>CM077081.1:134069060-134649800 GCA_039513925.1 Platanthera zijinensis
CTTGGCGTCGAGTGCGGTGGACACACTCAAAGCCATAGTTTGGTTTGTTCTTTGCGGCTGAGTGGTGGGGTGTTTGAGTGAAAATTTTCGTCTAAGTAAAAATCGACGAGAATCATCCTTGATTCCCGCCGATTTCGACATGATTCCCACCGATCGGCGAGAATCATCCTTGATTCCCGCTGATTCGGCGCGAATAATCCTTGATTCCGGCCGATTCGGCGAGAATCATCCTTAATTCCCGCCGATCGTCGAGAATACCTCTGGATTCTCGCCGATTCGGCGAGAATCATCCTGCATTCCCGCCGATTCGGCGAGAATCAGTCGGCATTCCTGCCGACCTCCTCTTGTTGCCGTTGGCTTAGGGTTCTCCTGCGGAAATAAGCCTTGGGGTAGAGTGAGTTGACCTCACTCAATGCCAAAGCTGCTTTGGCGTTGAGGGAGGTAGGCTCACTCAACGCCACTGTTAGGTTTTGTGGTTTTGCTGAAGGCATTGAGGGAATGGACATCACTCAACGCCATAGCTGTTTTGGCGTTGAGTGAGGTTAGCTCACTCAACGCCGCTGCCTCTTTTGCTGAAGGCGTTGAGGGAGTGGACCTCACTCAACGCCATGGCTGTTTTGGCACTGAGTGAGGCTAGCTCCCTCAACGCCAAGGTCTGGATAGGCACTGAGTGGATTCCACTCAACGCCGAGCCGTGTTGAGTAACTTCAACACTGTTTCTCTTTCCTCGATTATATTTGTAGTTTCCTTGTCGGCCATGTTTTCTTTTTTAATGGCCGAATCGTGGGAGGTGGATAGTAGTGGTTGTTTGAAGCTCTTCATGGGGGAGGTGTTGTGTAATCTAGCCAAGGCCACCCTTATTCTTCTATCTTGCTCCAGGTACGGGCTGGGCAAGGGGGTGGAAGGTCCCTTGTGCTTTCACATGTAGACCCTTGAGCTTGTTGGCTTGGAAATGGTGGTTGGGGGACTGAGTTTGCCTCCAACCCAGATCCATGCTGTTTGTTTTAGCTACTACCATCTCCAATAACTTCGGGTGTTAGAAGTTTCTTCCTTGGTAGATTGCAGCACTTTGGGCTCTTGGTAGCCTAGTAGACCCTGCAGGATGTAGTTTCTGGGCAGGGTTGGTGCTGTTTCCTTGCACGTAGTGCATTTCTTATTGTCTTGCCTTGGGCAGTTGTGACTTTTACTGCTGTGTGTTCTCCTCTTTTATTTATTCCCTGGTTCACACTTCCATGCAGTTTTCCTTATTTTGCTTACTGAGGTATTCTTTCTTCTTTTGAATGCCTCAGGTTCTGAGCAGTAGCCAATTTGGTGGCAAGGTTGCGGTGGTGTTGCTGGTGGTCTCTTGGACTTTGGAGATCTTGTTGCTTTGTTAGTGAGGTAGTTTTTCAGTACTTTTCTTACAGACAAAAATAGTTGCCCGTGGGTTCGTGTCAGGTTGTTGGCGCCCGCTAGTAGTTTTTACCTTTGTACTAGATATATTACTTTTGCTGCTACCATTTTCTGGAGATAGTCTACTTGCTCTGAGGAGGATTTATGCTAGGTGGCTAGTTATTTTAAAACTACAACTATTATTATTATAAGATTATTGCATGATCAGCATGTTTTATAAAGGTAAATCTCTATTTTCCAAACAACGTATAAAGATCGTTTTCTTATATATAATATAAATTAAATGTAGAGTCTTGCATGGCATATGTGGTCCTCTTAGGGCTCTTATGCACTTCTTAGGATGTCAAACCTGAATAAAGTATTTTTCCACAGCGCTTAAGTATAATTCTTTAACTGTGGACTAGGTGATCCACCGAGCCGAGGGATACGGCCTCTAAAGTATAACTGATTTTCTAATCATTAAACTCATAAATTTCTTTCATAAAGTGTAATAGATGGTTTTGCCTGAGCATCAGCAGTTATCCCCTGCTTGACGTGGCATCATGACGCGCGTTTTCTCATACTCTGATAATTCTTTAATTCGGAGAAAATGCGGGTTGTGACACACAGGGGCGTGTTGAGAACACGGCCGAGGAAACGGGCGTGTGCCTTAGTCGTGTTCTTTTTGGGGTTTTCAGCCTTGTGTTGATGAGGTGACACGGCCATCCACACGGTCGTGTACTGGTTGACACGGGCGTGTTAGGGAGTGACACGGGTGTGTCATGACCCGTGTTCAATTCCAGTTTGAGCCGGTTCCTAAACCGCTCAAGGGACACGGCCTGTGACACGGGCATGTCACAAGCGATGTCAGCTCTTTTTAGATGCCTTTCCAAGCAATCGAGGTCGTTTGTTCCCTTCTATTTGGATCTTGTGGTCCCAGATCATCCCTGCTCTTATAAGGCCGAGAATAGAGATGGATATCTCATTCTCATCTCAGCCTTTCTCTTTATAAGTGAAGAGAGAGAAGAGAGCATGGAAGGAAGAAGGAGAAGCTTTCCGAACGCCGGTGGAGCTTCAGCAGTCCGTTTCGAGAGCCGAGTGCAGCGTTGTGGAGGCAATGCTGCCACGGTGGTTTCCATCCGGCTAGTTTTCCATGGCGCCAAAGTGATTTTCAAGGGTAACGGTCTTTCTTCCTTGGGCAGGTGAAACCCTTTGTTTATGCATGTATATCTGTGGAATCCTCCATCAAATGATGGAAGAGCGTAAGTGATTCCAGTTGTTCAGTCTGCATCTAGAGCCAGAACTATGTAGTACGACATAGTCATGCTGTGTGAAGCCCATCTGGATGGATGTCTGGAATTGTGATGCTGTGAACCGGAGAAGACTCCGTGTATACATCGGTTACCTTACGGAGATGGTGAGGACGATTGTGATGAGCTTAGTCTAGCTTTTACGATTGTATGCTCGGCGCGAGATGTGTTGATGGAATGGACAGCGGCACGATGTACCGATGTTGAGAAGGAATGTGAGAACTTCTGAGTGGGTAGGACACCCACCAAGTTCATTGATCGGGTTATCGTAAGCGAACACCTCTGAGTGGATGGGTTTGAGAGTTCGTCAACAGGGGTTTGGCGGCTGATGCCCATAGCCAAAAGTTAAGAACCTCTGATTGGATTGGTATTAGAGGTTATCAACAGAGGTTTGGCGGCTGATTCCCATAGCAAACAAGTTAAGAACCTCTGAGTGGGTGGGCCACCCAACAAGTTCCGTGGTAGGATCGGGTGAGCGGTCGATTGGTAGCAATGCAGCGGGGTGATTTCCCTAGACTTATTACACTACGTGGGTAGGTCGACTGATAGTGCCCACAATTTGTGATGAGGTGCGTGCCTCTGAGTGGACGGGTGCGGGAGGTCTTCAACAGGAGTTTGGAGGCTTAGGCCCAGCCAACAAGTAAACACCTCGAATTGGTGGTTGAACCATGAGGAGCTTGGTACACCGTAAGTGTACCCTGAGTGCACGGGACGTCTGGAACTAAGGTCGGTATTTGTGGTGATATTGTGTATTGGATATATGTGTTGAGATTGGATTACATGCTGGGAAGGAACCACTGCCCCGGGTAAGAGGTAGGGTCGTTATAATTGGTCAACTGAATGCTGACCGTTGCTTTTTTGTCACCCATGGGGTGAATGTCTATATGCAGGTGTTGCCCTTATAAATGTGGAAATGGATTGAGCGGGCTGAATCCCTTGCTGTTGCTGTTAGGCTCTCGAAGGTTGTGCGAAGTTTTGGATTTCATGTGTGGCCGGCCTGCGTGCCGATGTATGAAGTCGTATGTTTGTAAATAGAAACTTGTAAGACCTTAAGGCCGTGAGCGGTGTGCTTGTTAACATTCCTGGTCTTGTATATAAATGAGTTATTTATATAGTAGTGGACATTCATAGCCTGAGTTCGTATAACTTGTAAACTTCCGCTAGAATGCTCTGTATTAGGATGCGTGGTATTTGGTATTAACCTGTGACCTCGCCGTCTGTTTGTGGCATATAATGAGGGGCCCCGTCCGGACCTTCTATTATATGTTATTGAACGGGTCGGGTTGTTACATTTTGGTATCAGAGGGAGGTTTCGATCCTCCGACCTGTGGGTTTCAATCCTTAGCGCTGTCAGGATCCTCTTCACACTTGCAAGCCAATCTTCCGCCTGCATTGGGGAATGTGCCCCGACAAATGTAGGTGGATGAAAATCAATAAATCGCTTCAATTCCTCGTCAGTCGCTCGCTCGTCCACTCGAGCTTCCACCAACTCTTGCCTTGCACTAACCCGAACTGGCTCCACGACATCCTTGCCTGCCCAATAGGTTGTGCTTGAAGCATGGCAAATACAGCCTCCGCAACTAGGCGTACGGTTTCCGCAGAAGGAGTAGGTGTGGGCACCTCGGGTGGTGCCGCACTCTCATCCGAACGCTGGGGCTCAGACTGCCCAGCTCCACATCTTATCACCTACATGTGAACAAGATATCAAGAATCAACCTCCAATCCAAAACAATAAACCAAAAGAATACACACACACACATTCCTAGTAAACATTCTTGAGTTCAATTATGTTAAAACGGTTCGCACGTACACGGGCTCGCCACCCGACAAAAGAATTCGGCCACGAATTCGAAAGCGGAAAACCGAGAGGCCTCTGATACCAAAATGTAACAACCTGACCCATTCAATAACATATAATAGAAGGTACGGCCGGGGCCCAACATTATATGCCACAAACAGACGGCGAGGTCGCAGGTTAATACCAAATACCACACATCCTAACTCAGAGCATTCTAGCGGAAGTTTACAAGTTATACGAACTCAGGCCATGAATGTCCACTACTATATAAATAACTCATTTATATATAAGACCAGGAATGTTAACAAGCACACCGCTCACGGCCTTAAGGCCTTGCAAGTTTCTCTTTACAAACATACGACTCTATACATCGGCACACAGGCCGGCCACAGATTAAACCCAAAGCTTCGCACGGCATTCGAGGGCCAAACAACAACAGCAAGGGCTTCAGCCCGCTCAATCCATTTGCGCATCTACAAGGGCAGCACCTACATATAGACATTCACCCCATGGGTGACAAACAAAGCAACGGTCAGCATTCAGCTGACCAATTATAACAACCCTACCCCTTACCCGGGGAAGTGGTTCCTTCCCTATATATAATCCAATCTCAACACATATATCCAATACACAATATCACCACAAATGCAGGCCTTAGTGCCAGACGTCCCGTGCACTCAGGGCACACTTACGGTGTACAAAGATCCTCATGGTTCCACCACCAATTTGAGGTGTTTACTTGTTGGCCGGGCCTAAGCCTCCAAACTCCTGTTGAAGACCTCCTGCACCTGTCCACTTAGAGGCACGCACCTCATCAAGAATTGTGAGCACTATCAGTCGACCTACCCACGTAGTGTAACAAGCCTAGGGAAATCGCCCCGCTGCATTGCTACCAATCGACCGCTCACCCGATCCTACCACAGAACTTGTTGGGTGGCCCACCCACTCAGAGGTTCTTAACTTGTTTGCAATGGGCATCAGCCGCCAAACCCCTTTTGACGACCTCTCATACCCATCTACTCAGAGGTTCTTAACTTGTTGACTATGGGCATCAGCCGCCAAACCCTTATTGACGACCTCTCATACCCATCCACTCAGAGGTGTTCACTTACGATAACCCGATCAATGAACTTGGTGGGTGTCCTACCCACTCAGAGGTTCACACATTACTCCTCAACACCAGCACATCGTCCTCACCATCTCTGTAAGGTAACCGATATATACACAGAGTCTTCTCCGGTTCACAGCATCACCAATCCAGACATCCATCCAGATGGGCTTCACACAGCATGCCTATGCCGTACTACACAGTTCCGGCTCTAGATGCAGACTCAACCACTGGAATCACTTACGCTCTTCCATCTTTTGATGGAGGATCCACAGATATACATGCATAAACAAAGGGCTTCACTTGCCCAAGGAAGAAAGACTGTTACCCTTGATGATCGCTTTGGCGCCATGGAAAACTAGCCAGATGGAAACCTCCACGGCGGCCTTGCCTCCACAATGTTGCACTAGGCTCTCGAAACCGACCGCTGAAGCTCCACCGGCGGTCGAAAAGCTTCTCCTTCTTCCTTCCTTGCTCTCCTCTCTCTCATCAACACAATGCTGAAACACCCGAAAAGGATACGACTAAGTCACACACCCGTGTCCTCGTCCGTGTGCTCAACACCCCCCTGTGACACGCCCATGTCACAGGCCGTGTACCACACTCAACAGCACTCCAAAATTCACCCGAGCAGGACACGCCCTGGGACACGCCCGTGTCCCAGGCTGTGTTGCCTCTCGACGATCAGTTCTCGAGAGCTCGAGTCGACGCCTACGAAAACAAAACATGCCCTGGGACATGCCCGTGTCCCAGGCCGTGTGCACTCGACATGCCCTGGGACACGCCCGTGTCCAAGGCCGTGTCACTCAGCCTAAACCCATATTTAGGACTTTATGGTTTTTGGGGTGTTACACCAAGCGTCTGGGATAATCGGCTAGACCTCTCGGACAACCAACATCAACAGTCTGGATATCTAACCGTGGGAGAGAGACTGCCTGACTGCGCGGGTAATCAATCCGCCAAGCTAAACCTACCAGACTGTATGGTCTCCTACTTCAACACTCCCCCTAAAGCTAGAGCATAGATATCAATCATGCCCAGCTTGTCACAAATGTGGAAGAAAGAAGTAGAAACTGGATTTGTGAAGATATCCGCCAACTCTTTGTCGGAGGTGACAAACGGAGTCCAAATCTATTTCTTCAGGACCTCTTCCCGAATGAAATGACAGTCAACTTCTATATGTTTTGTTCTCTTATGGAAGACCGGATTTCTAGATATGTATATGGCGGCCTTATTGTTAGAACATAGGAAGAGGATAGTCGTATACCTCTCCTAAGTCAAGCATGATAGCATGCAACCATTTTAACTCACAAGTGATTGACGCCATACTCTGATATTCGGCTTCTGCACTGGATCTAAAGACAATAGACTATTTCTTGCTCTTCCAGCTCACAAGATTTTCTCCAACAAATGTGCAAAAGCCTGATGTAGATTTGCGGTCACCTTTATCATCCGAATAGCTAGAATCTTAGTAGGCTTCAACCTTTAGATGACCATTATTCTGAAAAAGTAACCCTTTTCCTAGTGCAGCTTTGACATACTCTAATATCCTCAAGGAAGACTAAAGATGGCATTCCCTAGGAGCTTGCATGAACTGACTAACCTTGCCTATAGCATATGAGATGTCTGGTCTAGTCATTGTGAGATAAATGAGTTTGCCCACCAGACATCTGTACCTCGTGACATAGGATAGAAGAGGCGAGTCATCTGTCCATGTTTTGTCTTCTCCAGTAGCCATGGGACACCGGGCTAGTTTGGCACCAGTCAATCCATCCTCTTGTAGAAGATCAAGAGCATACTTCTGTTGATAAAGAACCAATGAGTCGGGATTTCGAGAGATTTTTATCCCAAAAAACTATTTCGGGAAGCCCATATCCTTTGTGACCAGGTGTTGACGAAGGTGTTTCTTTGTCAAGTCCACACCAGCCTGGTCATCGCCAGTAAGAAGAATATCATCCACATACACTGCCAAAACAACCAGTCCCAAGATGGTTTTGCGAATAAATAAGGAGTGATCGACCAAACTCCTTGTAAAGCCGATAACAGCCACAATGCCACTGAACTTGTCGAACCACGCCCGAGGGCTCTGTTTTAGGCCATAGATGGCCTTTTTCAACTGGCATACACGTGTCTCCCCCTGATCAACATACCCAGGAGGTTGCTCCATGTAGACTTCCTCCTGAAGATCCCCATAGAGGAAGGCATTCTTGATATCAAGTTGGGAAATAGCCCAATCCTTATTGACGGCCATAGAGAGAAGAACGCGGATGGTGCTGAGGCGAGCGACCAGAGAGAAGGTATCAAAGTAATCAACCCCATAAGTCTGAGTAAAGCATTTCGCCACCTGTCGGGCTTTGTAGCTATCCACAGTGCTGTCTGGGCGAAACTTTACAGCAAACAGCCAGTGAAAGATAACTATATCAGTACCAACTGGTGGAGGAACAAGGGTCCAGGTGCCCCTCTCAGTAAGAGTGGCAATCTCCTCATCCATGGTAGATTTCCAGTGAGGAATAGCAAGAGCCTCCTGCTATGTGCGAGGAGTGTGAGTTGTCGAGATAGCAAAATCAAAAGACCTGCGAGAAGGAGTAAGCCGATCATAAGAAACAACTGTCGTATGCGGGTGTTGAGTATACACCCGCACCCCTTTGCGAAGAGCAATGCGAAGATCCAGGTCAACGTGTTCCATAGTGACCGGAGCGTCCGTGGCAGAGAAGGCTGGCCCGGGACTAGAGAGATGGATGCGGAGAGGAGGGATAAGGGGGAGGGGATGGAATGGAGAGAGGAGGAGACGGAGGAGGAGATGAAGTAGGAGGAGAGATGTCGATAGATGGGGAAGGAATGGAGGGAGATGGTGGTGAATCAGATAGAGCGGGGAGAAGTGGGGATGCAGAAGAGAAGTAGGACGCATTCTCGAAAAAGGTCACGTCGGCAGAGACAAATTGCTTGCATAGAATGGGGTCAAATCTACAATAGCCTTTTTGAGTTCTAGAATAACCCAAAAAGACACACTTGGTGGAACGGGGGGAAAGCTTGTCGCGGGTAGCGGAAGGAGCATGCACAAAAGCTGTGCACCCAAAGATATAGAAAGGGAAAGGAAATGGTTCCTTGCCCGGGTTAAGAATGGAGAATGGGGTCTTGCCATGGAGAACCATAGAGGGAACTCGATTGATTAGATAGCAGGCAAGGAGAATAACATAGCCCTAGTAGGAGCGAGGTACCTGCATCTGCATCATGAGAGTGCGAGCGACATCAAGGAGGTGACGGTTTTTATGCTCTGCCACCCCATTTTGCTGGGATATGTAAACACAGCTGGTCTGATGAACAAGACCATGTATACAAAAAGAGGAAAACTCATGACTAAGATATTCCTTAGCGTTATCAGAGCGCAAAATTTTAATAAAAACATTAAACTGAGTTCGAACAATATAATAAAATGATTGCCATATTGAAAATAGTTCAGAGCGATCTTTTAATAGATACACCCAGGTACATCGAGAGAAATCATCAATAAACATTACAAAGTAAGAACTACCCCGACCAACAGTGAGGGTAGGAGAAGGACCCCAGACATCAAAATGAATGAGATTAAACGGACGAGAGGAGCAACGGCTCTGCTTTGGCAGGAAGGAGGAGCGGTGATGTTTGCCAAGCTTACACGCATCCCAGTTGAGCGGAGGACTGGTCAGTGGTAGGTGGGGCAGAAGCTGATGAAGAATCCGAGGAGGAGGATGTCCAAGGTGAAGATGCCATTGAAGCAGATCTGTAGAAGAGGAGGAGAAGGCAGACAGAGCAGAAATGTTTTCGAGAAAGTAGAGGTCGCCGCTCTCAGTCCAAGTAGCAATCGTTTGTTGGGTGCTCGGGTCCTGAAAAGAACAAGAAGTGGGATTGAATAAGACGGAGCACTGATGTTGCTTGCATAACGTAGTAACGGATAACAAATTGCACGGGAACTTCGGGACATAAAGGGTGTCCGCCAAACAAAGTGACAGGGTGACTTGAACCATGCCCGTCCCGTGAACCGGTGAAGGCGAGCCATCCGCAACAAGAACCGGGGGCAACCAATCATGCGTTTCGAGGAGAGAGAAGAATTGATGGTTTTCGGTCATGTGATTCGTCGCACCAGAGTTAATCAGCCATTTACCTTGGTTAACGACATGGGCACTAGCTGAAGTCATGGCCACAGAGGCAGAGGGCCGAGAGGAGCCGGAGGTGGAGGAAGATGCATCACTAGAGGGGTGAAGATGAGGATGTTTCTGCCAGCAGCGGTCAACAGAATGTCCGGTACGACCACTATGAGAGCAGAGGAACCTGGATGAACCACACCCACCTGATTGGCTACAGCCACTAGGGCCACCCCGCTGAGCTTGGTGAGCATAGGAGTCCTGGGGAGGAGGGGAGGACAACAAAGGACGCTGGAGCCGCGAAGTAACAGCGGCGATGCGAGCCGCGGTGGGATCCAAAGTTCGAGATTCCGCCTCGCCCAAGATTTGTTGGCGGATCAAGTCATAAGTATCCAGAAGTCGTAGAAGATAACAAACAACCAGGATTTCCTGGAAGTGCTTGTGCTGCTCGGCCAAGTCCGCGGAGAAGGAGAGATTCTTGAGGATTTCTGCACCAAGAGCCTGAACCTACTGATAAGCAACAGCAGGAGACATGGAAGGGCGGGCGAAGAGGTCTGCAAAAGGTATATCTTGGCCCCCTTCGAGTAGAGAGCAGCGAGGTGAAGCCAGACAGCCTTAACCGTCTCATCATGGCGGATGACGAGAAGGCATTCATCAGAGAGGTTGTTGGTCTGCCAAGTGCGGACAAGCGAATCACATGCATCCAAGTCCTCAAAGTGAGAAGAGTCGGGAGAAGGAGGGTCATCGGTGAGGTGATGATGTTTGCGCTGAGAACGAAGAAGAAAGGTGAAAGAAACGCTCCAATCCGGATAGTTGGAACCAACTAGTTTAGAAACTATGCCAAGGTTTCCAGATGGAGGAGGATGGGCCACAGGAGTGGAGGTAGAGATGATGGAGGTGGAGATATCGGTGTTGGTCATAGAGAATAAGGAAACAAAGGAAGCCGCGTGAGTAGAACAGAGGTCGCGCAGATAGAAAGCAGGGAAGCCGCGCGAGTAGAACAAAGGTTGCGCGGATAGAAAGAAGGGAAGCCGCGTGAGTAGAACAAAGGTTGCGCGGATAGAAAGCAGGGAAGCCGCGCAAAGAAGGAGTCTGTGACACCAGCGGCAAGAGAGAAGAAACCGAAGCGGAAAGCAAGAAAACCGCAGCGGCTAAAGTGAGGAAACTGCAACGGTCACGGTGTCAGCACACCAGCGGCAAGAAGGGCTACAACTAGGAAGCAAATAAAACCACAGGGGCAGAGGTCGTGTGAACTAGGAAGTTCGTGAGAAAAAGGGGAGATCGCACTAACAGGAAAGAGTTCTGGCGAACAAAGAAGAAGTTGCGCAAACACACAGGGTTCGAGCGAACGATCGAGAAGAGAGAGCGGAGAGGCTGCAAAGATAGGTCGCAGAAACAAGGGAAAGAAGTCACGCAAACAGGGCAGCAAAAAAGAAAGTAAGACGCGCGGATAGGCAGGTATCCGGGCGAACAGAAAACGAAGCCGCGTGGACAAAAGTGCCTAAGGAATCAGGTGGAATCGGTCATTTCCTCTGATACTATGTGAGAGTAGCGAACAGGCGATTAAAAACACACCAGAAATTTGAATAAGTGACAGTTTTATTATCCAAAAAGTTAATTTTTACAAAGGTATTGCCTCCCTTTTATAGAATGGACGAGATTAGAGAGAGTACAAATAAACAATGTGGGACAAAAAAATTCAGAAAGCTGGCAGATAAAAAGAGACAGATCAGGCCGCGCGGTTAATAAAGGTCTAACCGCTCGGCAACACTAGAAGGAAGAGAACAAGTCGCGGTAGGGGACCGCTAAACCGCCCTATTTCCAAGGTCTGAGATAATCCATCAGACCGCTCGGACAACCAACAACAAAAGTCTGGATATCTAACCGAAGGAGAGAGACTGCCTGACCGCACGGGTAATCAATCTGCCAAGCTAAACCGTCAGACCGTACGGTCTCCTACTTCAACAGGATCCTTATCATATAGATTAGTATGAGCTCTTTTATATAATAAGTTATACTTATGAAACCTTAACTTATAAGTTTGTATGGGCATTCATATAAGTTAAGGTACTACTGTGATGTTAGTATAGCGGTAGATAGTTTACTTTCTACTTAGTTTCTTTACTTTACTGACAGCTCTTTCTTTCAGTTCTACTCTTCATATTACACTTCTTTTCATTACTACTTTACTCACTTTACTTGTGCTATAAGAACTGTTAGTGCAATGATATAACTGTTAGAAACTTGATCATAATAGAATAGTCCCATCATTACCTGCTTCCATTTTGTATCACTTTATTGTCCTCCGCTTTCGTCCTCCCTCTCGGTGCCTAGGAGTCGCGGGGGTGAGGCGATGAAAAAATGGCTTAGTATTTATGACTAACAGTCGGTTGTTAAAGTGAGTGTAAGATCTACCTTTACTCTAGAGGGGGGTGAATAGAGTATTTTAAAATAATTTACAATTTAAAATTGTAAAGCAGTGGAAGTCTTAATTTATGTATAGGTGTAAGGTGCTTGCAAAAAGAAAAACTAAGTAAGCAAGAAATAAGAAATCACAGCACACAACAAAAACAAAACACAGCAAGCCAAATGACACAAGGACCTATAGTTATTCCCCAACAACCTAGGTACATCCACTCTTCTACCACCCTAGGTAGGAATCCACTGCAGGAATAGTTGATCAGGTGTCCTGGGCACCAATGAGCTTTTGATAAGGTGCTCAAAAACCAAACCTAGATTTTTTGATAAGGTGTCTTGCCACCACTGATTTTTGACAAGGTCTCAGAAACCAGCCACAAAACTTTTGAAGAGAGTTTTGAGAAACCCTTTTATAGAAGGAATAAGGAAAAACAAAAAGGTTAAGTTGTTCTTCTCTATCAATAATCTGAGAGAAGACAGGTGGAAGATATTGTGAAAGCTCCCCCTGAGATCTAAGGGTTCAAGAAGATGAGCTTTGCTTAGGGTGATAGGCCTTCAGTTGCTTCAGATCTCCAACAATAGATGATTTCAGCAGATGCTGAATTGTGTGATGTCTGGAGTTCTTGATGAAGAAGCTTTTGAACACTTGATGCTTGAAGGAGTAGAATAGCAGATGATCTCATTCACAGTAGTGTTCCTTGTGTTCTGAGTCTATTCCCAAAAGATGTATTCTTGATGAATAATTTTCTGTTTCTCTCTTCTGTATACTCTCTCAAATCTTGTCTATGCTCTTATTCAAAATGATTCTCTAGGGAGTATATCAGATTCTGACTTCTTGATAGCCGTTAATCAGTCATAAATGACTACCTTAACTGATATCTGCCTCTGTAGGAAAGTCCTTAAGAAACATTCCAATTAGTCTTCCTTGAAACTTGCTCCAGATTGATTAAAACGGCTAAAGAATCCTTTGTCATAAATGCTGAAAAAAGTCTGAATGAATTCCATAACTATCCTGAATTTGAATCCTGAAATCGTCGATCTCTTCAGAAGAGCGTCGATCTGAGCTCGACTATCGTCGACCTGAGCCCAGAGACTGAAGCTATACTGAAAACAGAAATCGACGATCTGAGCTCAACTATCGTCGACCTGAGCTCAGAGATTGGATTACAATTAGAGACAGAGCGTCGATCTGAGCTCGAAGATCATCGAACGGAGTTCGACGCCTCATTGAACTTCTCTCAGAGATAGTCGAACTGAGTTCGACATTTCGTCGACCTGAGCTCGACGAGAATTGTCCTAGTCTTCAGCACTGAATCCTGATCTTTAGAAGGTCTTGAGGGGAGCTCCCAAACCTAAGTACTAACCCTAAGACTCATTCTAATTGACCTATCAGACTATACAGCAAGGTCAAAACAAATTCCTAAGCACATAGTGATCCTTACCTAAATTAGTAATAGGGTGTTCCAACAATCTCCCCCTATTTGGGTTAGGATTTTTATTTATATGACAGAATATGAAATAACAATCATACATCAGAATTAAAAAAAACAGAAACAACAATGCAGATAACACATGTAGAGCATTGCAGAATCACAATAAGAATCACAGATTCAGTCAGAAATTGATATAAGTATCAGCTTACTCAAATTACTCATTGCCCTTTTTTGAAAAGAATTTCTCTATTGGGATTGAGAGATTCCTTTTTGGATCTTCTATCATCATCTGCACCTAAGGAGGTTTGAGATTTTGGCCTTGGAACAACAGCCTCAGGATACAGCTTCATGTAGCTCTCTAGATCAAAGAATTTTCTGGAATCATATCTTTCTAATTCTTTCTTTCTCTGCTAAGATAGGGTTGTGAAATTGGAGGTATCTCTGCCTTGCTCTCTTCCTTTCTTGATCTGATCTAATGCTGCAAGTTCTTTCATTCTGGCTGTCCATGCTAGTGGATTGTTCTCAGGGTCTTCAAATGGATCTGGAGGTTCATATCTATTTAATTCCACTGAGTCAGTAGGAGGAGCTCTAGTGACAACTGTATCTTTTAGCTTGTAAGGGAAAGGACCAGATGTAGAATCAGTAGGGCCTTGTGCTTCCCTTTGATATGGATGTTGTCTAGCTTGATTTCTAGAGTGAGTCATGAAATCTCTTTGTCCGCCTCTTGACTGACCTCTCCTAGACTGATATCCCATTTATTGTTGGCCTCTTGGTTGATATCTATCTTGAGACTGGTAAGAGCCTTGCCTAGCAGCAGAAGAAGACTGAAGAGCTGAACCTCCACCAGATCCTGAATCTGGAGGAGGAGGAGAAGGATGGAATTGGGAAGATCCCTTTTCATACTTATCAAGTTTTCTCCTTTTCATCATGGCCTTAAGTTGATTTCTGGAATATTGCATCCAAGGCTCAGAAATTGGACAGTCATGAAGAATGTAATAAGGTATATCATTGTCATCTTTTACTTTTTCTGGAGGAACTCTTTTCAGTGCCTTGCTTCTTGCTTTCCTCTTCCTTGCAATAGTTACAGAGGAGTTGATAAGTCACTAATTATAGATCTTTTTATATAGTTTTTATTTAATTAATAATATTATTATAATTATATTTTAGTAATTATGGTTCTAATTATTTTATTTTCATATTTCAGGTCATTATGAGCTGCGAATAGCAATTTGGAGCTTGCTGGACTGATCAGGAGTTGAAACGGAGAAAATGACCATTTTTGGTCACGGATAGCTGAACTTCAAATGGTCTTAACTTTCAAATCAGGAAGAGTTACGGGACGTGCAACCAGTCAACGGAAAGAGGACGATGTCCTCTATAATTCTGGAGAGTTTCAAAAGTACACGACCCTGAGACACGGGCGTGTTTAGGGCGGGAACACGGGCGTGTCTAGTTCAAGAAAATAATTTTCTCAAGAAATCTTCCCGGGACAATTTTATAACATTTCTCAAGTACACGCCCCCCTGTCAAAGGCGTGACCTAGGGCGTGACCTACCCGAAACTGCCAAATTAATCCCAGATTGCGCCGTTTCCAACCATTTTGCAGACCCAGTCCGACACGCCCTAGGTCACGGGCGTGACCTGGGACGTGACCACTTCAGAAATACCAGAATTACTTCCCGCCGTTTCAGCTTCCCGCCATTTTCCAGAAATAGCCTTTACACACCCTAGGTCACGGGCGTGACCTAGGGGCGTGCCCTGTCAGTTAATAGATTTTGGTGGTTTCTCCTCCAACGTTCCTGGGGTTTCAAGACGACGGTTCCGAGCCTGACACGCCCTAGGTCACGGGCGTGACCTAGGGCCTGACCATCCAGAAACTTTTTCTATAAATTCCAGGCTACTTCAGATGTCCAAGGAGAGAATTTTTGGAGTAGGAGTCTTATAGTTAGCTGTTTTATTTTGTTGTACTTTTCTTTTCTTAGTCTAAATTTACATTTTGTAATTTTCAATTCAACTTTGCCTTTCCTTTTAATCATGTCTCTCCTTTTCTAATCTTGTAATTCTCAAATTATGATGAGTAGCTAGTTTTCATTTAGCACTTGATTATGATGATGCTTGGAATAAAATAAACTTTCTTTTTTTCTTGAATATCTTGTTCTTAATCTTCATCGCTACGATTTATCTTTGATTTCTATTTCATCGAATTCATATTACGTGTATATGATCTTCGATCTAAGATCTGTATCCTAAATGACCGAGAGGTTGCAGATACGAGGAGATCACTCAAAGATAAAAGGAGTTGAATGCACTCCTTGATGATGCATATTTTAGCTTAATTTATTAGGGTAAAAATATGTTATTTTCGTTTTAAATCTCTTTCTTTATGTTATTTTATGCTTCTTTTTATGTAAATATTATAAAAAATAATTATTTTCTATTTGTGCAGGTTTCAACATATTTTCAGGAAAAAATCCCCTGACACGCCCCCCTGTCACGCCCTCCCCAGGCGTGACCCAGGGCGTGTCACCTGCTCCCGTTGTTGAAAGCCGCAAGAGATCGTTTCCAGCCAAAATCCCCTGTCACGCCCCACCGACACGCCCTCCCCGAGCGTGTCACCGGGCGTGATACGGGGCGTGTCGCCCTCTGCCCAAAGTCTGCCGCCTCCTTCAATGCATTCTACACAGCTGCACACAACAGTACTATAACGCCCATGTCACGGGCGTGACCTGGGGCGTGACTGCCCCGATTTCGACGTCTAATGGATCGACGACCATTGATTTTGACCTGACACGCCTGTCACGCCCCCCTGTCATGGGCGTGACCTAGGGCGTGACCACCATCGTACCGAAATAATAATCAGTCCCGCCAGAATTCAGCTCCCGAGGTCAAATTCGTACCTGTCACGCCCCCTAACACGCCCTCCCCGGGCGTGTCGCCGGGCATGACCAACCCGAGAACTTTTCCTATAAATTCAGACCCCCTTCTATTTCAACAACTTTTGGGGAGAGGGGGAGGTGCTGCCCCTCTATTTCTTGGCCCCTTTAATGCTTTTTTTCTCTCTCTCTCCCTTTCTCTCTCTTATTTTGTAATTATTTTCTTAACCTAGCTTAGTGTTTTGCTTTTAGCTCTTGCATTTCTTCTAAGTAGCTTGTTGTAGGGCTAGAATAGGTTTTACTTTGATGCACCTGTAATTTCCATTTCATAGTTGTAGCTCTCTTTTTCATTAATAAAAGTGCTCCTTTCTTATTCCTGTATTCTTATGCTTTATTACTCATCCCCCCTCTTGCACTTCACCATGATTAACTAATCCTCCTTGTACTCGATCTTGATGATCCGAGGTTCGAGCGATTAAGTTATGACGCTTTAATTTACCTTTTCTTTTTAGGTTTTGGCCTTGAATTACTTTTGATAAATCATGGGTTGGAGGTATATAATCGATATATACTCTTAACCTTTGCTTTCATTCTGGGCTACCCGAGAGGTCGATAGAATGAAGTGAGCATTCAAGAGTAAAGGGAGTTGTACGCACCCCTCGAGAGAGGCAGACATCCAAATCTCCCGGATTGGAGTAAAATCCAATAGAGGGGTTCAACGCGTAAAGCGAGTTTTAGGCCTCCGATTTAGACAAGAGTCGGTCAGACCTTCCTAAACTCAGTTGGGCACGACTTCGAGAGAAGCGTGTTCAAGCTTTAGGAACCTCCACGGTCAAGGACCTTTATCCTATTAAGCTTAGGTTTATTTATCGTCTTTTTAATCGTCTCTTGCTGAAGTGATTTTTGATCGAGTGCACCTCTTTATTATTAGCTCTAACTCTTTTTATCCTGCAAGTAGTTTAGTTTTCTTTTTATTTTAGTACTTTAATTCCTGTTTTTAGTTTAACATTTAATAGAAATATCATTTGATAAAATAATAGCAACCTCCTTTGAGTAGAAGTAGTCATTACGCCCCAGGGAAATATGACCTTGATACTAATCTTTAGTATCCTATACTATAACCGATAAGGTACGCTTGCCTTTATCGGATATAGAATCGGAGAATATTCTCAACCACCACATCCACTTTCTCTTTTCTAACCCTCTCTCCGCAGTTGTGAATCTTTGTATCAAGTTTTTGGCGCCGTTGCCAGGGAGTGTTTTGATATTTTGAAAAAAGGATAGCTATTATTTTTATCGTTTTTGTTTTTATTTTTTTTCTCTCATCTCTCTCACCCCACTCTCGCGGTTGATTAATTTTATTTTGTAATGTGTAATCTTTGTTTTAATTGTGGAGAGTTCGGTCACTCTCGTGAGGAGTGTTGGGTAAGGTATCCTTCATCCCCCCATGATTTTATCACTTCCGGATCGAATCAATTTGGCCAAATTTATCCGTCCGCGAATTTTTTTTCATGGGGTTACGATGGTTTTCAAACGCCTTCCTACCCTTCTCCTCCGAATTTTTTTGATTTTAATTTTTCCAGAAATTTCTTGAATGGACATTTTGATCCTAGCCCTACTTTGAACTACTCAGGGTGGCAACACCCTGATCATTCTTGGGGCCAAGGTGATCATCAATCCATTCCATCTCAAGATTTTTCCACTTTTTCTCCGCAAGTTTGCGCGCTTCCCGTTTTTGATTCTAGCGAAAATGAAGTCATTTTTGATGGTGTGGCATTTGATGCACGCATCAATGCTCACTTCAAAGTGATTTTTGACGCTTTGGCTGTTGAGGCCGCATCTTTTTCTTCCCCTCCTCCTCCTATTTATCTTTTGAATGATGAATCTTCGGATATTCCGCAGTGCCTTCAATCACTTGCGAAAGACGATTATTCAGAAATTCCATTGTGCCTTCAACTTCTCGAGGAGGAAATTTCCCCCGATATTCTGATTTTTTTTCAAGTTTCCGAGGAAGACGAACTTTCTTGTGTTCGATCTTCTGAAGAGATTGATTTTTCGGATATCCCGATTTGCTCCAAATCTACCGAAATGATTAATATTCAGGTGGAGCAACCAGATTTTTCTATCCAACCATTTTCTTGTGATCAACCGCCGTCGCCTTCTTCTTTTTCTTCTCTTCTTTTTCTTCTCTTCTCCCTCCTTGCGAAAATTCTGTTTTCTTTTCTTGTTTTATTTTTCCTTCTAGTTTAGTTTCTTCTTCTTCGCAACCTTCTAATAGTATAGTTTCTTTTTCTAGTTTTTTTTTCTTTTTCTAAATCTTATTATTTTTTGTTTTATTTAAAAAATATAAAAATACAAAAAAATATTTTTATTTTCTTAAAAAATGTTTTGGCACTCGCGCCGAAACGCATATTGCGTGAGCTGCCATTACATTTCTGTTTTTATTTTCCTTTTAGCTAACAAAAAAACGTCGAGCTCAACGACGTTTTAAACAAAGAGCGCTCTTGGGAGGCACCCCTTGCTTATCTTTTTCTTTTTTTGTTTTTCCTTTTTTTATCTTTTGTTTTGTGCAGGAATATGCTCTCGCGTGTTTGTGTCGCTTATCGCCTCGCAACTTGGACTGAAGCGGATCTTTAGCTCAAGTTTGGGGGACGCATTTTCCAACATCTGGGCATCAAGCGCTAGGGAAGCATCTTCTCCCTCTCTTTGCATTTTTTTATCTTTTCTCTCTCTCTTCTCACTCTCTTTATACTTAACTTTAAACATTGGGGACAATGTTTAACTTTAAGTATGGGGGAGTGTTCCCTTAATATTCTATTTTAGAAAAATCAAACAAAAAAAATTTTGTATTTATAATATTTTTGAAAAATCTAAAAAAAAGTATAAAAAATTTTTGAAAAAAAAAATCCCAAATTAAATTGAGTTAATTTTTACCAAATCAATTAGTACCCCGCTACTTTGCTTTTTATTGTTTTTTTTCAAGCTCATGTCTACTTGCTTAGTTAGAATAAATTTGATTAATTTTCTCTTTAAATATGTTTAGCGAGTAGTATGTTGACTCATGCAGTGTTCCTATTTAGGGTAGTATGCTATTTTTGAAAAAAATTTGAATTTTTCTTTACTTTTCCATAGCCTTTCTTTTATTTCTTTAACTTTTATAAAACCCATCATCCCTTATTTTTCATTATTAAAATATTTTTAAACGTTAATTAGTATTAAGTGTAGTAGACACAAAACGGTCTAGACGCTTATTATCATTATTTTCATGAGAGCAAATTCTCTATTTTTTTTTTTTTTTTTGCTTATCCTCTTTTGAAATTTCAAAGCTTTACTTTGAGTAAATTTAGGAAGCATGAAAATGATTTAGGCATTTCTTTTGTAACGTTTGAGCCTTTGCACCCCGCCTAACAATAACCGTTGCTAGCCATTTTTGTGCCTTTTCCTTTCCTTTTTGTAGCCCCACTTTTTATTTCACCACGGCCAAATAGCCTACCTACATGCACACTTTAAAATTGTTTTTTGAGCTTTAATTGCTAATGTGCAACTTTTTGAAAAAATTAGTGGAAAATCTTTGTGTTATCTTTTGCTACAAAAGTGAAAAGTTTAAAGTATAAAAAAAATTGAAAAAAAATGATGAAAATTATTGAAAAAAAAAGTAAAAACAAAGAAAAGAAAAGTATTTATTTTGGCTAGTTTTATTTTGGCAAAGCTCATTTTCTTTTTGTTTTAAGTGTGCAAATATCCCTCGTGTTTATCTTTTTGAATATCGCACCATTAAAAACCTAAGCCTAACTATACGCCTAATTAAAGCCCTAATGATTCATGCTTTTTACGTTTACTTTTTAGTATAGTAGCGAGAAACTAGATTGAGTAAGTATTTTTGATAGAAATATTGAATTTTGTCTTGATTGACTATGGTTTTAATTTGTCTCTTAGACTTTAGTAGGGACTCAATGCGCTTTTTACTCGTTACCTTATTAAGTTTTAATTCTGTAAAAATTTGGGATGATTTGTTTTTTATATTTAGTAAAATTTATAAAATTCTGTGCTAAGTTAAAGTAGGACTTTTCGGTTCTTTTTCAAAAATTTCTCTACCTCTAAATTCCCGTCTTACTCATTTATAGCATTTTTAAACTTTTCAATTAATCCTCTTTATTTTCTCTAACTCGTAGTCTTTGCTTGAGGACAAGCAAAATAATAAGTATGGGGGAATTTGATGATGCATATTTTAGCTTAATTTATTAGGGTAAAAATATGTTATTTTCGTTTTAAATCTCTTTCTTTATGTTATTTTATGCTTCTTTTTATGTAAATATTATAAATAATAATTATTTTCTGTTTGTGCAGGTTTCAACAAATTTTCAGGAAAAAATCCCCTGACACGCCCCCCGGTCACGCCCTCCCCGGGCGTGACCCAGGGCATGTCACCTGCTCCCGTTGTTGAAAGCCGCAAGAGATCATTTCCCGCCAAAATCCCCTATCACGCCCCACCGACACGCCCTCCCCGAGCATGTCACCGGGCATGACACGGGGCGTGTTGCCCTCTTCCCAAAGTCTGTCGCCTCCTTCAATGCAATCTACACAGCTGCACGCAATAGTACTGTCAGGCCCCATGTCACGGGTGTGACCTGGGGCATGACTGCCCCGATTTCGACGTCTGATGGACCGGCGACCATTGATTTTGACCTGACACGCCTGTCACGCCCCCCTGTCAAGGGCGTGACCTAGGGCATGACCACCATCGTACCGAAATAATCATCAGTCCCGCCAGAATTCAGCTCCCGAGGTCAAATCCGTACCTGTCACGCCCCCTGACACGCCCTCCCCGGGCGTGTCGCCGGGCGTGACCAACCCGAGAACTTCTCCTATAAATTCAGACCCCTCCTTCCATTTCAGCAACTTTTGGGGAGAGGGGGAGGTGCTGCCCCTCTATTTCTTGGCCCCTTTTATGCTTTTTCTCTCTCTCTCTCTCCCTTTCTCTCTCTTATTTTGTAATTATTTTCTTAACCTAGCTTAGTGTTTTGCTTTTAGCTCTTGCATTTCTTCTAAGTAGCTTGTTGTAGGGCTAGAATAGGTTTTACTTTGATGCACCTGTAATTTCCATTTCATAGTTGTAGCTCTCTTTTTCATTAATAAAAGTGCTCCTTTCTTATTTCTGTATTTTTATGCTTTATTACTCATCCCCCCTCTTGCACTTCACCATGATTAACTAATCCTCCTTGTACTCGATCTTGATGATCCGAGGTTCGAGCGATTAAGTTATGACGCTTTAATTTACCTTTTCTTTTTAGGTTTTGGCCTTGAATTACTTTTGATAAATCATAGGTTGGAGGTATATTAACGATATATACTCTCCACCTTTGCTTTCATTCTGGACTAGCTGAGAGGCTGATAGAATGAAGTTAGCATTCAAGAGTAAAGGGAGTTGTACGCACCCCTCGAGAGTGGCAGACGTCCAAATCTCCCGGATTGGAGTAAAATCCAATAGAGGGGTTCACCGCGTAAAGCGAGTTTTAGGCCTCCGATTTAGACGAGAGTCGGTCAGACCTTCCTAAACTCAGTTGGGCACGACTTCGAGAGAAGCGTGTTCAAGCTTTAGGAACCTCCACGGTCAAGGACCTTTATCCAATTAAGCTTAGGTTTATTTATCGTCTTTTTAATCATCTCTTGCTGAAGTGATTCTTGATCGAGTGCACCTCTTTATTATTAGCTCTAACTCTTTTTATCCTGCAAGTAGTTTAGTTTTCTTTTTATTTTAGTACTTTAATTCCTGTTTTTAGTTTAATATTTAATAGAAATATCATTTGATAAAATAATAGCAACCTCCTTTGAGTAGAAGTAGTCATTACGCCCCAGGGAAATACGACCTTGATACTAATCTTTAGTATCTTATAGTATAACCGATGAGGTACGCTTGCCTTTATCGGATATAGAATCGGAGAATATTCTCAACCACCAAATCCACTTTCTCTTTTCTAACCCTCTCTCCGCAGTTGCGAATCTTTGTATCACTCCTTGAGAGAGGATGACGTAAATCTTCCGGATTGGAGTCAAATCCAATAGAGGGTGAAAGTGAGATAATGATCTATCTCAACTCTAGAGGGGGGTGAATAGAGTATTTTTACAATAACTTTACAATTTAAACAATCAAAACAATTAAGATTTAATTTATGTATAAGTGTAAGGTGCCTTGCTATATAATTTAAAACTAAGACAGCAAAAATAAAACCACAGCACACAGCAAAGAAAATACTTAAGAACCAGAAGACACAAGGAGCTATAGTGGTTCCCCAAAAACCTGGGTACATCCACTCTTCTACCACCCTTGGTAGGAATCCACTGCATGAAGGGTTGATCAGGTATCCTGGGCACCAATGAGCTTTTGATAAGGTGCTCAAAAACCAAACTAGATTTTTTGATCAGGTGTCTTGCCACCACTGAGTTTTGACAAGGTTCTCAGAACCAGAATCAAAACTTTTGAAGGGAGTTTTGGTAACCCTTTTACAGCAGGAAAGAAAAAGGAAAAGAGTGAAGTTGTCTTCTCTGTCTCAAATAAAGAGAGAAGCACAAGTGGATTGATTGTGTTGTCAAAGCTCCCCCTGAGATGTAGACTAGTTCAGGAGTGGGAGCTTTGCTTCAGGGTGATAGGTCTTCAGAAGCTTCAGATCTCCAGCAGAAGATGGTTTCAGCAGAGGCTGAGAAAATTGAATTGTCTGGAGTCCTTGTGATGAAGCTATGATCACTTTTTCAGTATGCCAAAATGTTCAACTGATTCTTCAGGATTGATCACTTGAATGTGTTAATCAAACTGTCCTGTGAATCTGTACTGAAAAATATCTCTTTTCTTTTTCTCCCTTTTTTTTTCTCTGTGACTGTAAGTTTTTTTTTTGTTGAGCTATATGTATGGCTGACTGGAGAGAAAGGAGAAGATCTTATTCTCTGAAGATTCCTTGTCCAAGATAGCCGTTAACAGACATTAAATGTCCTCCATAAAAGTCTTGTCTTCTAGAGGAAAGTCCAATAAACATTCTCAAAAAGAATTCCTTGAAACTTGCTCCAGAATAAAGGAAAACGGCTGGCAGATCTCTTGAAATAAATGCTGAGATAATTTGAAAAACATTCCAAAGTCTGACTGAATTTGAATCCTTAAAATCATTGATCTCTTCAGGAAAAACATCGATCTGAGCTACACGATCGTCAACCTGAGCTCAGAGATTGGAATGAAGATCAGACAGAAAATATCGACCTGAGCTCGAAGATCGTCGACCGCAACTCAGTGACCTGAAGGAAAAGCCGAAGACAGATCGTCGATCTGAGCTCGAAGATCGTCGACCGGAGCTCGGCGATTTAGCATAGTTGAGCTCAGAGAGCGTCGAACGGAGTTCGATGTTTCGTCGACCTAAGCTCGACGATAATTGTCTTTGCCTCAGCTTTAAGTCTGATTCCTTGAATGGTCCTGGGGGGCAGCTTCAAACCAAAATTCTAAGCCCTAAACACATTCTAATGTTGACCTTTTTAACTATACATCTAGGTCAAACTGGTTTCCTAAGACAAACATAGTGATCCTTGCCCAAATTAGTAATAAGGTGTTCCAACAATCTCCCCCTATTTGTGTTAGGATTACTATTTACAAATCTCAGAAATAAAAATAACAACAACATACAAAAGAGCAATAAACTAAAACAAAAGAACAGAGCAAGCAACAAGGCAACAGTCATATGGAATATCAGCAAATGTTCAGAATGATTGTATTGCCTGCTTACAGATATTACTTCTTTTCACTTCCTTTCTTAAATAGAATTTCCCTGTTGGGATTAAGAGCTTCCTTCTTTGACCTTCTATCATCCTCTGCACCTAAGGAGGTTTGAGATCTAGCCCTGGGAACCACAACCTCAGGATGCAATTTCATGTAGTCCACTGGGTCAAAGAATTTTCTTGATGCATACCTTTCCATTTCTGCTTTTCTCTGATCTGATAAAGTAGTAATATTGGAGAAGTCTTTTCCTTGTTCTCTGGCTTTCTTCAACTGATCTAAAGCAGCAATTTCTTTCATCCTAGCAGTCCATGATAATGGATTGTTCTCTTGATCTTCAAAAGGAACTGCAGGCTCATATCTATTGACAGTTTCTGAAGTAGTAGGAGTTCTAGTATCAACATTTTCTCAGAGTTTATAAGGGAAAGGACCTTGAGTTGAGTCCATGTGCCTTTGTCCTTCCCTTGCTTGAAATCTATGTTCTCTTTGATTTCCTCTATACTATCCCCTTCTGGACTGAGAACCCCTTTGGTATTGTCCCCTGGGATGATATCTTTGTGAGGACTGGGAGTAACTATGCTTTGAAGCTGGGGTTTGAGAAGCTGAGCCTCCACCTGATCCTGAATCTGGAGGAGGAGGAGGATGTAACCGAGAAGATCCTTTCTCATATCTATCCAATTTCCTTCTTTTCTTCATAGCTTTCGATTGATTTTTGGAGAACTGCATCCAGGGCTCAGAGATTGGACAGTCATGCACAATATAGTATGGAATGTCATTGGCATCTTTGGCTTGAGCAGGAGGAACCTTCATCATGGCCTTGCTTCTGGCCTTCCTTTTCTTGGCAATAGTACCAGAAGAGTCATCAGATTCAGTGTGAAACTGATCACTTTCTGAACTTTTGGGTCTATCATACAAATCATCAATGTTCTTTATATATTTCTTTTGTTGTTTCAATTGATCAGGAGTTAGAGCAAGAACAACAGCAGCAGCAGCAGAAATTGGAGCAACAGCAGGAGCAGAAGTTGGAGCAGCAGTAGGAGCAGATTCTTCCAGATATGTAGCAAGTTCTTTAGCAGCAGTATCATCAACAATAGGAAACATTTCAATATCAGAAGATTCAATGGAAGCAGTAGCAGCAGCAATAGAGATGGAAGCAATAACATCCACAGCCTTGAAAGAATTGACATATGAGGCAATCAAGCTGGGATCACATACTGAGATAGGCACAATGGCCTTAGTAAGATCTTCAACTTATTGCACTGGCAGAGAACTGAGAGAACTGAAATACACAGAATCAAATACTGATAGCAGACTCTGAAGATCCACTACAAGGACAGGAGAAGTAACTGAACCTTCAGCAACCTCAGGCACAACCAGAGCTTCATAAGGCATCTCCCACTGCCTAGATTCAGTGGCAACTGGATCAAGGCACCCAGAAGAAGGGATTGCCTGAGAGGAGAGGAAGGGAGACAGCCTGGTAGACAGCTCCTGAACACTTTTCAGAAGTGGAGCCAAGGTGGTCTCCAGCAATGAGGTTAGCCTGGGGGCTAGCAGCTCATACAGCCTGTCTGCCAAAGCTGAAAGATCTACATGCTCAAGAGGGGCTTTAGTAGAGGTAGGAGTTGAAGTGGCTGGAATGATGGTGGCTGGAGCTGATGGAATGGAGAATGTGGAGGTAGGAGGTGTAGGGATGGATGGCCTAGGAGTAGGAGGTGTTGAGATTGATGTAACTGGGTTGGAGATGGATGAGATGGTAGGTGAAAAGGATGGGGTGAAGGATGGTTGAGAGAGTATGTCTTGAAGAAGTTGTTGGTAGGAGGATGTAGAGGGAAGCTCAGGAGGAGTTGGAGTAGAATCATCCTTGAAGGAGTCATCCAAGAGAGAAAATGATGGAGTGGTGACAGGTGGATAGTAGAATAAAGGATGGAATTGTTCTGAGGTAGTGGTTGGAGGAGGTGAGATTGGTGATGAGATTGTAATGGGGGAAGATATGGCAATGGTAAAGATTGGTGGTGAGGTTGAGATGACTGGGGCAGAGACAGCTGGAGGAGGAGGAGAAGCAGTCAAATCTTCTGTTGGTGTAGAGACCTGAGGAGGAGTGACTGAGGCTGTCCTTGTGCCTGAAGCAGGTATTGCTGTAGCAGCCCTGTTGGGGTTTATGATCTGCCTGTCCCACCTGCTGAAGAGGGCACAGGTAAGTCTTTTGGATGCATTGATGTACATCCCACTTGAAGTCAGCAGTTTAGGGCACCTGGAGTGCAGGTAAACCCCTAATATCCTCCCAAAGCTTACACAGCTTTTGCTAAGTTTCTTCTTGATCAAATTAAAGAAGATGGAGCCCCAGTCCAGATGTTTTTTGTCAATAAATGCTCCCATTAGACAGAACTGGTATCTTGAAATTATATCATGGGCGGAGTGCTTTGCCAGGAGCACTTTTCCAACAACATCAGCCAAGAATTGAAATTCAATAGATAAATTCTTTTTCAACAATTTATTAGGGTTCACAGCAGAGTGACCCATTCTATCTAGCATTGAATCAAACTCTTCTCCAGACAAATCAATAGAATCATTACTAGTACTGAGGTTGAAAACTTCTGTTAGTAGAGCGAGGGACAATGGTACCTGAGTCCCATTGATCGAGCCGAATATAGAATTCTCATTCTCATTTGTGGCAGAAAAACACCATTCTTTTATTTCGCCTGCTGCAAGCTTCACTCTGGTGGACATAATCTGAACTAACCGTTGTTCTTGGAAAAGATTTAAGATGTCTTTGAATCTCTGGTCGCTTTCATCGAAAGAATTCATGTCGATGTCGAAGCCTGTATCAAATTTCATTTTTGAAAGAGCAGCAACTGACGCAGCCATCTGTACCTGCAAAGATTGAGCAAATACGACCAAGTGTAGAAAGTTTGGAGGGAAATAGTTGCAGAGAGTATGAAAGCATAAACGACGAGCGGCGGCCGAAAAATGATTTTATATTAGGGTTCGGCGCGAAAAAGGAAGGATCGTCGATCTCCATTCGACGATCAGGACTCCTGATGGAAGCTGAAAGGTCTTCAATATCGTAGATCTCAGTTCGACGATCTAGGGAGAACGTCGAGCTCAGGTCGACGATCGAAGGCCTGAAAGAGATAGTATACAACTATCTAACACGCTCTGAACTCAGGTCGACGTTTTGGGAAAACGTCGATCTCCGTTCGACGTTTCTCTGGTAATCGTCGATCTCCGTTCGACGCTTTCTGGGGAAAACATCGAGCGCAGTTCAGAGACAGAAACTATCCTACAGACACAAAAAGAGATGAGTGTTTAGCCTAATCTTGGTCTGTTTTTAGACACAAAATCTTGTAATTTACTTTAGGATTCCTCCATCTAACATGCCTAACTGATTGAGGAAGAAGTTGTGTTTCTTTTCATCCAAGGGCTTGGTGAAAATATCTCCCCTTTCCAAATCAGTTGGGATATATTGAAGTTCAATTTTATTTTTCTCAACATTATCCCTTAGAAAATGATGCCTAATTTCTATGTGTTTTGTCCTACTATGGAGGACTGGATTTTATGCAATGGAAATAGCACTGGTGTTGTCACAAAATATTTTAGACTTCTCTAAGTTGTAACCATAGTCTAGGAGTTGGTTTTGTATCCACAATATTTGTGAACAATAACTGCCTGCAACCATATATTCAGCTTCAGTAGTTGAGGTTAACACAGATGTTTGTTTCTTACAATACCATGAGACAAGTCTATCACCAAGAAACTGATAAGTTCCACTGGTGCTTTTCCTGTCTATTCTGCATCCAGTATAATCAGCATCTGAAAATCAAGTTAAGTCAAATGCTGAATCTTTTGGATACTAGAGACCTAGATTTGGACAGCTTTTAACATACCTAAGAATCCTCTTTACTAAAGTTAAGTGTGACTCTCTAGGGCTAACTTGAAATCTAGCACATATACATGTAGCAAACATTATGTCAGGCCTACTGGCTGTAAGGTACAATAGAGAGCCAATCATTGCTCTATATGTTGTCTGATCAACTGGTTTCCCATGTTCATCAGCATCCAATACAGCATTGGTAGGCATGGGTGTTTTCATACATGATGCATCAGACATACCAAATTTCTTAACCAATTCTTTTGCATATTTGGTTTGAGAAATAAATATGCCTTCAGCATGTTGTTTGACTTGCAATCCTAAGAAGAAGGATAGCTCACCCATGCTACTCATTTCAAATTTAGAGTGCATAAGCTTGGAAAACTTTGTGCACAAATTTGAATCAGTAAACCCAAATATAATATCATCTACATAAATTTGTACTAGTAGGGTATGGGACTTATGGGTTCTAATAAAAAGAGTTTGGTCTACTCTCCCCCTAACAAAATCATTCTTCAGCAGAAAGCATGCTAGAGTCTCATACCATGCTCTAGGAGCTTGCTTGAGACCATATAATGCTTTGTGTAGTTTAAAAACATAATCTGGATGAGTTAGAGAGATAAAACCTGGAGGTTGTCTGACATAGACTTCTTCTTTGATCTCCCCATTGAGAAAAGCACTCTTCACATCCATTTGATAGACATTGAATCCCTTGTGAGCAGCATAAGCCAGGAAGATTCTTATGGCCTCTAACCTTGCAACAGGTGTAAAGGTCTGGTCATACTCTATCCCCTCTTCTTGAGAATATCCTTGAGCAACTAGCCTTGCCTTGTTCCTTACAATAATTCCTTGATCATCCAGCTTATTTCTGAACACCCATTTCGTTCCAACAATGGAATGATCCTTTGGCTTAGGCACTAAATCCCAAACTTTGTTTCTTTCAAATTGATGCAACTCCTCTTGCATTGCAATGATCTAGTGTGGATCTTGCTCTACATCTTGAATGGTTTGAGGTTCAATTTGAGAGAGAAAGCAAGATTGCATCAGGTTTTGATTGACCTGATTTCTGGTTTGCACACCAGCTGAGATGTCTCCAATCACTTGGGAGATTGGATGATCTCTTGTTGGTACTAGATCAACAGGGGGTGTTGATTGTTCACCAACCTGTGTTGTTGTTTCCTCTTGTGGGACAACAACTGGCTCTTCAAGAAGATTTTCTTCCAGATGTGGAGCAGCTTCTTCATCTTCACTACTTTCATCCTTTTGAGTAACTTGTAATCTGTCCAAGTCTTCAGCTAGAGAATGCACCTGCAAATGTTCAATGGTAGAAGTATTCTTCTCCTTGAAAGACATATTAGTTTCATCAAAGGAAATGTGGATAGATTCTTCTATTTTTAGAGTAGTTTTATTATAAACCCTATAAGCTTTACTGATCATGGAGTATCCCAGAAACTCTCCTTCATCAGCTTTTGCTTGAAATTTTGCTAAATATTTCTTGACATTATTGTGAATGTAACAAGTGAAACCAAAAACTTTAAAATAGTCTACTTTAGGTTTCTTCCCTTTGAGCAATTCATAGGGAGTCTTGCCCTTCAGTTTATGTATTAGACTTCTATTCAACACATAATTGGAGGTGTTCACTGCCTCAGCCCAAAAGGATAGAGGTAGGTGAGTGATGGGCTAAACCCGAACAGGCATGCGTACCTGTCGAATTGTAGTACCAAGGTCGTATTTAAACACGGGGTTGTCAATTACTGCTACTCACGCTTGAAATATTATCCTACCGAAAAATAGTTGGATTTAGGAATTTTTAAAGTAAAGTA
Organism: Platanthera zijinensis; assembly: GCA_039513925.1. Taxonomy (NCBI): domain Eukaryota; kingdom Viridiplantae; phylum Streptophyta; class Magnoliopsida; order Asparagales; family Orchidaceae; genus Platanthera; species Platanthera zijinensis. The sequence goes on from CM077081.1 coordinate 134,098,937, forward strand.
AACGATAATTTGTGAGACGAAAAACTTATATTAAAAGATAGCACTTGATCGATGATTCACCATGAAAAGAGATGAAGGAAATAAAAATGTAATTCTATAATTGCAAAATAACTCGACCGTGGCGGATCCGATATTAAGACAAAATCTCGCTAGAGCATTAGGTCTCCTAACTTATAAACTCTTTGATCGAAATCTCTTTACAAATCAAAGAAGCTTAAAGTTGCATTATCGAGGTGATCCGCACTATTGGATTTGACTCCAATCCGGAGGATTTACGTTATCCTATCGCTAGGGTTGCGTGCAACTCCTTCCTTCTTTGAGTGATCTTTCAAATCACGAGTCTCTCGACTACTATGAAATGAGAACAAGGCCTACTACCGTATACCGGAAATACGGAGTCGACACAAATTAATCAAAGAAGGATCGAGCTAATTTTAGCGAAAATAAAATTACAAAATAAGAAAAATCATCATCTCAAATCATGGATCCTCATGATCAAATGCTACAAGGAAATTAGCTACGTATATTGGACAAGAAAATAACAAAATAAAGAGAAGAGGATTTCATAATTTTTTACTAAAAGGAAAGAAAGTACACAATGCTTAAAACAAAATGAGATTACAAAAATAAAAGGGAACTAGAAATGAAAATTACAATAGAAAACTCTCTTGACTTGTATTCTCCAAAAACTCTCTCCAAAAACCAACCAACCAAAGCATGGGATATGGGTTCCTTTTATAGGAGTGGAGGGAAGCATCTAGAATAGGGGGAGCCCAAGGGGTGGCCGGCCACATGGGGGAGAATAGGTTTATGCATTGTATAAATGAGGGGGGAGAGAGATGGTGTGGAGTGCATGCATGTATTTAATGAAAAATATGTAATGGGAAGGGGGGAGTGAATAGGAAATAAAGGGGAGGAGAGAGATGGTGTGGCCGGCCATAGTGGGATGAAATGTTCATGCATGTTGTTTAAATGAGGGGAGAGAAAATGATAAAATGCATGCATGGAAAGGTGGCAAGGTAATAATAAAAGATAGAGAGAAAGGGGGGGTGTGTGGCCGACCATAGTAGGCTTTAATGGGCTGCTTGAGGGGCTTGTGGGCTGCATCAAGTGCTCGGGTAGCATAGGCTTGGACAAGGGCTGCTCCAAAGTGCATGAGGGGGCCGGGTAGCTGCTCTCCATGGCTTGGGCTACTCCATAGGGGCTCGGGTAGGTTGCACCAAAGAAGGGCCGGCTGCACCAAGTTGGAGAGGGCTGCACTTAGTCTTCATGGGCTGCATGCTATGGACTTGTAGGCTCGGGTAGGTTGTGTTGGGCTGCTCCAAAACTTGAGGGAAAGCAAGAGGTGGTGGGCTCGGCCAAGGGCTAGCAATGGAGGCCGGGCTGCACCTACACATGAAACAAAACAAAACATTAGTTAATGATTATATACAAATGAAAATACATAAAACAAAATACATAACATAAAACATATAAATAACATAATACATAATATAATAAAACATAAAATAACATAACATAACATAATACATAATTATTCAAACATAACATAATATAATAATAATAATAATAATATTCAAAATAAAACACAAGTTAAACCTAGAACATAAACATCATAAAATTAAACATAAAAATGCATAAAACAGATAATTAAACTAGGAAATTATATTTTATTAAAACATGAATAACAAGCATGAAATATAAATAAATATAGACTTTTAGGCTACTAAATTATCCCAAAAAGGGATGACTAAAACTAGTCATCAAACTCCCCCATGCTTAGACATTTGCTTGCCCTCAAGCAAATAGAAATGAAAATAGGGAGAAACAGAAAGAAAGCAAAAGATATTTATGTTTTTTTTTAATTTCCATAGTTAAGAAAAACAAAACATGAAAAATTAAACTATCCTAATATTCATATTATCAACTAGTGGGGTGAGAAGTGCACAATAGAAAATTTGAAAGTGAAACCCTAAAAATCTCATTAAAACATAAGAAAAGTCTACTAATTTCTAAATCTTAAAAACAAGGCATCCAAAATAAATGAAAATAAGGAAAACAAAAGTAGAGGTTCTAAATAAACGGCGTATTAACAAACTACTAGGTTGCTAGATAAACATTAACCCTAAAACACTCCAAGGTAACCTCCAAAGAAATCCATCAATGATGGTGGCCATAGGCTTGTACGTTCACACTTTCTCCACTATGCGAAATTAAGTTCTAAGATCATTAGGACTTCTACTAGGCATTAATACTTGGTTTAGGTGAATGATTAGGAAATGGAAACAAAGATAAACATGATGACTTAAACACTAAACCAAGGGTGAGCTTAAAATACAAAGATAAGACATGATAAGTACTTCAATTCAAACTAAAACAAACATAAGGCCATGTATTTTTCTTTTATAAACTTGGCCAAACATAAACTTTTTGCATTCCTTTTTTTATTTTGATTTTTTCATTTTTCTTTCTCAATTTTTTTTCCTTTTTGAATAACAATTGATAAGGAAGCTCCAAAAATAAGCTTGAAAATTTCCTATTCATTTCAAAAACAATACCCCTCCCACAAAATAATTTTTAAGCTCAAAGTTATAGTGCAAAAAATAGGAAAGATATTTGGCTTTGGTGAACAAGATGAAATGAAAGGTGGAGCTAAAAACAAGGAAAATAAGGAAAAGGCCCAAAATTATTTTGCAAGGGTTTTGTTTTTGGTGGGCAAGAAAAGCTCAATCAATTCAAATGGTGGCCTAAATCATTTCTAAAGAACGTAAAAACGGCGCAAATGCTTCGAGAGTAGCTTGGTACAAGTTCTAGACACCAAGAAATACTACCCCGCAAATGAAAAAGGACTAATGATACCTAGCAACCATTCGTAAGCAACTAACCGAATAAAAAGACATAACTACGCATTGCTAGCTTATAACTTAAAAATCGGATGCCTATATTTAAGAAAAAGAAACTAGTAGAACTAAACTATGTTAAAATGATAGGTTTAGAAAAAAATTTCAAAGAAATCTAAATAGAACTAAGAAACCGCACGGGCCTACACTTCACTAGAAGCAACATGAAAATAAAGATAGAAAATAATTTTAGGTTTTGTTTTTCAAATAGATTTTAGCACAATTTTTTTTTGATTTTTTTGTTTTTCTAATTTTTTTGGGTTTATATTTTCTAATTTTTTTTGGATTTTGATGACATAACATAAAATACTATACTAATAAAAAAAAAATTCTTTTCTTTTTGGAAGAAGAAAGACAGAAAGAAAGACCAAAAGGAACTAGACCCCCCCCCCATGCTTAAATTCTTCATTGCCCTCAATGAAGAAAACATAAAGAAAAAGAGAAGGGGACTGAGAAGAAGAGAAAAAGAAAAATGCAGGAAAATAAATAAATAAGAAAAACAAAATAGGACTTCCCCGGGGTTGTGAGATGAAGGCGGATGTTGCTCCCCCATGCTTGCTCTTTAGCGCACTTGATCGTCAGCAGGTTTGACTTGATCCATCTGATATCAGCAGCGGCGGAGCGGCGACCATGATCATGGACTTGATTGGCCTCCGGTAGAAAGAGCAAAATAAAAGAAAAAAAAATAGAGTCCATGGGCAGATGCCCGATAATGTTTTTTATTACAACAGTTCAAAGTCCGAATAAAAGAGTTTCATAATAATAATAAGAATAACCATAAGTCCAGAAATAAAAATGGCCATCAGAAAATAATAAACTAAGAATCAAAAAGAAGATTCTCCTTTGCAGGAGTTGCAGAATCATTAGAGAAATAGAGTTTAAGTCTATGGCCATTAACTTTAAAGTCCCCCTTATCGGGGTGTGAAAGTAGCACAGTGCCGTAAGGAAAAACATCCTTGACCGCGAACGGTCCGGACCATCTAGATTTAAGCTTTCCAGGGAAGAGACGTAAGCGTGAATTAAAAAGAAGAACCTGATCGCCTGGTTTAAACGTTTTAGGATGGCGCAGGTTCTTATCGTGATACAATTTCGTGCGTTCTTTATAAATTTTATTATTTTCATATGCGTACGCTCTCCATTCATCGAGTTCATTCAATTGATTTTTTCTATGCTCGCCGACCGAATGCGGATCGAAATTAAAAAACTTTAACGCCCAATACGCTCGGTGCTCTACTTCTACCGGAAGATGACACGATTTTCCATAGACTAATCGGAATGGAGTACAACCAATGGCGGTCTTGTACGCTGTCCGATAGGCCCAAAGAGCATCGTCTAATTTTAAAGACCAATCCTTACGAGAAGTAGAAACAGTTTTTTCCAAAATTCTTTTAAGTTCGCGATTGACTACCTCGACCTGACCGTTAGTTTGGGGGTGATAAGCGGTTGATAGTTTATGCGTAACGCCATATTTAGCTAAAGCCTTAGCGAGCTGAGCGTTGTAAAAATGACTTCCCCTATCACTAACGATCGCGCGAGGAAAACCAAAGCGAGAAAATAATTTTTTAAGAAAAATGACAACAATGCGAGCATCATTATTTGGTAGAGCTTGGGCCTCTGCCCACCTAGAAACATAATCGACTGCGACTAGAATATATTTATTTCCTAAGCTGGAGGGAAATGGGCCGACAAAGTCTATGCCCCATAGATCAAGAACTTCGCACTCGAGAAAGTAGTTTTGTTCCATTTCATTTTTATTTGAGAGATTTCCAGTCCGCTGGCATCGATCGCACCCGCCCACAAAGATTTGTTCATCTTTAAATATGCTTGGCCAGTAGAAGCCAGCACTAAGTACTTTGTGCGCAGTGTGGTTAGCTTGATAGTGCCTGCCAGTCGGACCTTCATGAACATGTTTTAAAATTTGGTGACCCTCTTCCCGCGAAACGCATCTCCTTACCACCTGGTCCGCACAAATGCGAAATAGAAATGGGTCTTCCCAAAAATAATACTTCAACTCCGAAAAGAATTTCTTCTTTTGGTGAGTGGAGTATTCTTTTGGAAGGACCCGGGCCACAAGATAATTGGCCAGGTCGGCAAACCAAGGGGTAGGAGATGAAGAAATATTAAAAAGACGCTCATCCGGAAAAGAGTCATTAATAAAAGTTTCATTTAAACTATCTAGATTGGGATTTTCAAGACGAGAGAGGTGATCGGCCGCTAGGTTTTCCGCTCCTTTCTTATCCCGAATCTCCAAGTCGAATTCTTGAAGTAAGAGGATCCAATGGATAAGACGCGGCTTGGCATCCGGTTTAGAAAGGAGGTACTTCAAAGCGGAATGATCCGTAAAAACGATAACCTTAGAAAGGGTGATGTAGGGTCGGAATTTATCAAAGGCAAAAATAATAGCTAAGAGTTCTTTCTCCGTCGTGGTGTAATTTTCTTGAGCAGAAGTTAGAGTTTTACTAGCATAGAAAATCGGATGAATGTTCTTAGCAATTCGTTGTCCTAGAACCGCACCTACCGCATGATTACTCGCGTCACACATAATTTCAAAAGGTAAATCCCAAACTAGGGCGATCATAATAGGAGCATTTATAAGCTTTGATTTAATTAATTCAAACGCAGCGAGACAAGATTCATCAAAAACGAAGGGAGTGTATTTTTCAAGAAGGTGGGTGAGAGGCTTAGTAATTTTTGAAAAGTCTTTAATGAATCGTCGATAAAAACCCGCATGCCCCAAAAAACTTATAATCGCTTTAATATTTGTAGGCGGCGGTAACTTTTCAATTACTTCAATTTTTGCCTTGTCCACTTCAATTCCCCTAGCGAAAATGTTATGGCCAAGGACTAAGCCTTCACGCACCATAAAATGGCACTTCTCCCAATTTAAAACTAAGTTGGTTTCTTCGCAGCGTTGTAAAACTTTTTCCAAATTTTCTAAACATAAATTAAAGGGGTCGCCAAAAACAGAAAAATCGTCCATAAATATTTCCATAATATTCTCTACATATTTATCAAAAATAGCAAGCATACACCGCTGAAAGGTAGCGGGTGCGTTGCATAATCCGAAAGGCATTCTTTGATAAGCAAAAGTTCCGAAGGGGAAAGTGAATGTCGTTTTCTCTTGGTCCTCGGGTGCGATAGGGATTTGAAAGTATCCCGAGAGACCGTCGAGGAAGCAATAAAAATTATGCCTGGACAAACGTTCTAAAATTTGATCGATAAAGGGGAGGGGGAAGTGATCTTTTCGAGTGGCATCGTTTAGCTTACGGTAATCGATGCACATCCTCCATCCCGTTATCATCCTAGTTGGAATTAAGTCATTATTTTCATTCGTCACTACCGTGATCCCACCCTTCTTAGGAACAACCTGAACTGGACTTACCCACTGACTATCGGAAATAGGATAGATTATCCCTGCATCTAATAACTTAAGCACCTCTCCCTTCACAACCTCTTTCATATTCGGATTAAGACGACGTTGTGGTTGAACTACACCCTTAGGATTATTTTCAAAAAATATTTTGTGGGTACAAAAGGAAGGGCTTATGCCAGGAATATCAGAAATTTGCCACGCTATAGCTCGGCGATGCTTTCGTAGTAGTTCGATCAATTGATCGTTTTCGGATTGAGAAAGCAAAGCCGAGATTATAACGGGTAATTTGGAATTTTGTTCAAGAAAGGCATATTTGAGATGTTCGGGAAGGGGTTTGAGTTCTAAGTTGGGTGGTTTCTCGTAGGAATTCTTTAAAACTTTTTCATTTTCAAAAATAAGTTTTTCATAATTTTTTTGTGTAAACACTGGTTCATTTGCAAAATTGGCTTGTACGGACATAACCGTGTCCTCAAAAACATTTGTAGAAACATCAGAAAAAGAGGAAGAAAAATCATTGGAAGAAATATTTGAAAGAGAAAGAGAGGAGTCTTCATTTAAAACATCAAGGAAAAAACATGAGTCATCATTTTTTAAAGAATTTTTCATGGATTGATTGATTGAAAATGTGACCTCATCATCTCCCACACGCAAAAACAACTTTCCATTACTGACATCTATAACTGCTCGAGAGGTGGCCAGAAATGGTCGTCCAAGGATAAGAGGAACCTCGACGTCCTCTTCAATATCAAGAATGACAAAATCCACCGGGAAGATGAATTTATCGACCTTTACTAGCACGTCCTCAACGATACCTAGTGGATACTTAATGGACCTATCAGCTAATTGGATACTCATTCTTGTAGGGCTAAGAGTGCCCAATCCTAGTTTCTTGAATAAAGAAAAAGGCATCAAATTGATGCTCGCTCCTAGATCCGCTAGCGCATGTTTAACGAATAGATCACCAAAGACGCAAGGAATTGAGAAACTACCCGGATCGTTTATCTTTTTAGGAAGATTAGAGTTCTTAACAACCGCCGAGCATTCTTCATTTAACGTGACATGTGATAAATTTTCCAATTTCATCTTATTCGTTAATAAATCCTTAAGATACTTCACATACTTAGGCATTTGACTAATCGCTTCGTGAAATGGCAGATTAATGTGAATTTATTTGAACATTTCAAGGAAGCGTTTGTATTGATCGTCTAATTTTTCCTTCCTAAGTCTAGCCGGATAAGGAGGTGGCGGAAATTCTTTTAGAACAATTGGAGCATCATTTTGAAAACCATTTTTGTCTTTTACAGAATCAGAAATAATAGAGCTATCCTTTTCTTTTTCAAATGCAGATTTTTCTTTTTCAAGATCTAAGTTGTCAGTTTTTGTGGGGGTAAACACAGGAGGGACAATCACCCTTGGCTCTTCCCTTGGGGTGGGCTCGTTAACAACCTTACCGCTCTGAAGGGAAATCGCATTTGCGTGCTCCCTTGGGTTAGGCTCAATGTTCGAGGGAAGAGTTCCAGGTGGTCTCTCATAAAAAGCCTTGGCGAGTTGGCCGACCTGATTTTCTAAACTTTTCATTGATCCTGTTAAGTTTCTAATAGTAGCATCGTTCGAGCTTATATACTTAGCAAGGATCTCTTCCAAAGGGGAAGGTTTTTGAAAATTTTGTTGTGGTGGTGGTGGTGGTGTAAAATCATGCGGTGGGCGTACTACGTTAGCATTATTACTCCAAGAAAAATTAGGATGGTTACGCCATCCAGGATGATAAGAATTCGTAGCAGCATTAAAACCAGGAGGAGAAGAAAAAAATCGAAAAAGTAGAAAAATTATTGGCAGAATTATTTTGAGCAGGCCTGGGTATGTTCCCCAGATAATCCACCTGCTCGGCAGCAGCAGCATTTTCATATACCTTTGCGGCGGAGGGAGCAGTCATCTCCGAGATCTTCTTGTTGAGCATTTCCACTTGCATCGCTAGTTGCGTCACCGAATCCACTTCATAAATACCTGCAGGTTTAGATGGGCGAGACCTAGACGAATTCCACTGATAAGTGTTCATCGCCATGTCATTGATAAGCTCAAGAGCGGCTTCCGGAGTTTTGCGGTCTAAAGAACCAGCGGAAGCGGCATTTATCATTTGCTTAGTTTCTTGATTTATCCCATTATATAATGTCAGGACCTGCAACCATACAGGCAGAGCATGATGAGGGCATCTTCTCAAAAGTTCTTTGAACCTCTCCCAAGTGTCATAGAGGGTCTCAGAATCAATTTGAGAGTATGAAGTTATATCATTTCGAAGCTTAGCAGTTTTAGCGGGGGGGGGGGAATAACGAGAAAGAAATTTTTCAGTTAAAATGTTCCAAGTAGTGATTGATCCTCTTGGAAGAGAACTCAACCACTGTTTGGCTTTAGTTCTTAAGGAGAATGGGAAGAGTCTTAGCCTTATCGCATCGTCTGAGACACCATTGATTTTGAAGGTGTCACAGATTTCAAGGAAATTAGCAATATGTAAGTTCGGATCTTCATCTTGTAATCCGTCGAACTGTACATATTGCTGCACCATTTGAATGATGCTAGGCTTGAGCTCGAAGTTATTGTTCGCAATTACAGGTCGAATAATACTTGTCTCTGTCCCTTCCAAGTTGGGTCGAGCATAATCGGACATAGTCCTTTGCTGAGCCACTCCTGGGTTTGGGTCTCCCATTTCAGAATTAAAATTGCAATCCCCAAAGTAATCCTCAACCGCTGTTTGAGAAGTGGAAGCCCCAAATCGTAGTTGTCTCCGAAAGGAGTGTTCGATTTCCGGGTCCAAATCAACAAGTAGCGACGGATTCGCTCGGGTCATGCACTAGCAAAGAAGACGAAGAAAAAAAACGAAAATGGAAACTAGAAAAAAAAAAGAAAAAAAAAGAGAAGAAAGGATTTTTTTTTTTTTGAAAATAGAATTTTTTACGGCTTGGCTCTCGAACTTCCCGAGGACTACCCGGTGAAGGGTTCGCCCGGTACTAGGTAAAATGGTGGCGCTTAAAGCCCCTTACCCTTTTCGAGAGATTTTAGGTGGGGTAGAAATTAAAATGAGGTGGGTTGATTATAAATATTTAAATATATATAGAAATATTTTTTTTTTATTTTTTGTAGAAGTAATAGCACAAGCGTTTTCAAAATATTGACGAAGAAAAGTCTCCGGCAACGGTGCCAAAAACTTGATGGGCTAAACCCGAACAGGCAAGCGTACCTGTCGAATTGTAGTACCAAGGTCGTATTTAAACATGGGGTTGTTAATTACTGCTACTCACGCTTGAAATATTATCCTACCGAAAAATAGTTGGATTTAGTAATTTTTAAAGTAAAGTAAACGATAATTTGCGAGACGAAAAAACTTATATTAAAAGATAGCACTTGATCGATGATTCACCATGAAAAGAGATGAAGGAAATAAAAATGTAATTCTATAATTGCAAACTAACTCGACCGTGGCGGATCCGATATTAAGACAAAATCTCGCTAGAGCATTAGGTCTCCTAACTTATAAACTCTTTGATCGAAATCTCTTTACAAATCAAAGAAGCTTAAAGTTGCATTATCGAGGTGATCCGCACTATTGGATTTGACTCCAATCCGGAGGATTTATGTCATCCTATCGCTAGGGTTGCGTGCAACTCCTTCCTTCTTTGAGTGATCTTTCAAATCACGAGTCTCTCGACTACTATGAAATGAGAACAAGGCATACTACCGTATACCGGAAATACGGAGTCGACACAAATTAATCAAAGAAGGATCGAGCTAATTTTAGCGAAAATAAAATTACAAATTAAGAAAAATCATCATCTCAAATCATGGATCCTCATGATCAAATGCTACAAGGAAATTAGCTACGCATATTGGACAAGAAAACAACAAAATAAAGAGGAGGATTTCATTATTTTTTACTAAAAGGAAAGAAAGTACACAATGCTTAAAACAAAATGAGATTACAAAAATAAAAGGGAACTAGAAATGAAAATTACAATAGAAAACTCTCTTGACTTGTATTCTCCAAAAACTCTCTCCAAAAACCAACCAACCAAAGCATGGGATATGGGTTCCCTTTATAGGAGTGGAGGGAAGCATCTAGAATAGGGGGAGCCCAAGGGGTGGCCGGCCACATGGGGGAGAATAGGTTCATGCATGGTATAAATGAGGGGGGAGAGAGATGGTGTGGAGTGCATGCATGTATTTAATGAAAAATATGTAATGGGAAGGGGGAGTGAATAGGAAATAAAGGGGAGGAGAGAGATGGTGTGGCCGGCCATAGTGGGATGAAATGTTCATGCATGTTGTTTAAATGAGGGGAGAGAAAATGATAAAATGCATGCATGGAAAGGTGGCAAGGGAATAATAAAAGAGAGAGAGAAAGGGGGGTGTGTGGCCGGCCATAGTAGGCTTTAATGGGCTGCTTGAGGGGCTTGTGGGCTGCATCAAGTGCTCAGGTAGCATGGGCTTGGACAAGGGCTGCTCCAAAGTGCATGAGGGGGCCGGGTAGCTGCTCTCCATGGCTTGGGCTACTCCATAGGGGCTCGGGTAGGTTGCACCAAAGAAGGGCCGGCTGCACCAAGTTGGAGAGGGCTGCACTTAGTCTTCATGGGCTGCATGCTATGGACTTGTAGGCTCGGGTAGCTTGTGTTAGGCTGCTCCAAAACTTGAGGGAAAGCAAGAGGTGGTGGGCTCGGCCAAGGGCTAGCAATGGAGGCCGGGTTGCACCTACACATGAAACAAAACAAAACATTAGTTAATGATTATATACAAATGAAAATACATAAAACAAAATACATAACATAAAACATATAAATAACATAATACATAATATAATAAAACATAAAATAACATAACATAACATAATACATAATTATTCAAACATAACATAATATAATAATAATAATAATAATAATAATAATCAAAATAAAACACATGTTAAACCTAGAACATAAACATCATAAAATTGAACATAAAAATGCATAAAACGGATAATTAAACTAGGAAATTATATTTTATTAAAACATGAATAACAAGCATGAAATATAAATAAATATAGACTTTTAGGCTACTAAATTATCCCAAAAAGGGATGACTAAAACTAGTCATCAGTGAGCATCTGTCAATAATATAGTTGCAGATTCAATGAGGGTTCTATTTTTCCTTTCAGCTACCCCATTTTGTTGAGGAGTTCTAGGAGCTGAGAAAGTATGCCTGATCCCTTCACTTTGACAGAACACTTGCATGAGAAGAGAATCAAACACTGTCCCATGATCACTTCTAATCAGGGCAATGTGAGTGTTGAACTCAATCTGAATGCATTTGAGAAACTCTGTCAAACACTTAAAGTTATCAGACTTCTTCCTCAGAAAGAATGCCCATGTGAATCTTGAGAAGTCATATACAATCTCTAAAGTATAGGATTTCCTTCCTAAGATTTGTACTGTAATGGGTCCAAGAAGATCCATGTATAACAGATACAAAGTCCTAGGTGAATCACTCTTGTTAATTGATTTAAAGCTATTTTTAGTTTGCTTTCCTAATTGACAAGCCTTGCAGAGTCCTTCCTTCTTGTAGGGGCCAGAAGGCAGTCCTCTGACAAGGTTATCCTTGGATAGCCTAGCAATGGTTCTAAGGTTAACATGTCCTAGTCTCTTATGCCATAGAATATTAGGTCTAGATATGAAATTAAACAGGCAAATATCTACCTTAGATGAATGAAAGTCTACTAAGTAAATATTACCTTTCCTGTTACCTGTCAACAAAGTTGTGTTATCTTCTGACTTGATCTTGCATATTTCTTTGTTGAAAGTCACTTGATATCCTTCATCACACAGCTGACTAATGCTTATCAGGTTGTGCTTGAGTCCTTCAACATAGGCTACTTTCTTGAAGGTGACTGTCCCAATTTGGACTGCACCATATCCTTTTGTTGTTCCAAAGTTTGAATCACCAAAGATTACTTTGGGTCCAAGCTTGGCTTTAAAGGATGTGAAGTTGTCCTTGTTCCCTGTCATGTGCTTTGAGCACCCACTATCCAGATACCATAGCTGGTTTGATGTTGGATAGGTCTTCACCTGTATATATAAGAATTCACATATTTTTGACCCAGTTTACCTTGGGCCTAGGTTGATAACCTTTAAATTCAAAAATAAAATACATCACAGGTTGACTCTTATAACCTTCAGGATGGTATCTCCTAGGAGGTATTATAGATTCAGTATAAAGATTAAAGCATTGGGATGAAGCACTTTTAGGATTGAATTGAGATTTGCCTCTGAAATAAGGTTCAAAGCTCTGAACTCCGTTCGACGATTGTCGAGCTGAGTTCGACGATCTTGGGTAAAATCGTCGAGCTCTGTTCGAAGATCGATTGTGAGTGAGTTCAGAGTTCAGGAATCGTTGAGCTGAGTTCGACGTTTCAGCCTGAGATCGTCGATATCTGTTCGACGATCGTCGACCTCTGCTCGACGTTTTCTGTTGAACTTTGCTTTTCTTAGGTAGATCTGAATTCTTCCTAGCTATCTCTACAACACCCTTCCCTTTATCAGAAAAAAATTTGATTGGGGTTGTTAATACTATGGGTTGTCTAGATGAAGCACCCAAGACCAGTGTACTATTTAATCTTGAGTTCACTGTGCTTGTGATGTCCATTAATTTGATACTTCTCCCATTAAGGGATTCTTCAAATTGCTTGGCCTTGGATAGTTCACTTTTCAGTGAAGCTATCTCCTCTCTATAGCATTCTAACTCTTCAGAGAGTTTGAGGTTCTCTGATTTTAAAGTGCTATACTAGGACAGTTGTTTTCTGAGGGAAGTGATTTCCTTCTCAGACTCCAACAGATCTAGGCATAGTACTTTAAACTCATGTTTAAAGTCCTCAGAACTGAAATCAAATGAATTGATTACCTGATCTTCTTCTAGTTGAGCTTCTGAATCTGATTCTGACTCTTCTGCTTCTGAATCTGTTTGAGAGGCATTGATAGCCATCATGCAAAATTCCTTTTCATCAGCATCATCCTCATCATCACTGGAGCTGGATGAGGCTTCAGAGTCCTCTTCAGTTTCACTCCATGTCTCAACAGCAAATCCCTTCTTTGTATGTTTGTTCTTGCTGGAGGAGGGTTTGTCTGAGCTGTTCTTTCTGAAGTCTTTCTCCTTTCTTCTTTCTCTTCTATCTTTCTTGTCCTTGAACTTGTTTTCTGGACAGTCAGGCACAATAAGGCCTGGTTTCCTGCAACCAAAACATATAATTTCTTTATTGTTATTTGATTTATCATACCTTGGCTTATCATGTCCCTTGTATGATCTTTTTCTGAAGTCTTTTCTGGCCATCTTGTAGAATCTTTTGGCCAGTAGACTTAGGAGCTCATCATTTCCTGTAGCTTTATCTTCAGGCTCCTCTTCTGTAGCTTTGAAGGCTATGGTCTTCTCTTTCTTTGTGATTGGAGAAGTAGCCTTTTGTTATTCTTCTCTATTTTTAATGAGCAGCTCATAAGATTTGAGCTTGCCTAGGAGAGCTTCAGTGGTAATATCATTTAGACTTCTGGCATCTTTGATTGGCCAGATTCTTGAGTCCCAAGTGTTGGGGAAGCACATTAGGATTTTGTCAATTCAGCTCAGGCAATGAGATTTCTTTATCCAGAGTCTTTAACTCATTGACAATCAGACTTAGTCTATTGTACATGTCAGCCACTGATTCAGCTTCTCCCTTTTTGAAATTCTCTTATTGGCTTATAAGATGGGATCTCCTGTATTTCCTTTCATCAGTAGATCCTGAGACAATTTCAGAGAGCTTGTCCCAAATTCCTTTGGCTGAGTTGTATTCAGCTACCTTCTGAAATATCTCATCAGACATTGTCTGAGCTAAGATGTTCATGGCCTTGGCATCTGCAGTCTTCCACTTCTTTATTTCAGCATCTGTTCCTGAAGGAGGTGGAACAGCATTTGTACTTGAGCTTGCTGGTGGACTTGGGCACTCTGTCAAAACAGAATTAAATATGTCTTCATCAATAGAATTCATATATAGTCTAATCCTTGCTTTCCAAAGTGCAAACTTGGATAGATTGCACACTGGAGGCCTGGTGCTTGCATAATCTTTGTTTTGTGCCATGTCTTTATATAAAATTAAATATAATGAAAATAATCCTCTTAAAAGATTGATCTTATCAAGGATCTTTTGGTTCAGGTGTTAGCCTGTATGAACAACCAACCTCCCTCTGATACCAATTGAAAGTGAGACAAAGATCTATCTCAACTCTAGAGGGGGGGGGTGAATAGAGTATTTTTAAAATAACATTACAATTTAAACAATCAAAACAATTAAGATTTAATTTATGTATAAGTGTAAGGTGCCTTGCTATAAAATTTAAAACTAAGACAGCAAAAAGAAAACCACAGCACACAGCAAAGAAAATACTCAAGCAACTAGAAGACACAAGGAGCTATAGTGGTTCCAAGAAAACCTGGGTACATCCACTCTTCTACCACCCTTGGTAGGAATCCACGGCAGGAAGGGTTGATCAGGTGTCCTGGGCACCAATAAGCTTTTGATAAGGTGCTCAAAAACCAAACTAGATTTTTTGATCAGGTGTCTTGCCACCACTGAGTTTTGACAAGGTTCTCAGAACCAGAATCAAAACTTTTGAAGGGAGTTTTGGTAACCCTTTTACAGCAGGAAAGAAAAAGGAAAAGAGTGAAGTTGTCTTCTCTGTCTCAAACAAAGAGAGAAGCACAAGTGGATTGATTGTGTTGTCAAAGCTCCCCTTGAGATGTAGACTAGTTCAGGAGTGGGAGCTTTGCTTCAGGGTGATAGGTCTTCAGAAGCTTCAGATCTCCAGCAGAAGATGGTTTCAGCAGAGGCTGAGAAAATTGAATTGTCTAGAGTCCTTGTGATGAAGCTATGATCACTTTTTTAGTATGCCAAAATGTTCAACTGATTCTTCAGGATTGATCACTTGAATGTGTTGATCAAACTGTCCTGTGAATCTGTACTGAAAAATATCTCTTTTCTTTTTCTCCCTTTTTTTCTCTGTGACTGTAAGTTTTTTTTATTGAGCTATATGTGTGGCTGACTGGAGAGAAAGGAGAAGATCTTATTCTCTGAAGATTCCTTGTCCAAGATAGCCGTTAACAGACATTAAATGTCCTCCATAAAGTCTTGTCTTCTAGAGGAAAGTCCAATAAACATTCTCAAAAAGAATTCCTTGAAACTTGCTCCAGAATAAAGGAAAACGGCTGGCAGATCTCTTGAAATAAATGCTGAGATAATTTGAAAAACATTCCAAAATCTGACTGAATTTGAATCCTTAAAATCGTCGATCTCTTCAGGAAAAACGTCGATCTGAGCTCCACGATCGTCGACCTGAGCTCAGAGATTGGAATGAAGATCAGACAGAAAACGTCGACCTGAGCTCGAAGATCGTCGACCGCAGCTCAGCGACCTGAAGGACAAGCCGAAGACAGATCGTTGATCTGAGCTCGAAGATCGTCGACCAGAGCTCGATGATTTAGTATAGTTGAGCTCAGAGAGCGTCAAACGGAGTTCGACGTTTTGTCGACCTAAGCTCGACGATAATTGTCTTTGCCTCAACTTTAAGTCTGATTCCTTGAATGGTCCTGGGGGGCAGCTTCAAACCTAAATTCTAAGCCCTAAACACATTCTAATGTTGACCTTTTTAACTATACATCTAGGTCAAACTGGTTTCCTAAGACAAACATAGTGATCCTTGCCCAAATTAGTAATAGGGTGTTCCAATAGAGGGGTTCACCGCCTAAAGCAAGCTTAGGGGTTTCGACTGGCCGAGAGGTCTTAATCGATCAACCTAAGGTTAGTTAGAAGTATGAGCTCGAGAGAGACGCTAATATACTTTAGGAACCTCCACGGTCGAGTGAGTAGATAAGAGCTCGCATTACTTTATTTTTCAAGAAGATTTATTTTAGTCCAAGGGATTCTAGATCAAGTGCTAGCTTCCCCAAATCATATTTCTCTTCCTTAGTATAACGCTTCTTTTTCCGTTTAAAAACAAAAACCAACTTTTCTGTCCGATAAGATAATAGCTTTTCTTGTGAGTACAAGTACTCAACAGGCCCCGAGTCGAATACGACATTTCTATACTATATTTCGATAGGTACAATTGCCTATTTGGGATATTAGTTTGGAATATATTTAAAACTATAGAAAATATCCATCAAGTTTTTGGCACCATTGCCGAGGACTTTTCTTTGTTGATATTTTGAAAGCAAGAATCTATTAATCTTATCATTTTTTTTATTTTTTTTGTTTTCTTTAAAAAGTTTTAACTTTAATTTTTTATAATTAAAATTTTTTGCGAAAGGGCCGTGTCGGGTTTTCATCCCGCAATACCGCCTAGTACTTTGCAAACCCGTCATTGGTAGCCCTTGGGAAGTCCGGGAAATTTTATATTATAAATTTTTAATTTTAAAATTTTTATTTTATTATTCTCTTCCTTGATCCCTATTCATTTTTTTTATTATTATTTCTCATTCCATTCTATTAAGTACCGGTTGTTTTCTTTTCTTCTTAAAAAAAATGTTATCATAATTGGCCGCTCAAATTGCCGACCTCCAACACAAAATTAATCTTTTGCAAGCCGCAAGACAGCGCCAAGTTTTGTGTAATTTTTGTGGTGCCCTTCATCGAAGTGAGGAATGTTATTACTTCTATCATCAAAAAATTTCTTATAGTTTTCACAATAATTATGAAAATAATTATTCGTACTTTAATGAGAATCCTTTATCGAATGTTCATGAAAATAACTTTTCTAATAATTTTTCCAATTTTAATGAATTTAATTCTTTATATTTTAATGAAAATAATTTTCATGAAAATTCTTTTTCAAGCTTCAATGAGAACAATTTTTCTGACTTTAGTAATTTTTCTTCTTCCTCGGATGTTGCTTTCCGGCATGATCACCCGAAATGATTACCGAGTAATGGGGATTTTTATTTAGATCCGACTTTTTGTTCTTCTTTTTCAGCACTGCAAACTTTCTCTCCTAATTTTGGGGATTTCTCTCAAATTTCATGTGATTCTTCTCCCCAAAATTTGGATGAGGATTTTATTAATTTTAGTGATTTTTCTTCTACTGATAATATTGCTAATGCGGAACATGACTATTCATGTTTTCATTTAGTTTCTTATACCGAAGAAGAAGAAAAACTTTTATTTCACGAGTTTGTTAGAAGTATGGATGCGCTGGGGGGAGTAGAAGAAAAACATGTTTCTCTTCCTACTACTCCCAATTTTTCTCCTATTAATGAATTTTCAAACACAATTTATGATTATTTAGGAGCAAAAATTTATGAACTTGATGTGTCCGATGATTTAATTTTAGCTCAAACTACGGAAGAAAAATTTATTTTAGAAAATAAACAAACGGAGCTTGATCAATTTCTTTCACACGACCCTCCTCCGTGTGAAATTTTTTCTAACACGTTTCTTTTTTATTTTTCTTACTCTAATGACTTGCATGTAGACAATGAGCCATTGCAATCCAATATCGTCAACGATCACTTTGCCGCTCATCTGCAAAAATTCACATCACCTCAGGTATGTATAGGTGATTTGAATTTACATCCTCAAGACCACCATTCCAAGAAGAAAAATCAAGAAGCAAGCGGAGGAGTAGCTTGGCGAGCGTCTTCGGCGTATTCACCCAAGCGGGAATTAAGGGAGTTGCCCTTACACTTAAAATTTTATTTCCGTTTTTCCTAACCAATACCGTCTAGCTTAAAGACGGGAAAAAGAAAAGCGCTTTTGGGAGACACCCCTTGCTTATCTTTTCTTCTAAAAAATTTTCAATTTGTTTTTCCCCCTCGCACTTGAATTATAAACATTGGGGACAATGTTTATTTTTAAGTATGGGGGTGGATTCTTAGTTTTTGTTTTTATTTAAAAAATCAAATATATATATATATATATAAATCTTTATAAATTAAAAACAAAATTTTGTTTTCTTTTTATTATTAAAAAAAATTAGGTTTAATTCTTAATTAGAGAAGTCATTATTTCTATATTTATTCACATGCAAAATTCCTAGTAATTCAATTTTTTTATATTGTTTAGAGAATTTTAATGTTTTAATTAATTTTGAATTTTGTAGTAAAACTGTTGGCCATGTTGTGTTTCTAGTTAAGTGCATGTGTAAGTAGAATTTTATGTAGATTTAAATATTGAGCATACAATTAAAGTTTCATTTTTCAAAATGCGTGGAAATGTTTTATTTTACTTTAATTATGAAACCGGTAAAATCTAAAATTCTTTAGGTGAGTAAGTAGAAGTTTACAAGAGAGATATTTCGCGGATCAAGAAAGAGGTATTCTTTCTCGATGTCTAGAACTTGCCCTCTAACTATTCTCAAGACTTTGCATAAGTTAGACTCATAGCATAAATATGATTTAGGCACTTCTTTTGGAAAGTTTGAGCCTTTGCATCCATACATAACGTTTTACCTAACGTTTTACCTTTGCCACTGGAATGAATCTGGCCACCTTTGTTAGCCTGTCCACTATCACACAGATCGAGTCATTCCATGTGTAAGACCCCTTTTTTTTCTTTTTCAACCACCGGGGTCTTAGCCCAGAATTGCCGCTTTGCGGTGGCACCGACTCACGGGAAGGCAACCACTACAAAACGCCAATTCTGCCGGCCCTTTTCGATCACAAGAAAGAGAAGCATTTATACAAAAAATGTAAACAAGTCCACAGAATCATGTAAATAAAAGTGAAATCATAACCAGTCCATCAATAGTAACAATAGGAAAAATAGATAAATGGGCTCGAGCCCAGTACATCAGAGTCCTCACTACAAGTCACTCATCGCGGAAGCTAAGAAAATACTAATCACTCACGGAGCTGGTCGCAGGTGCACCGGTGCTAGACTGTCCCACCTCCATGCGCACCGTACTCCGCTGGTGCTGGTCCCTGTCTCCCATCCGGAGCTCCTGTATTGTTTGGTTCGAAAACCATTAGTCATAAAGACTAAGCCCTATCATCCCCTACCCCTCCCACCACGGCTCCTAAGCACCGGGCGAAGAGGAGGAAAGGGAAGCTACAAAAGTGGAGAATAATCAAGCAGGTGACGGTGGGCCTAACTAGCAAGTTATAACAGGTGAACAATGTAAATGTTGTAATAGGTAGAGCAATTAATAAGTAGCAAATTGTATAAAGAGGGCAGCTAGAGAACAGTAAGTATGTAACCTTAACTTATATGAATGCCCATACAAACTTATAAGTTAAGGGATCTTCTGTAAGGCTCCCATCGTATAAAAAGTCCCATACCGATTTATACGTTGGGGTATCGGTTGTATGCAATTATGAGTGTAGTGATATGCTATGCCATGATTCATACAAGTGCAACACACGCACACGACTCCATGCACACAGACCTTTAGTTCCCCTGTTCGGGCAGCTAGCTTCACTGCCAGGAACCTCTGTATTGGCAAACGGAGACAGTGGGTCGGGCCCCCCACTCCTAGGCGGGCATCCACACTACCAGGCCTAGCCCTTCCGTACGCCCCTAGAAGAACACAAACTAGAGTATCCGCGTACTACTGCTGGCTGTACCCACCAGACTTTCTTTGGCTAAGTGTCCCACACCGCCGAGTCAGCGTACCGATGTCGGTGTGAATGACAATCAGATACCGAAGACCCACCACCTTTATTCTGTACTCCAACCCTCGAGCCCTCGGCCCCCCGGACAGTCCGTCGGTGCATCTACCTTCAGAGCTACTGTCTGAATGGCAACCAATCCTATAATACTACTCTCCTAGCTATCAGGGAGTGTGTATGTGCAACCCTAGTTATACTAGTTGCTCTTTCAATTTATTATTGCTATGGTTTACGTTAGCCCAGGACTGCCCCCGGTATACCCCGTGAAGGGCTCTCAAGGGGCACTAGGAACCAAGACGGCGGCATTACGGCCCGAAGTTCCCTTTCACAAGGCACTTATTATTATTGGTTGATCTCCCTTAACCCGATCCTCTTTTAGTTACTTTAGTTCTAACCCTAGAGTATTAAGACTCTTCCTCTTCTTCCCGGGATGGACGATCTTTCGTCGTTCCCGTACTCCCTTATCCTAACCAGTCTCACACTCTACTTATCCTGACTTCCCATGATGAACTCAATCTCAGCTTGCCCTACCAACCATCAATTATCAGAATTTCCGTGGTTCTACTACATGCAGACCATCCTAAGCTATATGAGGTGCACAAGGGGAGGT
The DNA here is from genome assembly GCA_039513925.1 of Platanthera zijinensis. NCBI lineage: Eukaryota > Viridiplantae > Streptophyta > Magnoliopsida > Asparagales > Orchidaceae > Platanthera > Platanthera zijinensis. The sequence goes on from CM077081.1 coordinate 134,119,461, forward strand.
ACACCAAATTATCTTCTGAATCTCCTATAATATTTAATGGAGGTCTACCATAACATAATTTGTCTAAATCCATAAACTTATAGTTTCCCTAATTAATCTGACATTTATTTAATTTTTCCAAAGGACGGGCCATGGGTCATTTTAAACATGAAGTACATGATCCTCTTAAGTAATGGCTACCCAAAAATCATGATCATTAAATAACAGCAAGATAACCTCAAATACAAATTCTCAGAATTTTATAGAAAGTACTTGGCCTCTAAATAATTTATCCAATATAATCACGTTAATACTACGTAAAGAAGGAAGTACTGAAATTATTCATCGAAAAATTATAGAAAAATTACTAATCAGTAGCATGACATATAAAAGATCTTTGTGCAAAGAATCATAATTTTACTAGCTTGCTAAACACCACTAAAGATTTAATCAAATAATCAAGATGAAACATACTTAATGAAGCAAGCCTTAGAATTAAACTTCCAAAAATCCCATTAAAATTCACAGAGATTTGGAACCATAACAAACGTTCTATGTCTAAATTTCATCAATTTCCAAGAAGTGTGTGTTCCATAATAAATTTTCTAAGCAAATCATACAAGCTACTAAATCGTTAATGAAGTACCCAAAATAATAATCTTAAAATTCATAGTAAAATATCCAGAGTTTCTACAATCCCTATAATTCACTCTACCAAAATCTCAACACTTTTCAATGTGATTTAGTGTCATTTCCTATCTCTACAAGTTTTGCACCCTAAACTAGGGTTAGATTTTTCGGTATCCCAACGGTCTCCAAATCTACTAAGATTTCATCCAGAGAACTATATTGGTCCTATGGTTCTCTTCACCCAATTTCGGGTCAATCCAAGATCATTTGACCACATGACCTTCACAAACCACCAAGATCCATCCTTAGGGTTTGGCCTTGTTTCTTAGGGCAAACTTACCCCGATCCACCTCAAACTCTATGAGGGGGTGCTAGAGAATATTACTAGTCAGTGGTAAAAGTCACAGCCTCTGTTGAGGTGATCTGACCATTCAAATCTCAAAAGTGCACTTTTAACCTAAGACCCCTTATTAGGGCAAAACTTAGGGTTAATAATTTCTAATCCAAACCATCTCCTAATGAGATGAAAAATTATACAGAACCTTATGGTGAACCCAGGGACCACTCACCAAAATTTGGGAGGGTTTGGAAATTATTTAACCATCTAATTAAATTAGACTAGGATTATTGAATTTTTCTCAAAACTATAGAAAAATATTTCCCAAAAATTCTCATTTTTGGATAGCACCTAGATATAGGTAAGAGTAGGCCACACCCTAAATTTCAAGTCATTTTGATGACTGGTTTAGAGTGGGGAATTTTTCTAAGGTCCAGACGGCCCTCTGGATAGACCTCACCAAAAAGGGTGCTATGGTCTAACCAGGATTCTAAATCGAGTGAAATTAATTTTAAATTAAACTAGACTTCAAGTGCTACATTTTCTATGTTGACCACTTTTCCTGTAGGAGCCTCTAGCTATTTTTCCCAAATTATTTAAAGTGACAGATATTTTCATTCAGAAATTGCTTCACAAATAAAATCTAATTAAACGGCACTGTTCATCTTCTTCTACAGCCCGAATCCAGAGCCCTAAAAACCTAATTTCATGTAGCTTTTCCAAGCTATTTACCGGCCATCCAGCCATCTCCCTGGCCGACCACCACCACCTCTGTTGAGGTGAGGGCTATCGTCAGGCGGCGGCACGGCCGCTAGAGAGGCGGTTTCCGGCGAACCCGCCACCATGAAATTTTCGGAAAAACCACGAATACGCTCACCCAATCTGGCTCTTTTGAGCCCGATATCTCTCCTAACGATTTCTAAGATCTATCCGCAGAAGAAGGGGGAGGGGAGGACCTTGTTCGCGGGTTGAAGGCGTGCAGAGCGTCGGGAAGCCATTGGCGCGGTGGTGGCGTCGCCGGAAGTTCTTCAACAGCAAGGGGAAAATCTGAAACAGTTTGAGGGAGAGTGTAACCTTTTCCTCTTGCCCTTAGGAGTCTTTTATAGATCAGCAAGTGGGGAGGGAAAAGGATGAAACGTCCGCGGCCATTAATAATTCCCTTATGATGTTTCGGTTATGACGAATGGCAGTTGAAACGCTGGAGATGAAGAGGTGCTCGCCAGGTGGCGATTTCCTATTGGACCAACATTTCCTTAATTATTTAAATAATTAAAGTAGGAAACGGCCCATAAATACCCTTGGTTTTCATTCCCATAATCAGAATTTATTATGGCGTCGGTTACCGAAATTTTCAGTCTGGCTGACGTTTCGGCCTTGGTCACGGGCGTGACACATAGGTCACGGGCGTGACAGGCCTGGTTAGCCAATTCTGGGTTCGACGATCGTCGAACTTATATCGACGATCGTCGAAGGGTGGTCACGGGCGTGACTGGCCCGTGTGACCAATTCTGGCTCGACGATCGTCGAATTGGGATCGACAATCGTCGAGCGTGGTCATGCCCTTTGTCATGGGCGTGACATTGTGGGTCACGGGCGTGACATGCCCGTGTGGCCAATTCCTGGCCGACGACCGTCGAACTGAAATCGACGATCATCGAAGGTGGTCACGCCCTATGTCACGGGCGTGACATTGTGGGTCACGGGCGTGACAGGCCATGAGGCAAATTCCGCGACCGACGATCGTCTAACTGAGATCGACGATCGTCGGAGGAGTCACGCCCCCAGGTCACGGGCGTAACACCTGGGTCACGGGCGTGACAGGGCCGGGTTGAAAATTCGGCGTCCGACGATCGTCTCCCTGATGTCGACGATCGTCGAGTGAGTCACGCCCTAGGTCACGGGCATGACGGGTCGGTCACGGGCATGACCAACCCGTGACCCGAATTCTTGGTCATTTTATTTCGATTTCTGGGCTCCCCAGGGTTCTACCACAACCAACCGACTCCTAGGGGTCTAGCCGGAAATGGGATGTTACAAATTCCAATAAACAAAACAAAGATTTCGTCCCCGAAATCAAGGTTAAGCCTACGGGACTCAAATCGGGAAAAGAAGCTTGTAACATCCCATGAGAATTAAAGAAATTACATCCCTATGTTATGTTCGCTTTATGCGGTTTCAAGTCTAAGATTAATTCGCCCACCTAACTAGGTATATTCACCCCAATAAACAAAAGATTAGCCCCTATTCTTGAAATTTCAGTCCCATTGGTTTAAAACAGGGAGGCAAATTGATTGTCCAAAGGGGTTGTGAGGTATACCTGACGAAAAAGTTCCGGGTATTTTTGCCGCATCAAGTCCTGTGGCTCCCATGTATGCTCCTCCTGCCCATGATTGTTCCACAGAACCTTAACCAACGGAACCTTCTTCCGTCGCAAGACACGCACTGCCGTGTCGTCAATCCTGATAGGCTCCAAGTTGACTGACCGATTCGAGGCCACCGGGCCATCTGCCGAGGAAATCAGCTGCTCAGGGCGTAGCAGAGCCTTCCGAAGTGAGGAGACGTGGAAGACGTCATGCAATCCCACTAACTCCGGCGGTAGCTCCAGTCTATAGGCTAAGGGGTTGATCCGCTCCAGGATCCTATAGGGCCCCATATATCTCGGACTGAGCTTCTTCCGCCCGCGAACCCGCGAGACTCCGTGCATCGGCCGTATCTTCAAGAAAACCCGGTCTCCCACCTGGAACTCTACTTGGCGATGCCTCGCATCATAGTATTTCGCCTGTCTGCTCTGGGCTTCCAACATCCTGTCTCTGATCAATCTAATCTGAGCATCTGTATCTCCAACAAACTCCGAGTCTAGTGCCTGCGGATCCTCATCCTGAACCCATGATAGTGGGGTTCTGCACCTCCTTCCGTACAACGCTTCGTATGGAGCCATGCCTATGTTGGACTGATGAGCATTGTTGTACGAAAACTCGACCAGTGGCAGCAATCTCTCCCAAGGCTCGCCACGGTCCAAAATACATAGTCGCAACAGATCCTCCAGTGTACGGTTGGTGCGCTCTGTCTGTCCGTCGGTCTGAGGGTGAAAAGCTGTGCTGAATGTCAACCAAGAACCCAGATGGGCCTGGACTGACCTCCATTCCCTGGATGTAAACCGCCCATCCCGATCCGAAACGATAGTCTTGGGCACCCCATGATAATGCACAAACTGCTCAATAAACCTCCGTACTAATACACTGACTGGTGCGCCCTTTGCCACTGGAATGAATCTGGCCACCTTTGTTAGCCTATCCACTATCACCCAGATCGAGTCATTCCCCGCACGGGATCGAGGTAGCCCATGTATGAAGTCCATGGCTATATCCTCAAACTTCCATTCCGGCACCGGAAGCGGCTGCAGCAAACCTGCCGGGTTCCTACACTCTGCTTTCACGAGCTGGCAGGCCTCGCAATGCGTCACAAAATACGTAACATCTTTCTTCATACCCGGCCAGTACATCGTCCTCTTTAAATCCTTTACCATCTTGGTGATCCCCGGGTGTACCGAATATCGGCTGCAATGAGCTTCCGTCAAAATATCCTCCCGGATCCGTCCTCCCGCTGGTATGTAGACTCTGCCTCGGAAACACAGGAGCCCATCCCTCAAAGAGTAATCTCCCGTCGTGCCTTCCTCCAAGGCTCGGAATATCGGCTCAGCTCTCTCATCCAGCATCTGCCCATCTCTGATGCTGTCCCGAATGTCATCAGTGGTAGCCATCGACCCCAGGTACTCCATGTACAGCTCCGGGTCATCCTCAGACACTAGCGAAATCTGCATCTCCTCTAATGATCTAATCAACTCCAAGGCCATCAGCTGCGGGCCTACTCCTGTCGTACTCGCTCTCCGGCTCAGAGCATCTGCGACCACATTCGCCTTCCCTGGATGGTAGTGCATGGTATACTGGTAGTCCGACAGAAACTCCACCCAGCGTCTCTGTCTGATGTTTAACTCCTTCTGGGTGTCGATGTACTTCAGATTCTTGTGGTCGGAGAAGATATCACAATGTACTCCGTAGAGGTAGTGTCGCCTGATCTTATGAGCAAAAATGACTGCCCCCATCTCCAAATCGTGCATGGGGTAGTTCTGCTCGTGCTGCTTCAACTGGCGGGAGGCATAGGCTATTGCGTGCCCATTCTGCATAAGTACAGCACCCATCCCCTGATAGGAAGCATCTGTATATACCTGGAATCCCTCCTTCCCTGATGGAAGAGCAAGGATGGGGGCCGAGGTGAGACGATCCTTCAACTCCTGGAAGGCAGATTCGCATCGAGGCGTCCATATAAAAGGGGACTCCTTCTTCGTCAGAGACGTAAGAGGGAGGGCAATCTGAGAGAACCCCTCGACGAACTTCCGGTAGTAACCGGCAAGTCCCAAGAAACTTCGAACATCCGTGGCCGACTTTAGCGATGGCCAATCCCGTACTGCCTGGATCTTTGCAGGATCCACTGCCAGACCTGCTCCACTGATGACATGGCCCAGAAAGGCCACCTCCTTTAGCCAGAACTGGCACTTGCTGTACTTGGCATACATCTCATGCTCACGCAGCTTCCCCAAGGTCAAGGCCAGATGTCTCGCGTGCTCCTCCTCCATCCTTGAATAAATGAGAATGTCGTCGATGAATACAATGACAAAGACGTCCAGATACTCCTCGAACACCCGATTCATCAAAGTCATGAATGCGGAGGGTGCATTCGTGAGCCCGAACGGCATCACGGTAAACTCGTACAAGCCATATCTGCTGCTGAAGGCCGTCTTCGGGATGTCCTCCTCCCGAATACGAAGCTGGTAGTACCCTGACCTCAGATCCAGCTTTGAGAACCAATGGGCTCCCTCCAGCTGGTCAAAAAGCTCGTCTATCCATGGTAAGGGATAAGTATTCCGGAATGTCAACCTGTTCAGAGCCCAGTAATCGATGCACAGTCGAAGGGTCCCGTCCTTCTTCTTAACGAACAGCACCGGAGCTCCCCACGGTGAAGAGCTAGGCCGGACGAACCCGGCCTCCACTAACTCCTGAAGCTGGCTTCGGAATTCCACCAACTCCTTTGGGGCCATTCGATAGGGAGCTCTGGATACCGGCCTAGCCCCCGGTACGAGCTGAATCTGAAAGTCCTTCTCTCGGTGCGGGGGTAACCCTGGTAGCTTTTTTGGAAACACGTCGGCGAAGTCACGCACTACCGGAATATCTGCAATGGAATCCTTGGCTACGACCGCCTCAAAGAGGACCTGATAAACCTCTTCCCCCTGCAGGTGGGCCTTAACGGCCTGCACAGACGATAGTAAAGTACGGGGTGCTGATATAATACCTTCGATAACAATGAAGGAGTCGCCGTGCCTCACGATGATCCTCTTCGCCACGCAATCGATCTGGGCATGGTTCCAATGAAGCCAAGTCATGCCCAGGATCAGATCGTAATCTGGCATCCTCAGAACCGTCGCTGGTGCCTCAAACGCCTTTCCGCCGATCCTTGCTTCCATATTACAATGACCAGAGGTCAATATCTCTGACCCGTCGGGTAGGCGCACCCTCATCATCTTCCCGGTGAATGGCTCCACTCCTGCCAGTCCTTTCACGAAATCCTCCGACACGAATGATTGCGACGCACCAGTGTCGAAGAGGGTGTGAGCGGGCTTGCCGCTCACGAATACTATGCCTGGGGTAATTAAATGTCTTAGTATTCTTATTGCAGTTTATCTTCTCTTAATTTCTAACCAGGTTATGTTTAAAATAGTAGTTTATATAAAGAAAATTTACAAGTAGTGCCATACCTGTGATAACCTGCTCCGGGTTCCGGGGCTGTGTCAGGTCTAGAGCATACACCTGCTCTCTCTCTCTGGCCTACGGCCTCGATCCTGAAATCCCCGTCCTCGGTCCTGTCCTCGTCTGCCAAACTGTCGGGGAGGTGGAGCGCCCTGATGTGCTGGTTGGGGTGCTCGCCTCACAGGGCAGTTCCTCTTGATATGCCCCGACTGGTTGCACTGATAGCATATCGGTGGCTGCTCTGCTGTCCTGGGCATTTCCAGCATCTGTATAGGCTGGGGAGCCAATACCCCCTGACTCCTCTGCTCCTGCCCAAACTCTTGACGAGGCTGATCCCCGTTCCTTCTCTCTCCAATAACCTGGCCTCGAGGACGGTCTCTACGTCCTCCAATCACTGTATCATCAGCCGGTCTCTTCCGGCTCCTCACTGTAAGATGATCCGCCTCTCTCTTCTTAGCCATCTCCAGAATCCTGGCTAGACTCCCCTCTGAGACGAAAAGGAGGGCCTGCCTCATGTCATCTTGCAGCCCCTTATAAAACCTCCGGGCATAGCCAGCATCGTCTAACTGGTAAGCGTCCGCATAACGGGCCAGGTGAGTGAACTCCTGATAGTACTCCGCCACAGTCCTGTTCCCCTGCCTCAACCGCAGGAACCTATCCTCCAGGTCATCTCTCGCTGACTGAGGTACAAAATGTCCCAAGAGCGCTGCTCTGAACTCCTCCCAAGTAATATCAGCACAGTCCATCCCTGCAAAGGTGGTGTCCATCTGAGATTTCCACCATCTCTTTCCGTGTGACTCTAAGCAGGAGACTGCCAAAGCGACTGCCTCCTCCGTGGGGCATCGAATCCCTGCCAGCATCTCGTAAATAGTGTCCAACCACTCCTCCGTACGTACTGCAGACTCCGTCCCCTGGTAGGATGGAGGGGAAAGTCCCCGGAAGACAGTCATCCATTTGGCCCCGGGGTTTGGCTGTGGGGCCGGGGCTGGCTGGGCTCTGAAGGCCTCCAGGATGGCCGTCAGTGTTTGCCCCATCTCCGTCTACTGGAACGGAACTGGTGCTGGCGGAGTCGGGACCACATTCGGAGCCTGAGGTGTCCCCTGCTGCGATGTAGGGTTCGTCGCAGGCTACAAGTAAAAATTCCATTTGTTAGAGAGCGAATGAATGGGATTTAAGAAGAGTTAGGATGGACTTTCACATGTGATTTCCCTCATGGGCAGACCACTGCTTCCGCTGCTTGTTTGTCCGCAAACTAAGCTCGCACGGGGGTGGCCCAGGGTTTTTGGGACTACTTCTCTTTCGATCGAGGTCTGCTCTGATACCACTTGTAAGACCCCCTTTTTTTTTCTTTTTCAACCACCGGGGTCTTAGCCCAGAATTGCCGCTTTGCGGTGGCACCGACTCACGGGAAGGCAACCACTACAAAACGCCAATTCTGCCGGCCCTTTTCGATCACAAGAAAGAGAAGCATTTATACAAAAAATGTAAACAAGTCCACAGAATCATGTAAATAAAAGTGAAATCATAACCAGTCCATCAATAGTAACAATAGGAAAAATAGATAAATGGGCTCGAGCCCAGTACATCAGAGTCCTCACTACAAGTCACTCATCGCGGAAGCTAAGAAAATACTAATCACTCACGGAGCTGGTCGCAGGTGCACCGGTGCTAGACTGTCCCACCTCCATGCGCACCGTACTCCGCTGGTGCTTGTCCCTGTCTCCCATCCGGAGCTCCTGTAATGTTTGGTTCGAAAACCATTAGTCATAAAGACTAAGCCCTATCATCCCCTACCCCTCCCACCACGGCTCCTAAGCACCGGGCGGAGAGGAGGAAAGGGAAGCTACAAAAGTGGAGAATAATCAAGCAGGTGACGGTGGGCCTAACTAGCAAGTTATAACAGGTGAACAATGTAAATGTTGTAATAGGTAGAGCAATTAATAAGTAGCAAATTGTATAAAGAGGGCAGCTAGAGAACAGTAAGTATGTAACCTTAACTTATATGAATGCCCATACAAACTTATAAGTTAGGGGATATTCTGCAAGGCTCCCATCGTATAAAAAGTCCCATACCGATTTATACGTTGGGGTGTCGGTTGTATGCAATTATGAGTGTAGTGATATGCTATGCCATGATTCATGCAAGTGCAACACACGTACACGACTCCATGCGCACAGACCTTTAGTTCCCCCTGTTCGGGCAGCTAGCTTCACTCCCAGGAACCTCCGTAGTGGCAAACGGAGACAGTGGGTCGGGCCCCCCACTCCTAGGCGGGCATCCACACTACCAGGTCTAGCCCTTCCGTACGCCCCTAGAAGAACACAGCCTAGAGTATCCGCGTACTACTGCTGGCTGTACCCACCAGACTTTCTTTGGCTAAGTGTCCCACACCGCCGAGTCAGCGTACCGATGTCGGTGTGAACGACAATCAGATACCGAAGACCCACCACCTTTATTCTGTACTATAACCCTCGAGCCCTCGGCCACCCGGACAGTCCGTCCGTGCATCTACCTTCAGAGCTACTGTCTGAATGGCAACCAATCCTATAATACTACTTTCCTAGCTATCGGGGAGTGTGTATGTGCAACCCTAGTTATACTAGTTGCTCTTTCAATTTATTATTCCTATGGTTTACGTTAGCCCAGGACTGCCCCCGGTATACCCCGTGAAGGGCTCTCAAGGGGCACTAGGAACCAAGACGGCGGCATTACGGCCCGAAGTTCCCTTTCGCAAGGCACTTATTATTATTGGTTGATCTCCCTTAACCCGATCCTCTTTTAGTTACTTTAGTTCTAACCCTAGAGTATTAAGACTCTTCCTCTTCTTCCCGGGATGGACGATCTTTCGTCGTTCCCGTACTCCCTTATCCTAACCAGTCTCACACTCTACTTATCCTGACTTCCCATGATGAACTCAATCTCAGCTTGCCCTACCAACCATCAATTATCAGAATTTCCGTGGTTCTACTACATGCAGACCATCCTAAGCTATATGAGGTGCACAAGGGGAGGTATACCAAATTATCTTCCGAATCTCCTATAATATTTAATGGAGGTCTACCATAACATAATTTGTCTAAATCCATAAACTTATAATTTCCCTAATTAATCTGACATTTATTTAATTTTTCCAAAGGACGGGCCATGGGTCATTTTAAACATGAAGTACATGATCCTCTTAAGTAATGGCTACCCAAAAATCATGATCATTAAATAACAGCAAGATAACCTCAAATACAAATTCTCAGAATTTTATAGAAAGTACTTGGCCTCTAAATAATTTATCCAATATAATCACGTTAATACTACGTAAAGAAGGAAGTACTGAAATTATTCATCGAAAAATTATAGAAAAATTACTAATCAGTAGCACGACATATAAAAGATCTTTGTGCAAAGAATCATAATTTTACTAGCTTGCTAAACACCACTAACAATTTAATCAAATAATCAAGATGAAACATACTTAATGAAGCAAGCCTTAGAATTAAACTTCCAAAAATCCCATAAAAATTCACAGAGATTTAAAACCATAATAAACGTACTCTGTCTAAATTTCATCAATTTCCAGGAAGTGTGTGTTCCATAATAAATTTTCTAAGCAAATCATACAAGCTACTAAATCGTTAATGAAGTACCCAAAATAATAATCTTAAAATTCATAGTAAAATATCCAGAGTTTGTACCATCCCTATAATTCACTCTACCCAAATCTCAACACTTTTCAATGTGATTTAGTGTCATTTCCTATCTCTACAAGTTTTGCACCCTAAACTAGGGTTAGATTTTTAGGTATCCCAACGGTCTCCAAATCTACTAAGATTTCATCCAGAGAACTATATTGGTCCTATGGTTCTCTTCACCCAATTTCGGGTCAATCCAAGATCATTTGACCACATGACCTTCACAAACCACCAAGATCCATCCTTAGGGTTTGGCCTTGGTTCTTAGGGCAAACTTACCCCGATCCACCTCAAACTCTATGAGGGGGTGCTAGAGAATATTACTAGTCAGTGGTAAAAGTCTCAGCCTCTGTTGAGGTGATCTGACCATTCAAATCTCAAAAGTGCACTTTTAACCTAAGACCCCTTATTAGGGCAAAACTTAGGGTTAATCATTTCTAATCCAAACCATCTCCTAATGAGATTAAAAATTATACAGAACCTTATGGTGAACCCAGGGACCACTCACCAAAATTTGGGAGGGTTTGGAAATTATTTAACAATCTAATTAAATTAGACTAGGATTATTGAATTTTTCTCAAAACTATAGAAAAATATTTCCCAAAAATTCTCATTTTTGGATAGCACCTATATATAGGTAAGAGTAGGCCACACCCCAAATTTCAATTCATTTTGATGACTGGTTTAGAGTGGGGAATTTTTCTAAGGTCCAGACGGCCCTCTGGATAGACCTCACCAAAAAGGGTGCTATGGTCTAACCAGGATTCTAAATCGAGTTAAATTAATTTTAAATTAAACTAGACTTCAAGTGCTACATTTTCTATGTTGACCACTTTTCCTGTAGGTGCCTCTAGGTATTTTTCCCAAATTATTTAAAGTGATAGATATTTTCATTCAGAAATTGCTTCACAAATAAAATCTAATTAAACGGCACTGTTCATCTTCTTCTACAGCCCGAATCCAGAGCCCTGAAAACCTAATTTCCTGTAGCTTTTCCAAGCTATTTACCGGCCATCCAGCCATCTCCCTGGCCGACCACCACCACCACCACCTCTGTTGAGGTGAGGGCTATCGTCAGGCGGCGGCACGGCCGCCGGAGAGGCGGTTTCCGGCGGACCCGCCACCATGAAATTTTCGGAAAAACCACGAATACGCTCACCCGATCTGGCTCTTTTGAGCCTGATATCTCTCCTAACGATTTCTAAGATCTATCCGCAGAAGAAGGGGGAGGGGAGGACCTTGTTCGCGGGTTGAAGGCGTGCAGAGCGTGGGGAAGCCATTGGCGCGGTGGTGGCGTCGCCGGAAGTTCTTCAACAGCAAGAGGAAAATCTGAAACAGTTTGAGGGAGAGTGTAACCTTTTCCTCTTGCCCATAGGAGTCTTTTATAGATCAGCAAGTGGGGAGGGAAAAGGATGAAACGTCCGCGGCCATTAATAATTCCCTTAATGACGTTTCGGTTATGACGAATGGCAGTTGAAATGCTGGAGATGAAGAGGTGCTCGCCAGGTGGCGATTTCCTATTGGACCAACATTTCCTTAATTATTTAAATAATTAAAGTAGGAAACGGCCCATAAATACCCTTGGTTTTCATTCCCATAATCAGAATTTATTATGGCGTCGGTTACCGAAATTTTCAGTCTGGCTGACGTTTCGGCCTTGGTCACGGGCGTGACACATAGGTCACGGGCGTGACAGGCCTGGTTAGCCAATTCTGGGTTCGACAATCGTCGAACTGAGATAGACAATCGTCGAAGGGTGGTCACGGGCGTGACACCCGGGTCACGGGCGTGACTGGCCCGTGTGACCAATTCTTGCTCGACGATCGTCGAATTGGGATCGACGATCGTCGAGCGTGGTCACGCCCTATGTCACGGGCGTGACATTGTGGGTCACGGGAGTGACATGCCCGTGTGGCCAATTCCTGGCCGACGACCGTCAAACTAAAATCGACTATCATCGAAGGTGGTCACGCCCTATGTCACGGGCATGACTTTGCGGGTCACGGGCGTGACAGGCCATGAGGCAAATTCCGCGACCGACGATCGTCTAACTGAGATCGACGATCGTCGTAGGAGTCACGCCCCCAGGTCACGGGCGTGACACCTGGGTCACGGGCGTGACAGGGCCGGGTTGAAAATTCGGCGTCCGACGATCGTCTCCCTGAGGTCGACGATCGTCGAGTGAGTCACGCCCTAGGTCATGGGCGTGACGGGTCGGTCACGGGCGTGACCAACCCGTGACCCTAATTCTTGGTCATTTTATTTCGATTTCTGGGCTCGCCAGGGTTCTACCACAACCAACCGACTCCTAGGGGTCTAGCCGGAAATGGGATGTTACACCCTGCACGGGATCGAGGTAGCCCATGTATAAAGTCCATGGCTATATCCTCAAATTTCCACTCCGGCACCGGAAGCGGCTGCAGCAAGCCTGCCGGGTTCCTACACTCCATCTTCACGAGTTGGCAGGCCTCGCAATGCGTCACAAAGTACGTAATATCTCCCTTCATACCCGGCCAGTACATCGTCCTCTTCAAATCCTTTACCATCTTGGTGATCCCCGAGTATACAGAATATCGGATGCAGTGAGCTTCTGTCATGATGTCCTGCCGAATATTGCCTCCTGCCGGTATGTAGACTCTGCCTCTGAAATACAGGAGACCATCCCTCAAAGACTAATCTCCGGTCGTGCCTTCCTACCAGGCTCGAAATATCGGCTCAGCTCTCTCATCCAGCATCTGCCCATCTCTGATGCAGTCTCAAATATCATCAGTAGTAACCATCGACCCCAGGTACTCCATGTATAGCTCCAGTTCATCCTCAGACACTAGTGAAATCTGCATCTCCTCGAATGATCTAACCAACTCCAAGGCCATCAGTTACGGGCCTACTCCTGTCGTACTCGCTCTCTAGCTCAGAGCATCCGCGACCACATTCGCTTTCCCCGGATGGTAGTGCATGGTATATTGGTAGTCCGACAGAAACTCCACCCAGTGTCTCTGCCTGATGTTTAACTCCTTCTGGGTGTCGACGTATTTCAGATTCTTGTGGTCGGAGAAGAAATTGCAATGTACTCCGTAGAGATAGTGTCGCCAGATCTTAAGAGCAAAAATAACTGCCCCCATCTCCAAATCGTGCCCGGGGTAGTTCTGCTCGTGCTGCTTCAACTAACGGGAGGCATAGGCTATTACGTGCCCATTCTGCATCAGAACGGCACCCATCCCCTGATAGGAAGCATCTGTGTACACCTTGAATCCTTCCTTCCCTGATGGAAGAGCAAGGATGGGAGCGAAGGTGAGACGATCCTTCAGCTCCTGGAAAGCAGATTCGCATCAAGGTGTCCAAATGAAAGGGGACTCCTTCTTTGTCAGAGACGTAAGAGGGAGGGCGATCTGAGAGAACCCCTTTACGAACTTCCGGTAATAACCGGCAAGTCCCAAGAAACTTCGAACATCCGAGGCTGACTTAGTGGTGGCCAATCCCGTACTGCCTGGACCTTCGCCGGATCCACTGCCAGACCTGCTCCACTGATGACATGGCCCAGAAAGGCCACCTCCTTTAGCCAGAACAGGCACTTGATGTACTTGGCATACATCTCATACTCCCGCAGCTTCTCCAAGGTCAAGGTCAGATATCTCGCGTGCTCCTCCTCCGTCCTTGAATAGATAAGGATGTCGTCGATGAATACGATAACGAAGACGTCCAGATACTCTTCGAACACCCAATTCATCAAGGTCATGAAAGAGGAGGGTGCATTCGTGAGCCCGAACGGCATCACGGTAAACTCGTACAACCCATATCTGCTGCTGAAGGCCGTCTTCGGGTTATCCTCCTCCCGAATGCGAAGCTGGTAGTACCCGGATCTCAGATCCAGCTTTGAGAACCAATGGGCTCCCTCCAACTGGTCAAATAGCTCGTCTATCCTTGGTAAGGAAAAAGTATTCCGGACCGTCAACCTGTTCAGGGCCCGGTAGTCTATGCATAGTCGAAGGGTCCCGTCCTTCTTCTTAACGAACAGCACCGGAGCTCCCCATTGTGAAGAGCTAGGCCGAACGAACCCGGCCTCCACTAACTCCTGAAGCTGGCTCCGAAATTCCACCAACTCCTTTGGGGCCATTCGATAGGGAGCTCTGGATACCGGCTTGGCCCCGTTACGAGCTGAATCTTAAAGTCTTTCTCTCGGTGCGGGGGTAGCCCTGGTAGCTTCTCCGGAAACACGTCGGTGAAGTCCCGCACTACTTGAATATTTAAAATGGAGTCCTTGGCCACAACCTCCTCAAAAATGACCTGATAAACTTCTCTCCCCTGCAGGTGGGCCTTAACGCCCTGCACAGACGATAATAAGGTGCGGGGTGCTGGTTTAATACCTTCGATGAAAATGAAGGAGTCATCGTGCCTCACGGTGATCCTCTTCGCCACGCAGTCAATCTGGGCAGGGTTCCAGCATAGCCAAGTCATGCCCAAGATCAGATCGTAATCTGGCATCTTTAGAATCGTTGCTGGTACCTCAAATGCCTTCCCGCCGATCCTCGCTTCCATATTGCAATGAGCAGAGGTCAATATCTCTGATCCATCGGGTAGGCACACCCTCATCATCTTCCCGGTGAATGGCTCTACACCTTCCAGTCCTTTCATGAAACCCTTCGACACGAATGAGTGCGAATCACCAGTGTCGAAGAGAGTGTGAGCAGTCTTGCCGCTAACGAAGACTATGCTTGGGGTAATTAAGTGTCTTAGTATTTTTTTTGTAGTTGTCTTCTCTTAATTTCTAACTAGATTATGTCAAGAATACTAGTTTATATGAAGAAAATTTAAAGTACTGCCATACCTGCGATAACCTGCTCCGGGTTCCGGGGCAGTGTCAGGTCTAGAGCATACACCTGCTCCCTCTCTGGCCTGCGGCCTCCATCCTGAAATCCTCGTCCTCGGTCCTTTCCTCGTCCGCCAAACTGTCGGGGAGGTGGAGCTCCCTGATGTGCTGGTGGGGGTGCTCGCCTCATAGGGCAGTTCCTCTTGATATGCCCTGGCTGGTTCCACTGAAAGCATACTGGTGGCTGCTCTGCTGTCCTTGGCATTTCCAGCATCTGTATAGGCTGGTGAGCCAATACCCCCTGACTCCTCAGCTCCTGCCCGAACTCCTAACGAGGCTGATCCCCGCTCCTTCTCTCCCCAATAACCTGGCCCCGAGGACGGTCTCTACGACCTCCAATCACTGTATCATCAGCCGGTCTCTTCCGGCTCTTCACTGTAAGCTGTTCCGCCTCTCTCTTCTTAGCCATCTCCAGAATCCTGGCAAGACTCCCCTCTGAGACGAAAAGGAGGGTATGTCTCATGTCATCTTGCAGCCCCTTATAAAACCTCCGGGAATAGCCAGCATCGTCTAACTGGTAAGCGTCCGTATAACAGGCCAGGTGAGTGAACTCTTGGTAGTACTCCACCACAGTCCTGTTCCCCTGCCTCAATCGCAGGAACCTATCCTCCAGGTAATCCCTCGCCGACTGAGGTACAAAATGTCCCAAGAGTGCTGCTCTGAACTCCCCCCAAGTAATATCAGTGCAATCCATCCCCGCAAAAGTGGTGTCAAGCTGAGATTTCCACCACCTCTTTCCGTGTGACTCCAGGCAGGAGACCACCAAAGCAACTGCCTCCTCAGTGGGGCATCGAATCCCTGCCAGCATCTCGTAAATGGTGTCCAACCATTCCTCCATACGTACTGCAGACTCCGTCCCCTGGTAGGATGGAGGGGAAAGTCACTGGAAGACCGTCATCCAATTGGCCCCGGGGTTTGGCTGTGGACCCGGGGCTTGCTGAGCTCTGAAGGCCTCCAGAATGGCCGTCAGGGTTCTTCGGTGCTAGACTGACCCACCTCCATGCGCACCGTACTCCGCAAGTGCTGGTCCCTAGACTGCTGTTCCATGTCTCCCATCCGGAGCTCCTGTAATGTTGTGGTCTGAAAACCATTAGTCATAAAGACTAAGCCCTATCATCCCCTACCCCTCCCCCCACAGCTCCTAAGCACCGAGCGGAGAGGAGGAAAGGGAAGCTACAAAGGTGGAGAATAATCAAGCAGATGATAGGGGAGTTATTCTAACAACTATCTAGAACAAAGTACAACTAGCAATTCCATGGTAGTAAGTGGTAAAGAAGAGAAGTAGTAATTAGCAATTATATAAAAAGGCAGCTAGAGAACAATAAGTAAACCAGTAAGTAAGTAAGTAGGTAACCTTAACTTATATGAATGCCCATACAAACTTATAAGTTAAGCGGTCTTCTGCAAGGCTCCCATCGTATAAAAAGTCCCATACCGATTTATATGTTGGGGTGTCAGTTGTATGCAAATATGAGTGAAGTGATATGCTATGTCATGATTCATGCAAGTACAACTCACGCACACGACTCTATGCGCATAGACCTTTAGTTCCCCCTATTCGGGCAGCTAGCTTCACTCCCAGGAACCTCCGTAGTGGCAAACGGAGATAGTGGGTCGGGCCCCCCACTCCTAGGTGGGTATCCACAGTACCGGGCCTAGCCCTTCCGTACGCCCCTAGAAGAACACAACCTAGAGTATCCGCGTACTACTGCTGGCTATATCCACCAGACTTTCTTTGGCTAAGTGTCCCACACCGCCGAGTCAACGTACTGTTGTCGCTGTGAACGAGAATCAGATATCGAAGACCCACCACCTTTATTCTGTACTCCAACCCTCGAGCCCTCGGCTCCCCGGACTGTCCCGTCCGTGCATCTACCTTCAGAGCTACCGTCTGAATGGCAACCAAATCAATTATTCTACCTTCCTAGCTATCGGGGTGTATGTGTGTGCAACCCTAGTTATACTAGTTGATCTTTAGATTATTATTTCTACAGTTTATGTTAGCCCAGGACTGCCCCCGGTATTCCCCTTGAAAGGCTCTCAAAGGGCACTAGGAACTATGATGGTAGCTGAAGCCCGCCGTTCCCTTTCGCAAGGCACTTATTGTAATTGATTGGTTCCCTTAACCCATTACCCGATCCCTTTTTAAGTTACTTTAGATCTAGCCCTAGCGTATTAAG
Source organism: Platanthera zijinensis (assembly GCA_039513925.1). Lineage (NCBI taxonomy): Eukaryota > Viridiplantae > Streptophyta > Magnoliopsida > Asparagales > Orchidaceae > Platanthera > Platanthera zijinensis. The sequence continues at coordinate 134,136,939 of CM077081.1, forward strand.
ACTCTTCCACTCCTACCCGGGGTGGACGATCTTTCGTCGTTCCCGTACGCCACTTAACCTTAACCAGTCTCACACTCTACTTATCCTAACCTCTAATAATGAACTTAAACTTATCTTGCCCTAACCAACAAGCAACTACAAAAATTCTATCTCCCAAAGTTCATTATCCGCTCTAGTTCAGTTTCCGTGGTTTTACTATATGCAGACCATCCTGAGATACGTGAGGAGTATAAGGGGAGGTACTCCAAATTGTCCTCTGAATCTCCTATGATATTTACTGGAGGTCTATCGTGACATAATATAGCTAAGGCCAAGATTTTCCAAATTTTCCTATTTATCGGGCATTTAATATATTTATTCTAAGATTCCAAATGCCCTAGTATGAACATGCAGTGCACTAATGAGCCTACAATAAATCATCATAAAATCAGTAAAAATTCTATGAGACATTTAAACAGTAATTCCAAGTTTTGAGAAATTGCAGAGGTGTTTAAGCCTATATTTCCTAATTTACCATTTTAGGCCATTTCTACTACATTATGAAGGAAGTACTGTAAATATATATCCAAAAATCCCAAGAAAATTATAGAAGCTTTATGGTAACCTAAAAACATCACAAACCAAGTCCAATAATTTTTATCTAATATTCAAGCTCTGAATCTATTTTAATGTAAAATACTGATTTTCCTATCTTAGAGAAGGAGATACTATTTTTAATCATCTAAAATTCCAGAGAAAATTACAAGGTGACTATCATAATTTTTAACACCCACTGACCAAATTTCATAATTTTTCAGACAGTAATTGGGCATTATTTGTATTTTTGACTACGTTAAAGAAATAAGTACCCAAAATAATCGGATAAAACTTCCAAGAAAAATACAGAAGGTATGACATGCTATAAGATGCCCTAATCTAAGATTTTATAACATTCCAGTGAACATAAATTCTAGAATCATCAAAATATATATCTAGGGCACAACTAGGGTTGTAAATGAAGTACTGTATAAATTAACCCAAAAATCTCAACAAAATTATAACATGGTCATTTAGATTAGAAAATCACCCTACTCCAATTTAACTTGATTTGAAGTTCAATTGATAGCTTAAAAATTCAAATTAAGGTTGGTGACCTAAACTAGGGTTAGGATTTTAGGTGGCCTAGCTATCTCCAATTACCCTAAAATTTTGTCCAGAGAACTATACTGGCCCTATGGTTCTCTCCACCCAATTTTAGGTCAGTCCTACCTCATGACCTTCACAACCCTAAAACCCACCATTAAGGGATTTTCCCTAGGGTTCTAGGGCTACACTACACCAAGTCTCTCCAAACTCCCTTGGAGGGTGTGTCATGCCGTATAAAGCCAGTGACCAAAATATCAGCCTCTGTTGAGGTGATATGACCACCCAAATACCAAGGGGGTATTTGATCCTAAATTATCCTATAATGATCAACTTAGGGTTGGATACAAACCTATTCAAAACATCTCCAAATGAGATGAAATTTTTACCAGAACCTTATGATAAACCCAGGGACCACTCACCAAATTTGGGAGGGTTTGGAAGTCATTTAGCCATCTAATTAAATTATGCTAGGATTATTGAATTTTTCTAAAAACTATAAAAAAACATTTTCCAAAAATCCTAATTTTTGGATAGCATCTAGATATAAGTAAGATTAGGCCACACCTCAAATTTCAAGTCATTTTGATGACTGGATTTGAGTGGGGAATTTTTCTAAGGTCAGGACAGCCCTTTGGGTAGACCTCACCAAAGTTAGTGCTGAGGTCTATCCTGTGTTCTAAAATGCTTGAAACAAATTTTAAAATTTCTTAGACTCATAGAGCTACAATATTGGTGTAGACCACTTTTTCTGTAGGAGCATCTAATTATTTTTCCTAAATTTTCTAAAGTGACTGATAATTCCATACAAAAATTGCTTATAAAAATAAAATCTATTTAAATAGCACAGATCTTGAAGCAAGATCTAAAGGCTCTGGACTTGTCTTCTTCCGCCAGCCAAGGGTCCTGATTTGCCCGACCTGGAATTACTTCCAAGAGCAACCACCGGCCGTCCAGCCTCCTCCCTGGCCGGCTAACACCACCACCACCTACGTTGAGGTGGTGGTCGTTGCCGGGCGGCGGCACAGCCGCCGGAGAGGCGGAATCCGGCGAACCCGGACGGTGAAATTCCCGGAAAATCCATGAAAATGAAAGCTCCAATCGGGCTCAATTGAGCCCGATTCTCAATCCTATTGAATCCTAAGATCTATCCGTAGAAGAAGAGGGAGGAGAGGACCTTGTTCGCGGGCTGGAGGCGTGCAGACCGTCGGGAAGCCATTTGCGCGGTGGTGGCATTGCCGGAAATTCTTCAACAGCAAGGGGAGGCTCGAAAACTTCGGGTAACAACTGGAAATAACCCCCCTTGGGCCTCTGAAGATGTTTAAAATCTTGGACAAGGAGGGGGAACGGCCAAAAGCTGGTTACCATTAATGGCCCATAAAAGCTTGGCTCGGCCATGATGGAGGGGAGCTAAAGCGGCTCTATGACAGCTGGAGGGGGCTGGAAACTCCTCCTCTCCCTGAGAGGAGTTGAATCCAGCCGTTTCAGGGGAAGGGTAAGAGCCATGGCATCAAATGCCATTGATGGCCGTGACAACAAGCTTTCGCCATGGCTGTAACCGCCCTTTGCAAAACCGGCAGTCCACGTGGCACAGCATGACTAGTCAACTTAAATTAAATAAAACTTATCAGGTCTTATTGGAGAAAACGGCTCACTCCTAGACCGGCCCGGTTCAGCTAAACCAGCACGCAGCTAGAACTAAAAATGCTAGAAAAAGTCTAAGTATAATGGCATTGAGTGAGCTCAGCTCACTCAACGCCATCAAGCCTCGGCGTTGAGTGAGCTCTGCTCACTCAACTCCATTCCAGACCATGGCGTTGAGTGAGCTCTGCTCACTCAACGCCATCCGGATTATGGCGTTGAGTGAGCTTTGCTCACTCAATGCCGTCATGGTTATGGCGTTGAGTGAGCTCTGCTCACTCAATGCCATCCAGTCAACACCAAATGGCATTGAGTGCAGTCAGTGCACTCAACGCCGTTCAGCTTATGGCATTGAGTGCACTCAACGCACTCAACGCCATCCCGCCTGACCGTTTACGGCATTGATTTAGCTAAGCTCACTCAACGCCATCCAGTCTACGGCATTGAGTGAGCTCAGCTCACTCAATGCCATTCCTGCCGACACCAGATGGCGTTGAGTGCAGTCAGTGCACTCAACGCCATTCAACTTATGGCTTTGAGTGAGCTAAGCTCACTCAACGTTATCCCGATTATGGCTTTGAGTGAGCTAAGCTCACTCAACGCCATCCCGCTTATGGCTTTGAGTGAGCTAGGCTCACTCAACGCCATCCCGCTTATGGCTTTGAGTTAGGTAAGCTCACTCAACGCCATCCAGCCCATGGCATTGAGTGAGCTTAGCTCACTCAATGCCATTCCAAGGTCACGGGCGTGATGGACCGGTTATGGCGTGTCAGGCCCATGTTGACAATTCTGAGTTCGACGATCGTCTTCCTGAGGTCGACGATCGTCGAAGGGGTCACGCCCTAGGTCATGGGCATGACCACCCCTTGCCTCAAAATTTTTTTCAATAATCTTCAATTCCTGGGTTTCCTAAGGTTCTGTTATAACAAAACCACCTCCAGGGGTCTAGCCGGAAAATGGATGTTATAAATCCCAATAAACAAAACAAAGATTTCGTCCCCGAAATCAAGGTTAAGCCTACAGGACTCCAATCGGGAAAAAGAAGCTTGTAACATCCCATGAGAATTGAAAGATTACATCTCTACATTATGTTTGCTTTGTGCGGTTTCAAATCTAAGATTAATTCATCCAATTAACTAGGTATATACACCCCAATAAACAAAAGATTAGCCCCTATTCTTGAAATTTAAGTCTTATTGGTTTAAAACAGGAAAGCAAATTGATTGTCAGGAGGGGTTGTGAGGTATACCTGACGAAAAAGTTCCGGGTATTTTTGCCGCATCAAGTCGTGTGGCTCCCATGTATGCTCCTCCTGCCCATGATTGTTCCACAGAACCTTGACTAACGAAACCTTCTTCCGTCACAAGACCCGCACTGCTGTGTCATCGATCCTGATAGGCTCCAAGTTGATTGACCGATCCGAGGCCACCAGGCCATCTGCCGAGGAAATCAGCTGCTCAAGGCGTAGTAGAGCCCTCCGAAGTGAGGAGACGTGGAAGACGTCATGCAATCTCGCTAACTCCGGTGGTAGCTCTATTCTATAGGCTAAGGGTCCGATCCGCTCCAAGATCCTATAAGGCCCCATATATCTCGGGCTGAGCTTCTTCCGCCCACGAACCCGCGAGACTCTATGCATCGGCCGTATCTTCAAGAAAACCCAGTCTCCCACCTGGAACTCCACATGACGATGCCTCGCATCGTAGTATTTTGCCTTTCTGCTCTGTGCTTCCAACATCCTTTCCCGGATCAATCTAATCTGAGCATCTGTATCTCTCACAAACTCCGAGCCTAGTGCCTGCGGATCCTCATCCTGAACCCATGATAGTGGGGTCCTGCACCTCCTTCCGTACAATGCCTCGTATGGAGCCATGCCTATGCTGGACTGATGGGCGTTGTTGTACGAAAACTCGACCAGTGGCAGCAATCTCTCCCAAGGCGCCCCCGGCCCAAAATACACAGTCGCAACAGATCTTCCAGTGTACGGTTGGTGCGCTCTGTCTGCCCATCGGTCTGAGGGTGAAAAGCTGTGCTGAATGTCAACCGAGAACCCAGATGGGCCTGGACTGACCTCCATTCCCTGGATGTAAACCACCCATCCCGATCCGAAACGATAGTCTTGGGCACCCCATGATAACGCACAAACTTCTCAATGAACCTCCATACTGATACACTAACCGGTGCGTCCTTTGCCACTGGAATGAATCTGGCCACCTTTATTAATCTGTCCACTATCACCCAGATCGAGTCATTCCCTGCACGGGATCGAGGTAGCCCATGTATGAAGTCAATGGCTATATCCTCAAATTTCCACTCCGGCACCGGAAGCGGTTGCAGCAAGCCTGTCGGGTTCCTACACTCCGCCTTCACGAGTTGGCAGGCCTCGCAATGCGTCACAAAGTACGTAAAATCTCTCTTCATACCCGGCCAGTACATCATCCTCTTCAAATCCTTTACCCTCTTGGTGATCCCCGGGTGTACAGAATATCAGCTGCAGTGAGCTTCCGTCATAATGTCCTCCCGAATCTGGCCTCCTGCCGGTATGTAGACTCTGCCTCTTAAACACAGGAGACCATCCCTCAAAGAGTAATCTCCTGTTGTGCCTTCCTCCAAGGCTCGGAATATCAGCTCAGCTCTCTCATCCAGCATCTGCCCATCTCTGATGCGGTCTCGAATATCATCAGTAGTAACCATTGACCCCAGGTACTCCATGTATAGCTCCGGGTCATCCTCAGACACTAGTGAAATCTGCATCTCCTCGAATGATCTAACCAATTCCAAGGCCATCAGTTGCGGGCCTACTCCTGTCGTACTCGCTCTCCGTCTCAGAGCATCCGCGACCACGTTCGCTTTCCCCGGATGGTAGTGCATGGTATATTGGTAGTCCGACAGAAACTCCACCCAGCGTCTCCGCCTGATGTTTAACTCCTTCTGGGTGTCGACATATTTCAAATTCTTGTGGTCGGCAAAAGATATCGCAATGTACTCCGTAGAGATAGTGTCGCCAGATCTTAAGAGCAAAAATAACTGCCCCCATCTCAAAATTGTGCACGGGGTTGTTCTGCTCGTGTTGCTTCAACTGATGGGAGGCATAGGCTATTACATGCCAGTTCTGCATCAGAACGGACCCATACCCTGATAGGAAGCATCTGTGTACACCTGGAATCCTTCCTTCCCTGATGGAAGAGCAAGGATGGGAGCTGAGGTGAGACGATCCTTCAGCTCCTGGAAATCAGATTCGCATCGAGGCGTACAAATGAAAGGGGACTCCTTCTTCGTCAGAGACGTAAGAGGGAGGGCAATCTGAGAGAACCCCTTTACAAAATTCCGGTAATAACTGGCAAGTCCCAAGAAACTTCGAACATCCGAGGCCGACTTAGTGGTGGCCAATCCCGTACTGCCTGGACCTTCGCCGGATCGACTGCCAGACCTGCTCCACCGATGACATGGCCCAGAAATGCCACCTCCTTTAGCCAGAACTGGCACTTGCTGTACTTGGCATACATCTCATGCTCCCGCAGCTTCTCCAAGGTCAAGGTCAGATGTCTCGCGTGCTCCTCCTCCGTCCTTGAAGAGATAAGGATGTCGTCGATGAATATGATAACGAAGACGTCCAGATACTCTTCGAACACCCGATTCATCAAGGTCATGAAAGCGGAGGGTGCATTCGTGGGCCCGAATGGCATCACGGTAAACTCGTACAACCCATATCTGCTGTTGAAGGCCATCTTCGGGATATCCTCCTCCCGAATGCGAAGCTGGTAGTACCCGGATCTCAGATCCAGCTTTGAGAACCAATGGGCTCCCTCCAACTGGTCAAATAGCTCGTCTATCCTTGGAAAGGGATAAGTATTCCGGATAGTCAACCTGTTCAGGGCTCGGTAGTCTATGCACAGTCGAAGGGTCTCGTCCTTCTTCTTAATGAACAGCACCGGAGCTCCCCATGGTGAAGAGCTAGGCCGAATGAACCCGGCCTCCACTAACTCCTGAAGCTGGCTTAGAAATTCCACCAACTCCTTTGGGGCCATTCGATAGGGAGCTCTGGATACCGGCTTGGCCCCTGATACGAGCTGAATCTGAAAGTCTTTCTCTTGGTGCGGGGGTAACCCTGGTAGCTTCTCCGAAAACACGTCGGCGAAGTCCCGCACTACAGGAATATCTAAAATGGAGTCCTTGGCCACGACCTCCTCAAAAAGGACCTGATAAACTTCTCTCCCCTACAGGTGGGCCTTAATGTCCTGCACAGAAAATAATAAGGTACGGGGTGCTGGTATAATACCTTCGATGACAATGAAGGAGTCGTCGTGCCTCACGGTGATCCTCTTCGCCACGCAGTCGATCTGGGCATGGTTCCAGCACAACCAAGTCATGCCCAGGATCAGATCGTAATCTGGCATCTTCAGAATTGTCGCTGGTGCCTCAAACGCCTTCCCGCAGATCCTCTCTTCCATATTGCAATGATCAGAGGTCATTATCTCTGATCTATCGGGTAGGCGCACCCTCATCATCTTCCCGGTGAATGGCTCCACACCTTCCAGTCCTTTCACGAAATCCTCCGACACGAACGAGTGCAAAGCACCAGTGTCGAAGAGAGTGTGAGCAGGCTTGCCGCTAATGAAGACTATGCCTGGGGTTATTAAGTGTCTTAGTATTTTTTTTGTAGTTGTCTTCTCTTAATTTCTAACTAGATTATGTCTAGAATACTAGTTTATATGAAGAAAATTAAAAGTACTGTCATACCTGCGATAACCTGCTCCGGGTTCCGGGGCTGTGTCAGGTCTAGAGAATACTCCTTCTCCCTCTCTGGCCTGCGACCTCGATCCTGAAATCCTCGTCCTCGGTCCTGTCCTCGTCCGCCAAACTGTCGGGGAGGTGGAGCGCCCTGATGTGCTGGTGGGGGTGCTCGCCTCATAGGGCAGTTCCTCTTGATATGCCCCGGCTGGTTGCACTGAAAGCATACTGGTGGCTGCTCTGCTGTCCTTGGCATTTCCAGCATCTGTATAGGCTGGGGAGCCAATACCCCCTGACTCCTCTGCTCCTGCCCGAACTCCTAACGAGGCTGATCCCCACTCCTTCTCTCCCCAATAAACTGGCCCCGAGGACGGTCTCTACGACCTCCAATCACTGTATCATCAGCCGGTCTCTTCTGGCTCTTCACTATAAGCTGATCCGCCTCTCTCTTCTTAGCCATCTCCAGAATCCTTGCCAGACTCCCCTCTGAGATGAAAAGGAGGGCATGTCTCATGTCGTCTTGTAGCCCCTTATAAAACCTCCGGGCATAGCCAGCATCGTCTAACTTGTAAGCGTCCGCATAACGGGCCAGGTGAGTGAACTCCTGGTAGTACTCCACCACAGTCCTGTTCCCCTTCCTCAATCGCAGGAACCTATCCTCCAGGTCATCCCTCGCCAACTGAGGTACAAAATGTCCCATGAGCACTACTCTGAACTCCTCCCAAGTAATATCAGCGCAATCCATCCCCGCAAAGGTGGTGTCAAGCTGAGATTTCCACCACCTCTTTCCGTGTGACTCCAGGCAGGAGACCACCAAAGCAACTGCCTCCTCAGTGGGGCATCGAATCCCTGCCATCATCTCATAAATGGTGTCTAACCATTCCTCCGTATGTACTGCAGACTCCGTCCCCTGGTAGAATGGAGGGGAAAGTCCCCGGAAGACCGTCATTCAATTGGCCTCGGGGTTTGGCTGTGGAGCTGGGGCTTGCTGAGCTCTGAAGGCCTCCAGAATGGCCGTCAGGGTTTGCCCCATCTCCGTCTGCTGGAACAGAGCTTGAGCCGGCGGAGGCGGGACCACATTCGGAGCCTGGGGTGTCCCCTGCTGTGATGTAGGGTTCGTCGCAGGCTACAAGTAAAAATTCCATTTGTTAGAGAGCGAATCAATGGAATTTTAAGAAGGGTTAGGATGGACTTTCACATGTGATTTCCCTTATGGGCACACCAATGCTTCCACTGTTAGTTTGTCTGCAAACGAAGCTCGCACGGGGGTGGCCCAAGGTTTTGTAGACTACTTCTCTTTCGATCGAGGTCTGCTTTGATACCACTTGTAAGACCCCCTTTTTTTCTTTTTGGACACCGGGGTCTTAGCCCAAAATTGCTGCTTTGTGGTGGCTCCGACTCACGGGAAGGCCTCCACTACAAAGTGCCAATTCTGCCGGCCCTTTTCGATCACAAAGAGAGAGAAGTAATTATACATAAATGTAAATAAGTCCACAGAAGCATGTATAAAAGTGAAATCACATCCAGTCCATCAGTAGATAATAACATGAAATAGATAATAGAAGTACTGAAAAGATACAGTTCAGATGAAATAAAGATAAACTGGCTCGAGCCCGGTACATCAGAGTCCTCGCTACAAATCACTCATCGTGGAAGCTATAAAAATACTAATCACTCACGGAGCTGGTCGCAGGTGCACCGGTGCTAGACTGACCCACCTCCATGCACACCGTACTCCGCTGGTGCTGGTCCCTGGACTGCTGGTCCCTGTCTCCCATCCGGAGCTTTTGTAATGTTGTGGTCCGAAAACCATTAGTCATAAAGACTAAGCCCTATCATCCCCTACCCCTTCCCCCACGGCTCCTAAGCACCGAGCGGAGAGGAGGAAAGGGAAGCTACAAAGGTGGAGAATAATCAAGAAGATGACAAGGGAGTTATTCTAACAACTATCTAGAACAAAGTACAACTAGCAATTCAATGGTAGTAAGTGGTAAAGAAGAGAAGTAGTAATTAGCAATTGTATAAAAAGGTAGCTAGAGAACAATAAGTAAACCAGTAAGTAAGTATGTAGGAAACCTTAACTTATATGAATGCACATACAAACTTATAAGTTAAGGGGTCTTCTGCAAGGCTCCCATCGTATAAAAAGTCTCATACCGATTTATACGTTGGGGTGTCGGTTGTATGCAAATATGAGTGTAGTGATATGCTATGCCATGATTCATGCAAGTGCAACTCACGCACACGACTCTATGCGCACAGACCTTTAGTTCCCCCTGTTCGGGCAGCTAGATTCACTCCCAGGAACCTCCGTAGTGGAAAACGGAGACAGTGGGTCGGGCCCCCCACTCCTAGGCGGGTATCCACACTACCGGGTCTAGCCCTTCCGTATGCCCCTAGAAAAACACAACCTAGAGTATCCGCGTACTACTGCTGGCTATATCCACCAGACTTTCTTTGGCTAAGTGTCCCACACCGCCGAGTCAACGTACTGATGTCGGTGTGAACGACAATCAGATATCTAAGACCCACCACCTTTATTCTGTACTCCAACCCTCGAGCCCTCGGCTCCCCGGACTGTACCGTCCGTGCATCTACCTTCAGAGCTACCGTCTGAATGGCAACCAAACCAATTATTCTACCTTCCTAGCTATCGGGGTGTATGTGTGTGCAACCCTAGTTATACTAGTTGCTCTTTAGATTATTATTTCTATAGTTTACGTTAGCCCAGTACTGCCCCCGGTATTCCCCGTGAAGGACTCTCAAAGGGCACTAGGAACTATGATGGTAGCTGAAGCCCACCGTTCCCTTTCGCAAGGCACTTATTATAATTTATTGGTTCCCTTAACCCATTACCCGATCCCTTTTTAAGTTACTTTAGATCTAGCCCTAGCGTATTAAGACTCTTCCACTCCTACCCGGGGTGGACGATCTTTCGTCGTTCCCTTACGGCACTTAACCTTAACAAGTCTCACACTCTACTTATCCTGACCTCCAATAATGAACTTAAACTTAGCTTGCCCTAACCAACCAGCAACTACCAAAATTCTATCTCCCGTAGTTCATTATCCGCCCTAGTTCAGTTTCCGTGGTTTTACTATATGCAGACCATCCTGAGATACGTGAGGAGTATAAGGGGAGGTACTCCAAATTGTCTTCCGAATCTCCTATGATATTTACTGGAGGTCTATCGTGACATAATATAGCTAAGGCCAAGATTTTCCAAATTTTCCTATTTATCGGGCATTTAATATATTTATTCTAAGATTCAAAATGCCCTAGTATGAACATGAAGTGCACTAATGAGCAAACAATAAATCTTTATAAAATCAGTAAAAATCCTATAAGACATTTAAACAGTAATTCCAAGTTTTGAGAAATTCCAGAGGTGTTTAGGCCTATATTTCCTAATTTACCATTTTAGGTCATTTCTACTACATTATGAAGGAAGTACTGTAAATATGTATCCAAAAATCCCAACAAAATTATAGAAGCTTTAGTGTGACTAAAACCATCACAAACCAAGTCCCATAATTTTTATCTAATATTTGGGCTCTGAATCTATTTTAATGTAAAATACTGATTTTCCTAGCTTAGAGAAGGAGATACCATTTTTAATCATCTAAAATTCCAGAGAAAATTATAGGGTGACTAACATAATTTCAAACACCCACTGACCAAATTTCATAATTTTTCAGACAGTAATTGGACATTATTTGTATTTTTGACTACATGTCACAACTAGTACGTTAAAAAAATAAGTACCCAAAATAATCAGATAAAACTTCCAAGAAAAATACAGAAGGTATGACATGCTATAAGATGCCCTAATCCAAGATTTCATAACATTCCAGTGAATAAAAATTCCAGAATCATCAAAATAAATATCTAGGGCACAACTAGGGTTGTAAATGAAGTACTGTATAAATTAACCCAAAAATCTCAACAAAATTATAACATGGTCATTTAGATTAGAAAATCACCCTACTCGAATTTTACTTTATTTGAATTTCAATTGATAGCTTAATATTTCGAATTAAGGTTGGTGACCTAAACTAGGGTTAGGATTTTAGGTGGCCTAGCTGTCTCCAAATATCCTAAAATTTTGTCCAGAGAACTATACTGGCCCTATGGTTCTCTCCACCCAATTTTAGGTTAGTCCAAGGTCATTTTACCCCATGACCTTCACAACCCTAAAAACCACCATTAAGGGATTTTCTCTAGGATTCTAGGGCTACCTTACACCAAGTCTCTCCAAACTCCCTTGGAGGGTGTGTCATGCTCTAAAAAGACAGTGACCAAAATATCAGCCTCTGTTGAAGTGATATGACCACCCAAATACCAAGGGGGTGTTTGATCCTAAATTATCCTATAAAGATCAACCTAGGGTTAGATACAAACCTATTCAAAACATCTTTAAATGAGATGAAATTTTTACCAGAACCTTATGATAAACCCAGGGACCACTCACCAAAATTTGGGAGGGTTTGGAAGTCATTTAGCCATCTAATTAAATTATGCTAGGATTATTGAATTTTTCTAAAAACTATAGAAAAACATTTTCCAAAATCCTAATTTTTGGATAGCATCTAAATATAGGTAAGATTAGGCCACACCTCAAATTTAAAGTCATTTTGATGACTGGATTGGAGTGGGGAATTTTTCTAAGGTCAAGACAGCTCTATGGGTAGACCTCACCAAAGTTAGTGCTGAGGTCTATCCAGTAGTCCAAAATTATTGAAAATTTTTTTAAAATTTCTTAGACTCACAGAGCTACAATATTGGTGTTGACCACTTATTCTATAAAAGCCTCTAAGTATTTTTCCTAAATTTTATTAAGTGACTGTTAATTCCATACAAAAATTGCTTATAAAAATAAAATCTATTTAAATAGCACAGATCTTGAAGATAGATCTAAAGGCTCTGGACTTGTCTTCTTCCTCCAGCCAAGGGCCCTGATTTGCCCGACCTAGAATTACTTCCAAGAGCAGCCGCCGGCCGTCCAGCCTCCTCCCTGGCCGGCCACCGCCACCACCACCTCCGTTGAGGTGGTGGTCGTCGCCGGGCGGCGGCACAGCCGCCAGAGAGGAGGAATCCGGCGAACCCGAACGGTGAAATTCGCGGAAAATCAATGAAAATGAAAGCTCCAATCGGGCTCAAATTAGCCTGATTCTCAATCCTATTGAATCCTAAGATCTATCCGTAGAAGAAGAGGGAGGAGAGGACCTTGTTCGCGGGCTGGAGGCGTGCAGACCGTCGGGAAGCCATTTGTGCGGTGGTGGCATCGCCGGATATTCTTCAACAGCAAGTGGAGGCTCGAAAACTTCGGGTAACAACTGGGAAAAACTTCCCTTGGGCCTCTGAAGATGTTTAAAAGCTTGGACAAGGAGGGGGAATGGACAAAAGCTGGTGGCCATTAATGGCCCATAAAAGCTTGGCTCGGCCATGATGGCGGGGAGCTGAAGCGGCTCTATGACAGCTGGAGGGGGCTGGAAACTCCTCCTCTCCTTGAGAGGAGTTGAATCCAGCCGTTTCAGGGGATGGGGAAGAGCCATGGCATCAAAGTCCATTGATGGCCATGACAACAAGCTTTCGGCCATGGCTGTAACCGCCCTTTGCAAAACTGGCGGTCCACGTGGCATAGCATGACTGGTCAACTTAAATTAAATAAAACTTATCAGGTCTTATTGGAGAAAACGGCTCACTCCTGGACCGGCCCGGTTCAGCTAAACAAGCACCCAGCTAGAACGAAAAATGCAAGAAAAAGTCTAAGTATAATGGCATTGAGTGAGATCAGCTCACTCAACGCCATCAGGCCAAGGCATTGAGTGAGCTCTGCTCACTCAACGCCATTCCATACCATGGCGTTGAGTGAGCTCTGCTCACTCAATGCCATCATGGTTATGGCGTTGAGTGAGCTCAGTGCACTCAACGCCATCGAGTCAACACCAAATGGCATTGAGTGCAGTCAGTGCACTCAACGTTATTCAGCTTATGGCATTTAATGCACTCATCGCACTCAACGTCATCCCGCCTGACCGTTTACGGCGTTGAGTGAGCTAAGCTCACTCAACGCCATCCGGTCTACGGCGTTAAGAGAGCTCAGCTCACTCAACGCCATTCCTGCCGACACCAGATGGCGTTGAGTGCAGTCAGTGCACTCAACGCCATTCAACTTATGGCTTTGAGTGAGTTAAACTCACTCAACGCCATCCCGATTATGGCTTTGAGTGAGCTAAGCTCACTCAATGCCATCCCGCTTATGGCTTTGAGTGAGCTAGGCTCACTCAACGCCATCCCGCTTATGGATTTGAGTGAGGTAAGCTCACTCAACACCATCCAGCCCACGGCGTTGAGTAAGCTTATCTCACTCAATGCCATTCCAAGGTCACGGGAGTGACGGACCGATCACGGACGTGTCAGGCCCATGTTGACATTTCTGAGCTCGATGATCGTCTTCCTGAGGTTGACGATCATCGAAGGGGTCACGCCCTAGGTCTCGGGCGTGACAGGTCGGTCACGGGCATGACCACCCCTTGCCTCAAAATTTTTGTCGATAATCTTCAATTCCTGGGTTTCCTAAGGTTCTATTATAACAAAACAACCTCCAGGGGTCTAGCCTGAAATGGGATATTATAACAGGTAAACCTCTTGGAGGCATTAATATGCATGCCAGAGGACACCAGCAGCTGAGGGCACCTGTTGTTCAAGAACAGCCCTAAGATCCTACCAAAATTAACAATACATTTGTTCACCTTTTTCTTAATCAGCTAAAAAAAAAATTTCTCCCCAGTTGATATGTTTCTTATCAACCAGTGCACCCATCAAGCAGAATTGATACCTGGAAATGGTATCATGGGCAGAATGTTTGGCTAGCAGGACATTGCCCACAACATCTGTAAGGAATCTGTACTCAACAGACAGATTCTTTTTCAACAGCTTGTTAGGGTTTGCTGCAGAATGCCCCATTCTATCTAACATCATCTCAAATTCCTCTCCAGACAAATCAACAGAATCTTGTCCTGAACTTAACTGAAAAACCTATGTAAGCAGGGCAGGTGTTAGAGGTACATGTGTTCCTGCTATTGTACCGACCACTGTGGTTGAATCCATGTTCTGTGCAGTATATACCCACTCTTTTATCTCATCGGCTGCCAGCTTCATTCTTGTAGACATAATCAAGGCCAACTACTGTTCCTTGAAGATTTCCAGTATATCCTTAAAAATTTGATCGCTGCTTTCAAAGGAATCCATGTCTATATCAAAACCTGTGTTGAATTTCATTTTGGCGAGGGGGCAACAGACACTGCCATTGTATATCTGTAAAAATGAACAAACACGACCAAGTGTAGAGAAGTTTGGAGGGAAAAAAAGTTCTACGGAGAGTATGAAAGCGCAAAAGAGAACGACGGCCTAAAAATGAGTTTTATATAAGGGTTTGACGCGGAAAAGGAAAGATCATTGAACTCCATTCGACGATCTGTGCTTCTAAAGGAATCTGAAGAGTCTTCAATAACGTCGATCTCCGTTCGACGATATTGGAGAGCGTCAATCTCCGATCGATGATCTCTGATCAAAAGAAGATAGCCTCGCACTATCTGAAAGCGCTGAACACTGGTCGACATTATGCGTAAAACGTCGATCTCCGTTCGACGATCTTAGGAAAAACGTCGAGCGCAGTTCAGAGACAAAAAACAACCTACAGACACTAGAAAAATCAAGTTTTTAGCTTAGTCTTGGTCTATTTTTAGAGTTTTAAAAGCTTGGGTTTTATTGTAAGCTTCCTCCATCTAACATTCCTAACTGATTCATGAAGAATGTGTGTTTCTTTTCATCCAATGGTTTGGTGAAAATGTCTCCCCTTTGCAAATCAGTTGGGATATATTGAATTTCAATTTTATTTTTCTAACCATTATCCCTTACAAAGTGATGCCTAATCTCTATATGTTTTGTCCTACTATGGAGGATTTGATTTTGTGCTATAGAAATAGCACTAGTATTATCACAAAAGATTTTTGACCTTTCTAAGTTGTAACCATAGTCTAGGAGCTGGTTTTAAATCCACAAAATCTGTAAGCAACAACTATCTGCTGCTATATATTCAGCTTCAGCAGTTGAGGTGGACAAAGATGTTTGTTTCTTACAGAACCAGGAGACAAGTCTATCACCAAGAAACAGGCAAGTTCCACTAGTGCTTTTCCTGTCTACTCTACATCCAGCATAATCAGCATCTGAAAATCCAGTTAATTCAAATCCTGAGTCTTTTGGATACCAGAGACCTAGATTTGGACAATTTTTTATATACCTAAGAATCCTCTTAACTAATGTTAGGTGTGACTCTCTAGGGCTTACTTGGAACCTAGCACATATACATGTAGCAAAAATTATATCAGGTCTACTAGATGTAAGGTACAATAGAGAGTCAATCATTGCTCTATATGTTGTCTGATCAACATGTTTTCCATGTTCATCAGCATCTAATACAGCATTAGTAGGAATAGGTGTTTTCATACAAGATGCTTCAGACATACCAAATTTCTTAACCAGTTCTTTTGCATACTTAGTTTGAGAAATAAATATGCCTTCAGCATGTTGTTTGACTTGCAATCCTAGAAAGAAGGAAAGCTCACTCATGCTACTCATTTCAAATTTTGAATGCATTAGTTTAGAGAACTTTTTGCATTAATTTGAATCAGTAGATCCAAATATAATATCATCTATATATATTTGCACTAGTAGGATATTGGACTTATGGGTTCTAATGAAAAGAGTTTGGTCTACTCTACCCCTTATAAAATCATTTTCCAACAGAAAGCATGCTAAGGTCTCATACCATGCTCTAGGAGCTTGCTTGAGACCATATAATACTTTATTCAATTTGAAAACATGGTCAGGAAAAGTTGAAGAGATAAAACCTGGGGGTTGTCTAACATAAACTTCTTATTTGATGTCTCCATTGAGAAATGCACTCTTTATATCCATCTGATAAACCTTGAATCCTTTGTGAGATGCATAAGCTAGGAATATTCTTATGGCCTTTAACCTTGCAACTGGTGCAAAGGTCTGGTCATAGTCTATTCCTTATTCTTGAGAATATCCTTGAGTAACTAGCCTTGCATTGTTCCTTACAATGATCCCTTGATCATCATACTTGTTTCTGAACACCCACTTTGTTCTAACAATGGAGTGATCCTTAGGACTTGGCACTAGTTCCTAAACTTTATTCCTCTCAAATTGATGTAGTTCCTCTTGTATAGCAATGATCCAGTGTTGATCTTATTATGCATCTTGAATGGATTGAGGTTCAATTAGAGATAGGAAGCAGGTGTGCATCAGGTTTTGGTTGACCTGATTTCTGGTTTGCACACCAGCTGAGATTTCTCCAATCACTTGGGAGATTGGATGATCTCTTGTTATTACTAAATCAACAGGGGGTGTTGATTGTTCACCAACCTGTGTTGTTGTTAATTCTTGTGGAACAACAACTGGCTCTTCAAGTTAATTCTCACCAGGATGTTGAGTACCAAGATGTTGAGTGTCCTCTTCATCTTCACTGATTTAACCTCTTTGTTAGATGGGTGTTTGTGTTGTATCTTTTTCTACAATATGCAACCTGTCCAAATTTTCTGAAAGAGAGTGTACCTGCAAGGGTTCTATGGTAGAAGTGTTCTTCTCCTTGTAAAACATGTTAGTCTCATCAAAAGATACATAAACATATTCTTCAATTTTAAGAAGAAGTTTTATTATAAACCCTATAAGATTTACTGATCATGGAGTATCCCAGAAACAGTCCTTCATCAGCTTTAGCTTGGAATTTTGCTAAGTATTTCTTGTCATTATTATGAATATAACAAATACAACCAAAAATTTTGAAATAGTCTACTTTAGGTTTCTTCCCTTTGAGCAATTCATAGGGAGTCTTGCCCTTCAGTTACTATATCAAACTTCTGTTCAACACATAGTTGGAGGTGTTCACTGCCTCTGCCCAAAAAGATAGAGGAAGGTGATCATCTGTCAACAATGTGGTGGCAAATTCAATAAGGGTTCTAATTTTCTTTTCAGCTACTCCATTGTGTTGAGGAGTTCTAGGAGCTGAGAAAGTATGCCTGATCCCTTCACTCTGATAGAACTCTTGCATAAGAAGAGAATCAAACTCTATCCCATGATCACTTCTGATCAGGGCAATGTGAGTATTGAACTCAATTTGTATGTATTTGAGAAACTCTGTCAAACACTTAAAGTTATCAGACTTCTTCCTTAGAAAGAACACCCATGTGAATCTAGAGAGGTCATCTATAATGACCAAAGTGTAAGATTTCCCTCCTAAGTTTTGTACTGTAATGGGTCCAAAAAGATCCATGTGTAACAGATACAAGATCCTAGGTGAATCACTCTTATTAAGTGACTTAAAACAATTTTTAGTTTGCTTGCCTAATTGAAGAGCTCTGCAGAGTCCTTCCTTCTTGTAAGGGAAGAAGATAGTCCTCTACAAGGTTGTCCTTGGATAGCCTAGCAATGGTTCTAAGGTTTAGATGTCCTAATCTTTTATGCCATAGATCATTTGGTTTGCAAACTGAATTAAATAAGCAGATATCTATATTGGTTGAAAGGAAATCTACAAGATAAATGTTACCTTTCCTTTTACCTGTTAACACTGTTGTGTTTTCTCTGACTTTATCTTGCATAAGGATTTGTTGAATATCACTTGATAGCCTTCATCACAGAGTTGACTAATGCTGATTAGATTGTGCTTCTATCCTTCCACATAAGCCACCTTCTTGAATGTGACTGAGCCAATCTGAACAGCACCATATCCTTTTGTTTGACCAAAGTTTGAATCTCCAAATATTACTTTGGGTCCAAGTTTGGTTCTGAAGGATGTTAAATTCTCCTTGTTCCCTGTCATGTGCTTTTAGCACCCACTATCCAGATACCATTGTTGGTTCATTGCTGGATAGGTCTTCACCTGCACATAAATAATTTATATGTTTTTGACCCAGTTTACCTTGGGTCTAGGTTGATAACCTTTAAACTCAGAAATAAAAGACATCCCTGGCTGACTCTTATATCCTTCAGGATGGTATCTCCTAGGAGGTACTATCCATCCAGTATAAGGGTTGAAGCTTTGGGATGAAGGACTTCTAGGATTGATTTTAGATTTACCTATGAAATATTGTTCAAAGCTCTGAGCTCCGTTCAACGATCGTCGAGCTGAGTTCGACGATCTTGGGTCAGATCATCGAGCTCCGTTCGAAGATCGACTATGCAAGAGTTCAGAGTTCAGAAGTCGTCAACCTGAGTTCGACGATTCAGCCTGAGATTGCCGAGCTCTGTTCGATGATCGTCGAGCTCTGTTCGACGTTTTCTGTTGAACTTTGTTTTTCTTAGATAAATCAGGATTCTTCCTAGCCACCTCTACAACTTCCTTTCCTTTTTCTGAAATAAATTTAATTGGAGTTTTTAATACTATAGGTTGGCTGGATGAAGCACCCAAGCCCAGTGTACTATTAAATCTTTAGTTCACTATACTTGTGATGTACATCAGTCTGATGCTTCTCCCATTAAGGGATTCTTCAAACTTCTTTGCCTGGGATAGTTCACTTTTCAGTGAAGCTATCTCCTCCCTACAGCATTCCAGCTCCTCAGAAAGTTTGAGGTTATCAGACTTTAAAGTGCTATGTTCAGATAATTGATTTCTGAGAGAGATGATCTCTTTCTCAGACTTTAGCAGGTCTAAACAAAGTGCTTTAAATTCAAATTTAAAGTCCTTTGAATTAAAATCAAAGGAATCTATTACCTGGTCTTCTTCATCTTCATATTCAGATTCAGATTCTGATTCATGTTCTGCATTAGAATTATGTTGGGAGGCATTGATAGCCATCATGAAGAACTCCTTATCTTCATCATCATCTTCATCATCACTTGAGCTTGATGAAGCCTCTGACTCTTCTTCAGTTTCACTCTAGGTTTCAGCTACAAATCCCTTCCTGGTGTGTTTGTTTTTGCTGGAGGAGGATTTGTCATTGTTGTTTCTCCTGGAGTCCTTGTCTTTTCTCCTATCTTTCCTGTCTCTCTTGTCCTTATTTTTATTTTCTAGACAATCAGGCACAATGTGGCCTGGTTTCCTGCATCCAAAACAAATGATTTCTTTATTATTGGATTTGTCATACCTTGGCTTCTCATGCCCTCTGGATGACCTTTTTCTGAAATCTTTCATGGCCATCTTATAGAATCTCTTGGCCAGTAAGCTCATCAATTCATCATTGCATGTGACCTTGTCTTCAGGCTGATCTTCTGTAGATTTGAAAGCTATGGTCTTCTCCTTTCTGATGGCTGGAGAGGCAGTCTTTTGCTCTTCTTCCCTATTCTTGATGAGCAGCTCATAAGATTTGAGCTTGCCCAAAAGAGCCTCTGTGGTGATCTCACTTAGGCTTCTGGCATCCTTGATTGGCCAGATTCTTGAATCCCAAGTGCTGGGGAAGCACATTAGGATTTTGTCATTTAGTTCAGTGAGTGAGATCTCCTTGTCCAATGTTCTTAATTCACTGACAATTAGGCTGAGCCTGTTGTACATATCAGCAACTGACTCAGTTTCTCCTTTCTTGAAGTTCTCATACTGGGATATGAGATGGGATCTTCTGTCCTTCCTTTCATCAGCAGGTCTAGATACAATCTCAGAAAGCTTATCCCATATATCGTTTGCTGAACTGCATTCAGCCACCTTTTTTAATATCTCATCAGACATAGTCTAAGCAAGGATATTCATAGCCTTTGCATCTGCAACTTTCCATTTCTTTATTTCTGCATCTGTTCCTGAGGGAGGTGGAATAGCACTTGTACTTGTGATCTCTGGAGGTCTTGGACAAACTGTCAAAACAAAATTAAAGATGTCCTCATCAATAGAATTCAAGTAAAGCCTAATCCTTGCCTTCCAAAGTGCAAACTTGGAAAGATTGCACACTGGAGGTCTGGTGCTAGCATAATATTTGTTCTGTGCCATGGTTTTGTAAGAATATAAATATAAAACAAATAATAACCCTCTATAGAAGATTGATCTTATCAGAGATCTTTTGGTTCAGGTGTTAGCCTGTTCAACCAATCTGTTGAAGATTCAGTTGTTGAGTAACCAACCTCCCTCTGATACCAATTTAAAGTGAGTGTAAGATCTACCTTTACTCTAGAGGGGGGTAAATAGAGTATTTTAAAATAATTTATAATTTAAAACTGTAAAGCAGTGGAAGTCTTAATTTATGTATAGGTGTAAGGTGCTTACAAAAAGAAAAACTATGTAAGCAAGAAATAATAAATCACAGCACACAACAAAAACAAAACACAGCAAGCCAGATGACACAAGGAGCTATAGTAGTTCCCCAACAACCTGGGTACATCCACTCTTCTACCACCCTAGGTAGGAATCCACTGCAGGAATAGTTGATCAGGTGTCTTGGGCACCAATGAGCTTTTGATAAGGTGCTCAAAAACCAAACCTATATTTTTTGATAAGGTGTCTTGCCACCACTGAGTTTTGACAAGGTCTCAGAAACCAGCCACAAAACTTTTGAAGGGAGTTTTGACAAACCCTTTTACAGAAGGAATAAGGAAAAACAAAAAGGTTGAGTTGTTCTTCTCTGTCAATAATCTGAGAGAAGACAAGTGGAAGATGTTGTCAAAGCTCCCCCTGAGATCTATAAGGGTTCAGGAAGATGAGCTTTGCTTAGGGTGATAGGCCTTCAGTTGCTTCAGATCTCCAGCAATAAATGATTTCAGCAGATGCTGAAATGTGTGATGTCTGGAGTTCTTGATGAAGAAGCTTTTGAACACTTCATGCTTGAAGGAGTAGAATAGCAGATGATCTCCTTCATAGTAGTGTTCCTTGTGTTCTATATCTATTCCCAGAAGATGAATTCTTGATGAATAATTTTCTTGTTCTCTCTTTTGTATACTCTTTTAAATCTTGTCTATGCTCTTATTCAAAATGATTCTCAAGGGAGTATATCAAATTCTGACTTCTTGATAGCCGTTAATCAGTCATAAATGACTACCTTAACAGATATCTGCCTCTGGAGGAAAGTCCTTAAGAAACATTCCAATTAGTCTTCCTTGAAACTTACTCCAGATTGATTAAAACGGCTACAGAATCCTTTGACATAAATGCTGAAAATAAGTTTGAATGAATTCCATAACTGTCCTGAATTTGAATCCTGAAATCATCGATCTCTTCAGAAGAGCGTCGATCTGAGCTCGACTATCGTCGACCTAAGTTCAGAGACTGAAGCTATACTGAAAACAGAAATCGTCGATCTGAGCTCAACTATCGTCGACCTGAGCTTAGAGATTGAATTACAACTAGAGACAAAGCGTCAATCTGAGCTCGAAGATCGTCGAACGGAGTTCGACGCCTCATTGAACTGAGCTCAGAGATAGTCGAACTGAGTTCGACGTTTCGTCGACCTGAGCTCGACGAGAATTGTCCTAGTCTTCAGTACTGAATCCTGATCTTTAGAAGGTCTTAAGGGGAGCTCCCAAACCTAAGTACTAACCCTAAGACTCATTCTAATATACCTATCAGACTATACAGTAAGGTCAAAACAAATTTATAAGCACATAGTGATCCTTACCCAAATTAGTAATAGGGTGTTCTAATAGGTTGTGGCAGTATCCTTTTAGGAGCTCAAAGAGATGGAGCACCAGTTCGACCAGTAGGATGAGGTGGCAGGACCTGGAGCAGATGCCACGTACTACTATCGCAGCTCCACGTCAGGTTATGATGAGTGTTTCAGTTACCGCTTCCGCATAGTGTTGTTGTGAGAGAGTGATTTGATCCCATTTTGGCATGTACTGGGCATAAGCCTTAACTCTCTTTTGCTGTACTTATTGTGGACTGACGTACATTCATCTCTATATATTTTGATGTTATTGTTGTGACTTGTGGAATTGCTAGTTTTCATTTACTGGTAGTTGTACTACTTTTCTCTATTGACCAACAGGTTGAATGATCATACTAGCCGACATGATTGATGTCGTGCGGTGTCGACTAGACAACGCACTATTATAACGTCTCCATCCGTTAAATGACATATAATAGAGGGTCCGGCCAGGTCCCCACACCATTGTTTACAAACAGGCGGAAAGGTTACAGGTTAATACCAAAAACTATTCACATCCTAAATTAGAGCATGTTAACGGAAGCTTTAAGGATATTTGAACTCAACTCATTTGAATGTCCATAATATATAAAACACAATTTATATATAACAACACAGGAATATCTCTTTATACATACATAAAAGTTGGCCTTACGGCCTTACAGTTAACCTTCACAAGTGTGAATTACATACATCGGCATGCAGGCCGACCATATGAAAACAATAAACTTTTCTTTACTCGTCCTTCGATGGCCAGTAGCAGCAGCAAGGGCATCAGCCCACTATTTCTCGCTTGGATCTCCGGCACCTGCATGGGGACAATCCACCGCAACGGTGGTAAACAAGGCAACGATAGACATTCAGCTGACCAATTTATAACGACCCTACCCCATTTCCCGAGGCAGTGGTATTCCTTCCCTGTATGCATATTATTTTAACAAGCAGATATATCACAAGATGTGCACTCACGCACAATAAATATATCACAAACGTCGACCATATGGTAGGATGCTCTGTGCACTCATGGCACATTATCGGTGTACCAGAAAACAAGGGTCCCACCACCGTTCTCAGGTCTCAAACCCAACGGTAAACTTTGAACATTCATGCTCCACGTCCCACGGCCGGAGACTTTTGTCTTTATGGCAAACAGCCCAAGACTCTCATTACGTGATCCTAACGAAGCCAATAACTTAGGCACTAAAGTTAGACAACCATAACGCGGATACAGTACAGCCCTTTCCCGTTGCTCAAATCGCCAGTTCAATGTCTAGACTGACGCGGGTCGGCTTCCCCTTATCCATTTGGCTCACCGACCTTTAAGAGCGCATACCTCACAATAGCCTCAATATCCATGAAGGACTGGCTTCACAATCAAAGCGGGTGTCAATGCCAGCATTCTTCACGATCGCTTGGCGGGGTCAACAAAAGCTCTCTTTCTGAGCCCAAACTCAACCCAAACTCTGCAGCATCCTGCAGTGCCAGCATATAGCACACCAACTTCGAGGGTATTTTCCTGGAACTCCATTCTAGTACTTCCTCTTACTCCATTTCACAGGCACAACCAACTAACTCAACAAAATACTCGTTTATATACGGAGTCTTCTCCGGTGCGCAAAATAATACATCACCAATCCATACCAAACCTATCTAGATAGGCTTCACACAGCATGCTTATTCCGTACTACACATTTTTTGATCTATATGAAAGACTTCATGGGGATTTCAAGAATCAACCCAACGAAAGTCCCTCAACATTCCACCTTTTGGTGGGGGAAATCCATATACATGCAAAAATAAGGACTTCACATGTCCAAGGAGAAAGATCGTTACCCTTGATGTTCTCTTCGGAGCCATGATACAGCTTTTATATGCGGATGTAAATGAGCACCTCACTTTCCCCTTATGAATCTAGCTTCAAATCTTGATTCCAATCACAAGATCCACTCCAGCAACTTCAGCAAGCCCTAGCCGAGTTCTCTTCTCCAGACTAGAATACAATGAAGAGAGAAAGAGAAAATGAAATAATGATTTCCAAATTCTGACCCCTCTGCATAATTGGTCTCTGGTTTCACCCCAGCCATACGATAAACTCATCAAAATGCAGCAATGGCTCGGGTTTAGGCTGAAAAGTTACCCACCGCCTACTGGTCGCTCACCAGTCAACTAACACGAGTCACTGCTTGGCAAAAACCTCATTTTTCGACAGATCGTCGAATGGGGCTGATAACCGGCCAAAATCGTCGAGCTCCGCTCGACTATCTTCGTCGAGTTCCTGATCGACGATCTTCGTCGAGCTCCCGGTCGATGATTTTCGTCTATCTCTGCTCGACGATTTCCATCGAGCCTAGGTCGACTAAAATCATGTTCTCTCCAACTCCTTTATGGGGTGTTACAATCCTCCCCTCCTTACAAAAATTTCGTCCCGAAATTGCATACAGCATCCAGAATACAGTAACCAATATGTCATAACATACAATTTCATCAACACAAAATGTTACAACATTTTTATATAAACAATTCGGGAAATTCTGCACGCATGGTTTGCTCCCTCTCCCATGTTAGGTCCTCATGGCCACAGTTATCCTACCGGATCTTGACCATCCCGATTGTCTTATTCCGCAGCTACTTATCTTCTTTATCCTCGATCCGAATGGGCCTAACCTTCGCCGTTAGTCCAGACTTGACCGGTACGCAATCAGTCGCAATCACTTGAGTTGGATCTTTCACAGCTTTTCGAGGTACTGATATGTAGAACACATCAGGTAATCCACTCAATTCTGCCAAAAGATCTAGCCGATAGGAAACTTCTCCAACTCTCTCCACCACTTCAAATAGGCCAAGATACCTCAGACTTAACTCTTTCAAGCGCTGAATCCTTGACACACCTTTGAATGGCTTGATTTTTAAATATACCTAATTGCCCACCGCGAATTCCACGTTCTGATGCTTGGCATTGTAGTAATTTGACAGCCTATCTTAGGATATCAGTAGCCTCTCCCGGATAGAGCGTATCGTCGAATTAGCCTCTTCGACTTCCTTACGTTTATATAATTTTAACTCGCATATTTCCTCCCAAGCTAATGGTGTACGATATTTCCTACCATACAAAGCTTCAAATAGTGCCATATTTATGCTAGCTTGATAGCTATTATTGTAGGCGAACTCCACCATATTGAGATGGTCTTCCCACCTCTTCCAAAAATCCAAGGCGCACATTTGGAGCATGTCCTCCATCGTTCTGTTGGTCCTCTCAGTCTTGCCATCCGTTTGTGGATGAAAGGTCGTACAGTACATTAAATTTGTCCCCAACAACTAATGGATTAGCCTCCAATCATTCGACGTGAAGCGCCCGTCTCGATCACTTATGATGTTATGGGGCACACCGTGCAATCGTACTAATTACTCAACATAAAGCTTAGCTAAGACTTCCACTGAATCATCCCTCTTGTTCGGAATAAAGTGAGCTACTTTAGTCAACTGGTCTACGATCGCCCAAACCGAATCGTTACCGCGTTGAGATCTCGGCAAACCGTGCACGAAATCCATCGAAATATCATCAAACTTCCACACTGGAATATGTAGCGACTTCAGGAAACCTCCTTGCTTTTGTCATTCAGCTTTCACTAAGGTATAGGTCTGATATTTAACCACGTAAAGTGTTATGTCTTTCTTCATGCCCGGCCACCAGAACAACTTCTTCATGTCTTTGTACATCTTTGTGCTCCCTCGATGAATTGAGTATTTCGTAAAGTGAGCCTCATACATTAATTATTCTCTTAGCTTACCCATATTCAGGACGCACAAACGACCATCTTTTCGCAAAAGGATCCAAGGAGAATTGGCCATTTGACTCATCCACTACATAGCGTTGCAAACTTTCATCAAGTTCTGTTGCTCGCAAAACCTTGTCCTCAAGGTTATACGGTACCTCCGTCCAATTTAGGTACGCATTTACAGTGGAATTCTTATCACCACAAGATGTAACACCCCTATCTGTCGCATGGTATATAGTTGTAGGTCCGGCCGGGGCCCGACGCCATATACTACAGACAGACCGAAGGGTTACAGAATGAAACCATTCTCCCAAACATAAACGTCCTACACAGAGCAACTAGCGGAAGCTTTTAAATAGTTGAAAGAACCCAAAAAATATAACATTTATCACGAATGTCCACCAACCACAATAAGAATGAAGTACAAAAATACACAAAAGTACTTGGACTTATGGCCTTACAAATGTTCACTTAACAACATACTGTTTTACAGACATCGGCTCGCAGGCCGGCCACACATGATAGAAATAAAACAACAGTTCATTTTGGCCTTCGAGGGCCAGCACAGCAGCTTGGGCTTCAGCCCGCTATTTGGTACTTGGTTTTGCCGCACCTGCAAGCAACATTCCACCCTACGGTGGCAAACAAAGCAACAGTCAGCTAAAGCTAACAAAATTATAACGACCCCGCCCCTTATTCAAGACGGCGGTGCTCCTTCCCTGCATTTCATTAGCCCAGTTAAACAATAAAGTGCATAAGTATATTTCGCCACAGGTGTAGGCTCGCTCGACCAAACACGCCGTACACTCAGGGCACATTCTTAGTGAATCCGGTCAATTTCGTGCCTTCACTACCATCCAAAAATCCTAGTGAAAGTATAACCTAGAAATGTTCACAACAGGTGGAGGCTCGCACGGCCGCCCACCCCGTGCACTCAGGTAACATTGATGGTGTACCGAACTTCCCGGATACCACATCCGTTCAGAGGTCCTTGACTTGACGGATTACTTTGAGCATTTCAGTCTTTACGGCCCCTGTCCTGAGACTCTCATTATGCCACCGATGAAAGCCAATTTCTGCTACACTCATGTCATAGTCCACAAAACGCAGGTACAGCTCCACCATTTCCCACTGCTCAAGTCGCCCTACCGTCTCCGAATACCGTAGTACTCATGACCAAACCTGCAAGACGCGGGTCGGTTTTTCCTTTCCTGTTCGGCTCCCTGGCCTAATAATTATGAACCCCATGGGCTCACTATTTTCCAAAGAAAGACCCTACATGTCTCCTGGAGACAGGCCTCGTACATACAATCCCAATTATACAAGGTTAGCCCCAGGCCACCTAGTTGGCAGGAATGCATTTCTGCCCAGTTTTCCGGGTGCACCTTAGAGTTAATCCCCAAGACTCTCTATTGCAATCTATCGTATAGAAAACCCGAAGAACAACATAATACGGAGTCTTCTCCGACAATCAATACACAATGTAACATCACCGATCCAGACAAACACGTCCGGGTAGGCTTCACACACAATGCCTATGCCCGTACTTCGATTCCGGACTCTAAACAAGGCGGACTTCACATATCTACCCAAAGGAACACCGCTCACTCACCGCACACTCGCGGGAGCGGGTTTCCTATGCAGAATAGAAGAGGGCATCACATGTACAAGTTGAGAATCGTTACCCTTGAAGTCCGTTTTGGCGCCATGAGAAACTAGCTGGATAGAAAGCTTCGTAACGAGAATGCCTCCGCGGATTCGGTCTTGGTTTTTGATTCGGTGCTCCGATGCTTCGCCGGCGGCTGGGATCCTCCTCCTCCTTCTTCATTGATTTCTACTCTCTCTAACACTTAAGAAAGAGAAAGGCCAAAAGAAAATGAGGAGTTTAACCCCCACTCCCGGCCTTAAGGAAGGAAGATTAATCCTAAGCCATCAGATCTAATTTAAAGAAAACGAACGGCTCGGATCCAGCCACAAAGTCACTAAAATAAGCCGAACACGGCTTTGTACACGGCCGTGTGCCGTGCTTGCACACGAAGTCGTCGATCCAGAGCAGGATACGGGTCGAGACACTCCCGTGTCTCAACCTGATACGCCCGTGTCGGGTCATTGACACGCCCTTGACTAGGAGCGTGTCACGCATAACCGCCACGCCAACCATCACGTCCCCTGGTGGACACGGGTGGCAACACGCACGTGCCAAATCAGACACGCCCGTATCATACAGTACATGCCCGTGTAACCCGGCCGTGCACTCCTGATAACACACCCATGGTTTCAACCCGAGAAGAACACAGGTGGTGACACGGGTGAGGACACGCACGTGTCGCCCCTAATACGTCGGTGTCACTACTGTTCAAAACTATATTTCCTGCCGTGTCCTTTCCTGGACACAGCACAACCAACACAGAAGGACACGTCCATAGACACGCCCGTGTCCCAGGCCGTGTAGCCCTATAAAGGCACCAAAAATTCCTTCGGACGCGACCAGCTCATTTATAATTTTCGGGGCATTACACAAGAAATCTCTAATGCTTCCATCTGCTAGATCAGTCGATCATCAAGCATTTGCAACTAATTTTCCCTTGTCGGAGTCCTATGACTCAAGTAATCTGCGACAACGTTTCCCTTCCCAAGAGTGTAATGAATATCAAAGGTATAGTCCCCGAGGAACTCCATCCACCTTCGTTGTCGCATATTGAAATCCTTCTGATCCAATAGGTACTTCAGGTTTTTATGGTCTGTGATTATATCTACTTTCACGCCATATAAATAGTGACGCCATAATTGAAGTGCAAAAATCACTGCCGCCAACTACAAGTCATGGACGGGATAATTTCGCTCATGCACTTTCAACTGTTGAGATCCATGCGCTATCACTTTTCCAAATTGAAGAAGAACGCGTCCTAAGTCGCTCCCTAATGCATCACTATAAATCTCATAGCCGTTTGTACCATATGGCAACGTCAAAACAGGCGCCGTGGTCAAACGACTCTTCAACTCTTCAAAAGCTCGTGTGCACTCCGGCATCCAAACGAACTTCTAATCTTTTCGTGTTCGTGTGGTGAGGGATAAAGCTATCTGATAAAATTTCTCTACAAAGCGTCTGTAGTAGCCCGCAAGTCCAAGGAAACTCCTGACTTCAGCTACGGTAGACAGAACCAACCACTCTTGTACTACAATTACTTTCACCGGATCCACTGTTATACCTCACCACTAACCACATGGCCAAGAAAATCCACCGACGACCGCCAAAATTCACACTTGGAGAACTTGGCGTAGAGTTTGTTTCTTCTCAGGGTGTGCGACACCATCCGTAAATAGTTCGCATGGTATTCTTCAGATTGAGAGTACACTAATGGAGACGATCAAAAATAAATCCATGTACTCTCTAAAAGTGCGGTGCATTAAGTCCATGAACATCGATGGCGCATTACATAGCCCAAAGGGCATTACAGTGAACTCATAATGACCGTAGCGTATTCTAAACGCTGTCTTGGGAATCATTCCCGAATCCGCAACTGGTAGTAGCCATATTTCAAATCAAGCTTTGAGTATACCATTGACCCAGCCAGTTGATCGAACAAATCATCTATCCGTGGAATCGGATACTTGTTTTTCTCCGTCAGCTTCTTCAATTCACGATAGTCGATACACAACCGTAGACTACCGTCCTTCTTTTACTCAAAGAGAACATGTGCGCTCTAAGGGGACATAATTGGGCGTATATATCCCTGTTCCAGCAACTCTTGTAGTTGAACTTTAAGTTCCGTCATTTCCTTTGGCGCTACACGATATGGAAAGCGGGCCACAGGTTTCGCACCTGGCACCAGCTCAATTTCGAAGTCAATCTCCCGCTGGGGCGGTGACTC
The DNA here is from genome assembly GCA_039513925.1 of Platanthera zijinensis. NCBI lineage: Eukaryota > Viridiplantae > Streptophyta > Magnoliopsida > Asparagales > Orchidaceae > Platanthera > Platanthera zijinensis. The sequence continues at coordinate 134,166,723 of CM077081.1, forward strand.
AGGAAGATCTTTAGGAAACACATCAACAAACTACTACAATCGGAACGTCACTCACACTAGCCTTTGGCTCAATATCCTGAATAAACATGAAGAATAACTCCACGCCCTTCCGAACAACATTGACGACTTGGAGAGCAGACATCAAGGTTCTGCTCGCTCCTCGCATACCAGCAAATTTAGTCTCAAGCTCAGTATTCTGACCAAGTGTGACTTCCTTTGAGTTGCAATCAATACCGGCACGCTGCTCCGAAAGCTAGTCCATACCAAAAATCACATCAAACTAAGTTATCGGCAGCAAGGATGCATCCAACCCAAAATCCTGACTTCCTATACGCACCTTCACATAGCAAACCCTAACCACACGCATTACGCATCTGTTAGGCAACAACACTTTCACACTATCTGCCGTCATACGACCAGGTACTTTGATTCGTGCTACAAAATCCTCAGATAGAAATGAATGTGAAGCACCCGTATCAAATAGTGCTCTCGTCGGACATTCCCGAATCAGGACAAAGCCTAAGTCAAATACATCATACACAAGCTACACACAAGGTATGAAGTTTGAAAATTAATAAACCAATATCTTATTTCGTACCTGTGATGATGTCACTTTGCTTTATAGCCTCCTGTTGGCCAAGATTATACACTCGGGGTTGCACCTGGGATGCAGAGGACTCCACCACTTCCTTTCCCTTATCACAATATGACACTGATGTCTTCTTTTCAACCTTTGGCGTACCAACCCGACAGCCACGGGCTAGATGCCCCACCCTACCATATGCATAGCAGACACGAGAATCTTTCCTCGAAGTTGCTCCAGACGCAAATGTAGAAGAAGCCTGTCTAGAAGACTTGGATCTCTTACCCCACTTCCTTTGATAGTTCGATTTTCCCTGGTACGGCGCTTTGAACTCGGATTTTGTCACAGCCAACTCCCTTTTGCCATGTACCCGCTTCATATTTTTTCTAACGCACAAGCCGTATCCACCAATGCTTGAAACTCTTGGTTCACCAAATTGAGAGAAGGAATCTTAACTCATCCCACGGCCCTTCGTAAAACTTATTGGTTTTACATTGTTCATCAACGAAGATAGTCCCCGCATAGCGTCCCAACCATATAAAGTCATGTAAGTTGGCATCGACACTACTTTCTCCCTGAGTTAGACGTTGAAACTCATTCTCAAGGCGATGCGCTTTGGTGATGGCAAGTGCTTTGCTAAGAAAAGTATCGAAAACTCCTCTATCGAGTTAGTTGTCTGCCCGCTAAGTGGTGCAACTCTATTTTGTCCCGCCATAGCAGAACCTCTCCTTCCAGCAAGAAGGTGGCCAAGGTAACTTTATGTTCTTCCTCCGTCCTTATCGCCGTCAATATTCGCTTGATGCGCGATAACCAATCCTTCGTCTACGTTGGGGATCCCACACCCGTAAATGTAGGAGGATTAAAGCTTATAAATTGCTTCAACTACCGTTCAGCTGCTCAAGGACCAACAACATCCTCAATAGGTTTTGGCCTCACACCAACCTGTTCTGGCACCATTGCAGGTTGCGCCTGCCCAGTAGGTTGTGCATGAATCATTGCAAACAATTCCTTAGCAACTCAAAGTACTGTCTCCGCAGAAGGAGGAGGTGTTGGGACCTCAATTGGTGCAGCACTCTCATCAGAATGATGGGGCTCAGACTGCCCCGCACCACTTCGAGTCACCTATACGTGTAAAAGACACACTTTAGCGACTGTGCAAGAGCAACAACAACTATATAGGAACGCGCAGGTTTCTCAAACAGGTGCATGAGACCGGGTAACCTCCTTATTAAGGGGGAGGGGGTCTTACAGCGGGTACCGCGATCGTCATGCCGTAAGTGGGTTTGAATGGTCACCACCACCTTCTGCACCAAAGGGAGTATAAAAAATTATGATAGCAGAAAATGGGAAACCAAGCGCAGGAACACTCAATCTATCCGGGTCAAAATAACCAGATGCAAATAGAAGAACAAGAAACTTGTACTATCCAAAAACCTTTACAAGACAATGTATACGTGGTGAGACATGATTCACCAATGTACCCGATAGAAGCAAATTACAAGGAAGATAAAACAAGCCACGCAGACTCCAAGAGTAACCGCCGACCCTGCTGCTAACCGCTATGAAGTCCTCTCAAACCGACAGATCACCAAACCGCAACTTAGCCGCGCGGACTACCCGTTATTTTAATGCTGAACTCTAACCGCCGATCTGCAAGCCGCCAAACCGCACGGCTGCTAGCCACCAGATCACACGAGCTGATGCCGAATTGAACCAAGCCGCCAGATGCAGACAACTTATTGAATTGGGAAACTAGTTGCAGAAGTGAGACCGTCTAGTCGCAACCGCGACCTGCTGTTAACCGCTGCTTGCTATCTGCAGTGTCCGCACTGTTCCTGAGCGCAGCCAGAACAAAGTCCCTGGCTTTCTTGCGCTACACGCACAACCTACACAACACAAACCGATCAACCTCGTAAAATCGCGCGGATACAAAATCCTAACCGCATCAACTATCCACGAGATCACTTACTGTTCAGGTGGTTATTGATTGATGTGACAGGGTCCTATTTATAGGCGCGGAGGGGAGTGTGATCACTTCCCTAGTTCATAGGATAACCACTCTATCGCGCGGGGAGTACCAAGTGTATCCGCCAAGCCGCGGATACACAACCAGACCGCCGCGACTATGCGAGATAGCCAGTCCGCCTGGATTGCACCACCATGGCCGGACATCAAGCTAATCCTCCTTGTCGACAAGGCCCAGCCAGACTTGATCGCCATACAAGCGAACTCTGCGAGATCAGCCCGAGTCCGCCCACCTGCAAACAACTCTTGTCTGCACGCGCTAGCGGACAGTACTCCAGTCCGCATACCCGAGCCCGCAACCAAAGCACACAAGGCTGACAACTGCTGAACTCGGCGGACAAAGGCATCAATTCGCGCAGACCGCGCGACCTCTCGGACTGAGCCATCCCACACAACCCGGCGAACCCCGGCACGCCGCCTTCTCTGTCTGCACCGTCCGCAAGAACAGACCGCCCAGGCCATCAGAGCACAAGCCGACTGCAGCACCATGGCCGACCTGGCAAGCCGTCGTCCTGTCCGCACAGTCCACGCAGACAGGTCGTTCAATCCACCACTTTCACTTCATGATTTTCAACAGGTAGTGGGCTCTTTGGACACACACTTCTATCAGACCAAATAAAGAGAGCCTCATCAATTATAAATATTATTAAATTCTTAGTGTAGATAGAGACAAAATTGTAATTTTACATTATATGACAATTATGATTTGTACAAAAATGTCTAGGATATTGGGTAGGAATACGAGCTCTAGTAAAATAAATATGGGACTCCACCATTACATCAGTATACAATCGGATGATTATTTTTGATTTCAACGTGATCAAAGGATTTAAATTTAGGCAATGATGCACATTATAATAATATTATCTATTTTATATTTTTATATATCATATATATGCGTGTTCTTTTAAACAAAAACAAAATCTGAGTCCGCCAATTGATTGGGAGTTGGAATCTACTTACCAACCCCCTCTCATCTTTTAGAATAGAAATTTCAATGGACGCGTAAAACGTGTTACATGAGTCACATGGCTCACATGCCAGCCTAAAAAGCAATGCTTAATGCCTCAAAGTGTATTTACAAACAGTTTGTCAAAAAAAAAACTATTTTCAAACAGTTTGTCACAAAAAAAAAACTATTTTCAAACAGTTTGTCAAAAAAAAATTATTTTCAAACATGAAGGGGAAAAATGAAAAGAAAAAATTTCAAAAAAAAAAGCGCAAAAAAGTAAAACTCAAAGGAAAATTGGTAAATTGGGTGTAATTTACAAAATTAAAATTTTAAAGGAAAATGATCTTAATCGTACTTTTCTAAAAATTTTACCACCATTTTCTTAACTTTTTTAATGAACATAATTTATTTCAAATTTTTTTCTTTTATCTTCTAATACAATAGTAAGTCTACAGAAACATAATAAATAAATCTTAGAAATAATTCAAATCAAATCATACCAATCAATTCAGGGATTCGGGGGTATGCTCTGAGATGTGCACGCATTTCCGTGCGAGATATGTTGCAATCGCAACTATTGGATGACTGCACTGAACAGTAAAATGCAGAATCTGCACTCCCCCCCCCCTCTGTTCCTTATCATTTTCAAAAAAAAATGCAATCCATGAGGCTAAGGCTCCATTTGGTTCGGCGGTGGCGGGTCGATCCGGCGGGTGGAAACGGATTGTTCGAACCGGAGGGGGGAGGTGATTGCTCCAAATGGAGCTTTTTGGGGGCGCGTTTCTCAAGGCGGGCAGGTGGAAACGGAGCAAACGCCACCGGAGATTCATTTGTTTACCCTCCTTCCCGCGGCATTTGCCCAAAACGGAGAAGCGAAACGCACAAACAAATAGAGCCTAAAAGTGTGCAACCTCATTCGTAAATTCAAATTCCAATACTGCACAATTACTAAGATTCCCCTCCTAAAACTTAAAAAAGACTTGTTTGTCTTCATTTGAAGAAAAACAACCAAGAATAAAAAAGCGAGCTCTGATGTTTTTCGGTGAAGACATAAAACTCTGTTGCTCTCCGACTCGAGTGCACACTTTACTCATGTGTTCACTCCACTCACTCACTGTAAGACCCCCATTTTTTGCATCAGGTCTTATGCCCAGAACCGCAGCTTTGTGGTGACACAACCCCCGAGAAGGCCACCAATACAAATCGCCGATTCTGCCGACAAATTCTCAATCATGTACTGCAGAAGAAATAAAAGTATTCATATAAATGAAACAAGCCCACAATCACAATGCTATATAAATAAATCCACACAAGGTAAAGCTTAACAACACAAATGGGCTCCTGTTCAATACATAAGATCCTCACTACAAACGTTCGTGGAAAAAAAGCTACTAATCACTCACAGATCCCGTGGCAGTTGCTGGTACTGCTACTCCTGGGTTAGACTGGTTCACCTCCTCCTGCACCGTACTCTGGCTGTACTGGGTCCCCTGGAGCTGCACCTTTTCTCCCAACTGGAGTCCCATGTTTTATGCCCATTAGGCTGTTAGTCAAAAAGACTAATTCTTGGTCCCCCTCCTCTCCCCCTGCGACTCCTAGGCACAATGCGGGGGAGGATGAAGAGAAAGGTATTTAAAGTGGAGAGTAAATAAGAGCAGGTGACAGTGTGTAACACCCCAAATCCCGATTTTGAGTTCAGGTTGGGTGACACGGCCTGGGACACGGGCGTGTCCCAGGGCATGTCCCAGGGCGTGTCCAGCTCTGGGTACTCGAGTGGGTCTCGAGTAGGACTCGAGTTGGCCTCGAGTGTGTCTCGAGTGAGGCACATGGCCTGGGACACGGGCGTGTCCCAGGGCGTGTCCTTCACTGTGTGTCGCGAGTTCTCGACGAAAATGCAGTCGACGATCTCCGAGAGGGGACACGGCCTGAGACACGGGCGTGTCCCAGGTCGTGCCCTTCTCGGGTTGGTAGCCGAGCTGTGTCGAGTGAGGAACATGGCCTGTATCTCAGGCGTGTTCTGGATGACACGGGCGTGTCAATGATGACACGGGCATGTCAATGATGACACAGGAGTGTTGGGAGCCCGTGTCCCTTTCTGGATTGTTGGTCCTGTGTCGATTGAGGGACACGACCCTCAACAAGGGCGTGTACTGGTTGACACGGGTGTGTCAGGAGCGGACACGGGCGTGTCTAAGCCCGTGTCCTAATCTTGATTGAGTAGGTTGGGTGCCGATTAAGGGATACGGGCGTGTCATACATCGTGTCCTCCCTGAAAAGATGCTTTTCAGAGCAGATCGTGGCCGTTCATTTCCTTCTTATTTGGATCCTTTGGTCTAAGCTTCTTCCTGCTGTTATAAGGCTAAAGATTGAGAAGTATTTCTCATTCTAATATTGGCGATTCTCTTTCTAAAGAGAAGAGAGAGAGGAGAGCAAGGAAGGAAGAAGTAGAAGAGATCCGGCAACCGGTGGAGCTTCAGCGATCCGAATCGAGAGTCGAGTTCAGCGTTGTGGAGGAAAAGCCGTCGCGGTGATTACCATCCGGCTAGATTTCCATGGCTCCAAAGCGATCGTCAAGGGTAACGATCTCCTTCTTGGACAAGTGAAGTCCTACTTTATGCATGTGCATGGAATCCTCCACCAAGAGGTGGAAAGCTTAAGCGATTCCAGTGGGTTGATAGGTTATATCCCCGATTGAGTCTGTATCTAGATCCGAAAATAAGTAGTACGGAATAGGCATGCTGTGTGAAGCCCATCTGGACTGTTTGTCTGGATTGGTGATGTTTATATTGTGAACCGGAGAAGACTTCGTGTATGTAACGAGTAGGTTACCAAGTTTGTGAGGATGCTTGTGAGCATTTTGTGTTGTATACTCTGCATGAGCTGTATGCGATGTGGTTGGGATTGTGGAGCCTTTGTTGCATTGGAATTGTACGGTCTGCGTGAGCTGTGAGCTGAACCGGAAAGTGGTACTGTGTAATGAGATATCGATTGGTAGCAATGCAGAGGGGGGTTTCTCTGGCTTGTTACACTACTGTGGTCGATCGATCTAAAGGTACTATGTACCTACGTTGTGAGCAATCGATTGGTGGCAATGCAGAGGGGGTTTCCCCGGCTTGTTACACAACGGGTGTAGGTCGATCTATAATGCTTATTTGTTGGCGTGAGGTGAATGCCTATGAGTGGGATGGGCGAGGATGTCTCTAACATGCATGTTGTAGTAGACTAGTGCCCGACCAACAAGCTAATAACCTCTAATCGGTGGTAGGATCTAGAATGATTCGGTACACCATAAGCGTGCCATGAGTGCATGGAGCGTCTGGCACGAAGGCCGGCGTTTGTGATGTTGTTGTGCTTGAGTGCACTTGTTGTGATATATATATATTGTGATTGCAGTGCATGTAGGGAAGGAATCACTGCCCTGGGTAAGGGGTAGGGTCGTTATAATTGGTCAACTGAATGCTGACCGTTGCTTTGTTTATCACCCTTGGGGTGGACGTCCATATGCAAGTGTTGCGGGCTAAACTGGATTGAGCGGGTTGAAGCCCTTGTTGCTGCTGCTTGTAGGAACTTGAAGGCCGTGTGAAGAATTGGATTTCATGTTTGGCCGGCCTGCGTGCCGATGTATGAAACCACCTCTTGTAAAAATGAAACATGTAAGACCTTAAGGCCGTGAGCATTTGTGTTTGTATACATTCCTGGTGTTATATATAAATGGTTATTTATATATTTAGTGGACATTCGTTGGATGAGTTTTTATAAGCTTTAAACTTCCGCTAGAATGCTCTTAGTTAAGATTCGAGTAGAAAGTATTTTGGTATTCACACGTGATTCCACTGTTTGTCTGTGAAATATAGCGTGGGGCCCCGACCGGACCCTCTGTTATATTCCATGTGACGGATGGAGGCGTTACACAGTGACCCTAGCTACCATATGCTAATAATATCTACCACAATATTTACAGGTGTATATATGAAACTGTAAGTAGAGAAACAACACAATGAAATCAACAACATGAAGTAATGGTAAAACAGCTAACTATCAACACAGAGAAAGTAACCTTAACTTATAAGAATGTCCATACAAACTTATAAATTAAGGGGTTGTTTTGCAAGGTCTAACGTATAAAAGATCCCATAATAATTTATACGTTATGGGTATAAGTTTTATGCAATATTATGCATGCCATGAAGTGTTCTGCCTGTTAAATGATATGTCTCATACAAGTGCAACACACCCACACAACTCTTTGCGCATAGACCTTTAGTTCCTCATTTAGAGTTAGCTAAACTCTCAGGTACCTCTCGTAGTGTCAAATGGAGGCAGTAGGATTGGCCTCCCCACTCCTAGGTCGGTATTCACACTACCTAACCTACACCATGTGTACTAATCGGTACACCCACAGTCAGGTGCTACGGAGTCTCTTGTACTGATGCTGGCAAATCCACCAGTCTTTTGTTGGCTAAGTGAACACTTACACTTGCCTTGTCAACGTATTGACGTTGGTGTGAACAACCATCCAATATCGAGGACCCACCACTTTAATGCACAGACGCATGCGAATAATGAGTTCTTGAGCCATTGGCTCACCGGACTAGCCCTTCCATTCCATCAAATACGGAGCCCACCGCTCACGGAACTAAACCAAATTATCCACATGTAATAATGGGGCAAGTGAATATGTGTGATGATAGTTTATTAATAGTTAATCTTTTAATCCACTTATTCCTATAATTTAGAGTTAACCTTGGACTACCCGGGGCCTGTTCGGTGAAGTGCTCTCGAGGGCACTAGGAACTACGATGGGCTGAAGCCCAAAGTTCCCTTTCTCAAGGCACTTACTTTTATGTGTATCTATTTATTGTAAATCCTCTCCCCACATTACACTTGAGCAAACCCTAAGTGAATTACAACTTTTATGAGAGAGACGATACATTGTTGGCCCCGAGCACAACTCCGTCTCCTTGGTATTTAGGCTACCTAGCACTTAGCCTTATGGGTGATCTCATCTAGACTCCACAAAATTTAGGTGCACCCACTATGTTGTTCGAGCATGCATTCCGCATCTCTTGTTTTGAGAATAACAAATACCGTGATGTATTTTATCTACTCTTTTGTGTGTTTATAGTGTGCAGGTTGAACACGTTGAATGAGCAGACAAGTCCTCAAACATGGGCATGATCCAAGGATGTGTACACTTCAGAAAAAAACAAATCGATGAGTTTTATGTGCTAAACTTCAAACAGCCATAACTTTCAATCCGGGAGGAGTTACGGACGTGCCACCCCATTTCGGAATGAGAACGAAGTCCTCTACACTCTGGAAATGGTTCGGATGGCAAAAGTGAAAAGGACATATCACTATCGCCCGGCGACAGCCACTGTCGCCCGGCGACAGCCACTGTCGCCCGGCGACAGCCACTGTCGCCCGGCGACAGCCACTGTCGCCCGGCGACAGCCACTGTCGCCCAGCGACAGCCACGGTCGCCCGGCGACAGCCACGGTCGCCCGGCGACAACCACTGTCTCCCGCGATTGCTCTACGATCAAATTATGCTGTGGAAAACTCAAAATCGTGGGACACGTGGCAACCAGATAGGATATCGCCGATCAGCGACAGTCAATGTCGTCGGCGATATCGCTAAAATATAAAATTGATTCATTTTTCTGTGGAGATCAAGTATTACATAATTTGGAGTGTTTCTTCTCGTGCAACTTTTCCAGAGAGCTCTAGCATCTAGAAAAACTCCGTCTTCTCAAGAAGTTTTAAGAGCGACGAAGCGACGACACGTACACAGCATCTGAAGCATTCTTGGCAAGGATTCATCATAATCTTCAGCGCTACATTTAGAGGGAGCTCTTATTTCCAAAGATTATATTTTATCATTATTTTCATTGTAATCGTTAGGAGAAAATCGCCACCTTGTTTTTGGCGTCTAGGTCCGTGTGTGGCTTAGGAGGAAATTGCTGCCTTATGCGTGGCATTTAGGTCTTTGCGTGGCTCGGGAGAAAATCGCCGCCTTGTGAGTGGCGTACAAGTCCTTGTGCGGCTTAGGGAGTAATCGTTGTCTTGTGTGCAGCGTCTAGATCGTGGTTAGATATAGGGTAGGCTAGTAGTAAGCTCTAGGGAGAGATACACTTTAGCCTGCCAGTTCTTGGTAGAAGGACCGGCAAAATCATAAGTAAACTATATTTTTCATAAGCCTTATTCTCTAACTTCATCGATATATCATGTATTTTGATTTATCACTTATGAAATAAAAGATTATCATTTTTGTTTTTGTTTATTTCTAAGTGTTTAATTATATTATGAAAAATTAGTATTGTTTTCTTTACGTGTTGCACCTAGTAAACAAAGATTAAGAAATAAATATTGTCAACCTCTATTCACCCTCACCCCCTCTAAGGGCACCGTAAGATACAACATATGTTACTACCCATGTCAGACCCATAACTCTACCTTAAATCCCTCAAATTACTATATGTAGACCAAATGAGCTAGATTGAGCGTATGAATGGGAATACTTCAAATACTTCACAAAAAATCCTAGGAAATTTTTAGGGGTCTATCATGATATGTTGTGCTTAAATCCAAAGATTTGTATTTTTCCTAATTTTTTGAGCCTTTTTAATAATTTTCCAAAAATCATGCCACCTATCACTTTGAACATGAGGTACAACGTTCTTATATGCAAAATCCTTAATAAAATTTCTACAACATGATATTGGCTGAACAACAATAAGGTATAAATTTCATAATTTTTCATAAATGATTTCCATCATAAATCATTGTTGGGTCCATTGATTCCAATATCCTAGATTTGTAAAAAGTCAAACAGGTCAATGGTATACACATAGTTATATTTGATGTATGTTTAAGTTCATGCATATAGGTTGGTCTTTGTCATAATGATTGGATATATAGTTCAAGAGACAATGACAAATGGACTCAAAGTGATAGGCCAAAAATTCAGAAAAATGCCTAAGTCCAGAAGCATTGAGTGCGGCAAGCTCACTCAACGCCATAAAGCTAATAACGCTGAGAGAAGACATGCAGTCAAAGCTTACAGTATTGAAAAGGAAGAAATGTGGCTAAGTCCACAGGCATTGAGTGAGCTCAACTCACTAAATGCCATATGGCCAGAATCGTTGAGTCAAGGATAGTCTGTCAACGCCAAAGTATAAGGAAAAAGGAAATTCGACTAAGTACAGAAGCGTTGAGTGAAGCTCATTCACTCAACGCCAAGTCAAAATGATTTGAGTCTAGTCTTCTTGTGAAGAAACAAGAATTTGGCTAAGTCCAGAATCGTTGAGTGAAGCCAGTTCACTCAGCGCACTCAACGCCAAACTTCAGCAAGAAAGCAAGTTTGTAGAAAATCAGGCTAACTAAAAAAGCATTAAGTGAAGTTTATACACTCAACGCTCTCAACGCTTTTAAGCAGAAAGGGTAGAAGAATATGGCTAAGGCAAAAAACAGTAAGTGAAGCTTCTACACTAAACGCTCTCAACGCTTTTAAGCAGAAAGGGCAGAAGAATATGTCTAAGACAAAAAGCGTTGAGTGAGATATATACACTCAACACTCTCAACAGAGCTAAAATATTTCTAAGTCATAATTCGTTGAGTATGACATATTAACTCAACGCCACTCAACGCCTAGTAGTGCTGAAGAAAATTCTAAGTCCAGAATCATTGAGTATTGTTTATCCACTTTTCATCGAGTTGAGCTCTTAGTTCGTCGAACTGAGTTCAGAGGTCATCAAACTCATCTTTCACTTTTCGTCGAACTGAGCTCTGCGTTCGTCGAACTGAGTTCAGGGTTCATCAAACTCAGCTTTCACTTTTTTGTCGAGCTGAGCTCTAGGTTTGTCAAACTGGGTTTTGTGTTCGTCGAACTGAGGATTTAAAGAATGATGCTTGATTTTGCTAAGTCTAGAATGATGTTTGATTTTGCTTAGTCCAGAATGATGCAGACGTCAGCAAAGTCAACAATTCAACGAATTTTAGATTCTTCATTTAAATGCTGCAAATCGACATTAACGTCGCCGTTAGTCTACAGTGAATCTCAATTTGATTAAGCTGAGGTTTTAACCGCCGTTAAAACTAGGACACGTGTTAATCATCCCGCAAATCGACCGGATTATAAATAGCTACTGAGATCGAGATCAAATAAACTTTTAATTTTTCTGATTAACATTAATTCATTCTGAAAATGAGAAGCGGGAGTTTGTCGTCTTCATCCGCCATTGTTACAGAGCCATGAACTTCAAATTGATAAATCGGAAGGGTTTCTGAGTTCGCTGGTGCAATCAACATCTGGTACAGCAAGTACAAAGGATATCTCTGAGGAAGACATATACGTCTAGACAAGCCCTAGCTGAAATTGCTTCACGATTCAATCTGAGCCAAAATAGAAGATCTTTTTCTGAATCAAAGAAGAAGAAGATATCTGTGCCAAATTCTGACTGGACAAAAGAATAAGGCAGAGGAATTGCATCCTGCCTTACAGGTTAGCTGTTTAAAGATCATCGTCCCCTCTTTCATCAGCAAGAACAAAATCAAAATTCTAAGGAATTTCCAGCACAAGCCGCAGACAATTGAAGATCAATTTTCTTGTTGCTGGGAAGCAGATAGGGCTTAGATTTTCTTAGCCTAGGAAGAAATCGACTCATGGAGCAATTTCTCTTGAGTCGAATCAAAATTCCTCTTACAAAATCTGTGGATCTATGATAGATCTGTTTTGAGGCCTAGATTGATTAGGCTGTGTGAGTGTTGAGTATTGCATCCACAATAACCCAGATTCGCATGAAGTCACCCTTGAACTAAGATGAATTAAGTTGTATTTGATATCCTGTTCTAGTTGAATGTTTGCAGATTCTCAGTGCTAAGTGTAGAACAATGTCAGTTTACAGTGGGTCAGGAACACATGACCATACAGTGTAATCCCTCACTGTGTAATCCAAAATGGTTACTCATGTGTAGCCTCTCAATTGGGAAACACTTCATGTTCAAACATTGGGAGCATGAGATGAAGACAGGACCAGAAGAAAATATTTTATAAGATTCTTGAAAAATTATCTAAGTCCAGTTCTCGAGAAGTAACTTCAGAGTTCTCGAGAAGTGTAGTTTAGTTCTCGAGAAGCTCTCATAGTTCTCGAGAAGTCTAGACAGATTCAAGAATTTTTTTCTAAGTTATAGTTCTCGAGAAGTCCTCTTAGTTCTCAAAAAGTCCTCTTAGTTCTCGAAAAGTCGTGGTCAGATCTCGAGAAGCCTATGGTATAGTTCTCGAGAAGTCCTACTTGTTCTCGAGAAGCTTGGCTTTAGTTCTCGAGAACTACCAGCTCAATTTCTTGAATAGTCAGGATTTGCCTCAGAAATTTTTCTAAGTTAAATTCTCGAGAAGTCTTCCTTCAGTTCTCGAGAAGTCCTTCCTTAGTTCTCAAGAAGTCTTCCTTATGTTCTCGAGAAGTTCAGAAAATTTTCTAAGTGCTTGTTCTCGAGAAGTTCAGAAAAGTTTCTAAGTGTTTATTCTCGAGAAGTAAATTAGTTCTCGAGAACTAAACCTTGTGTTCTTGAGAAGTCCAAACCTCTTCTAAAGAATTTAGTTCCCGAGAAGACATGACAGTTCTCGAGAACTCAATTCCTAGTTCTCGAGAACTATAGACACTTCTCGAGAACTAAGTCGACTTTCCAGGAATTTTTTTTCTTAAGTCCAGAATGGCCGAAATTTCAAATAACTCGACGTGATTTGTGCACGTGTCGTCATTAATATCTTTTCTAGCCGTTAAGGGTAATCCTATATAAAGTATTTTCACTAAGACATAACCCTAAGCAGAAAAGAAAAAAGAAGAATCTTTTAAGAGCGGATTCCGTACTTTCATAAGTTACTGGTTCGGCCGACTATTCTCAAGCACGACATTCTGAAGTCGCCGCTCTTGTCAAGATCGTTCTCGCTGCATTCGATCTAGAAGATCTGCTCAATAAGGAATCATGTTCCTCTCCTTGATCGAGTAGATTCAAGCTTTCTCAGGTCATATTTTCAAAGGATCTTCTTCTACAAATTCTGAAAGAGCTGCAACGTTCATGAAGAAGACCTAGAGACAAATTCTTTCAGATCTGAGAATATTTCTGTTTGTATTTTCAAACTCTATTTGTAAATCTTGTAGGAGATTATTCTCCGAGTGTAGGAGCATTGTTCTCCGAGTGGTAGGAAGTTTTCATCTTCCGAGTGTAGATCCATTTGGATCTAGTTTGTAGGAACTTGGTTCCGAGGCGTAGGATTATTTTCAATCCGAGATAGTGGAGTAGCCGAGTCTAGTGATTTGCTAGATCGGTGAGATAAAGTGGACGTACCCAAGTTTGGGGAACCACTATAAATCTTCTTGCCTTTCTGTGATTTCTTGATTGCTTATGCAAGATTGCTAAAATTATTATTCCGCAAATAGACGCACGATTCACCTATTCACCCCCCCTCTTGGTGATTTAGGTTGACAACTTTTCACTTTCAATTGGTATCAGAGGGAGATTGATCGTTAAAAGGTTAACACCTTGATCAATTTCCTCTCGAAAGTTTTCATTTGATCAATCACGCAATGGACAAGGTCAAAGATTTTGGCAAGCTTCCTTTGTGCACAAAGAATAACTTTCCCATGTGGAAAGAGAGAATTAAATTTTTCATGGAAGCTGTGGACCCCCGGATCTTCATGATTGTTGAAGAAGGTTCTTACGTCCCCATGACTATATCCACTATAGATCCAACCAAAAAAGTTCCTAAGAAATTGATGGATATGGATAAGGATGAGATTGCACTTGTCTCGTTGGAGAAGAAAGCTAAAAATATCATAGCAAGTGCAGTGATGACTCGATGATGCAGAATCTGATTCACTGCCAATCAGCTAAGGAGATGTGTCAGTCTCTAGTTACTCTGATGGAAGGCACTGAAGAAGTGAGGGATGATAGAAGGTCCCTACTGAACCAGAAATATGAAGCCTTCAGGCAAGGGTCAAAGGAGACCATTGCAGATACCTTTGAGAACTTCTTCAAGATAGTAAACGGCATAAGAGTGTTTGGCCGAGTCTTCACCAATGGAGAACTGAATGATAAGTTTTTGAGGTCTCTTATAATGGAATGGGAAAACAAAGTCTGTGTCATCCGGGAGTTTGGCAGACTAGCTGAGACAGACCCACAGAATCTTTTTGGAAAGCTGATGTCCTATAAACTGCAGATCAAATCCAAAAAAGTTGAAGAAGAGAAAAGACGCTTCTCCTCAAAAGAGAAGTCGGTTGCATTAAAGGCTGACAGTTCAAGGAAAGGAAAAGCTGCCACACCAGCACTAGCTCAAGAAGTAAGTGAAGAGGAAAGCTTCGAGCCAAGAACCTCAGGCTCAGAACTATCTAAAGGAGAGTTCTCTTTACTCTCTCAACAGTTCAAGAAATTCTTGAATAATAAGAAGCAGTGGAGAGGTAAGGATGCCTCATACAGAAGATCACGACACGACGGTGATCAACGAAAGAAAGGCTCGGGTAGCCATGCCAGGTATAACTCTAAATAGAACAAATAGATTTCTACTGACATTGTTTGCTACTGTTGCAACAAGCCAGGTCACGTCATAGCTGACTGCCCCCACAAGAAGGAGGGTGGCAAAAGAGAGGAAAATAAGTCCTCATACCACAAGAAGAGGACAGAGAAGAGCCTGTTGGCCAAGAAGGGCAAAACCCTCAGCGACTCTGACTAATCTGAGTCGAGTGAAGAAGAGGAAGCCTACATTTGGCTCATGGCTCAATCAGATGACGAACAAGAGCCCCAGTTTACTGGGGAGGTAAAATCTCACACTCCTCTCTCTTAATCTGAAAGTTCTGAGCATGATCACGAGGACAGCTCTTCTAACGATGAGTCTGAACTTATGGCCCAGTACAAGGAGTTGATCATAACTTACGACAAATTTCGCCGAGTCATGAAAACTCAGGCTAAAGAGATTAAGTCTCTAAAGGCTATTCAGAGCAGATTGAGAGAAGAAGTCGCTAAGACTGACTCTCTTCAAGAGAACTTCAATTTTGCTATTGAATAATATAATCAAGCTCTTAAGCGCCTCAACCTTAAAGATGAAATCATCAAAGAGTTGGAAAAACAACTCGAGGCTGAGAAGAAACTTGTTGAAAGTTTCTCTAAGCATTAGACAGTTCTTCCAGCCATTGTTGAATTCTTAGCTAAGGCCCAAGGAGCTGGACTAGGCCATGTTGCTGCTCCTAGTAAATCTTCTAGGAGAAAAAAGCCTCAACGGAAGAATAAGGCCGCCAAGAAGGCCTTGGCCAAAGAAAATGGGAAAGCCCCTCTAGATCAGACTGTATTTAAGAAAGTCATCTTTCCAACAAATGAGTTTGATCTGGACTCGTCCTATGGTCACTTGACCAGGCCTACTTATGTAGAGCCAAAGTCTCGGTACCAAGGATCGACTCGCCCTCAGAACTTTGGTGAGAGTGTCTTTAAGGCACCTTATGAAGAAGTGAATCTTCAGGTCTATGGTCCTTATAATCATGGCCAAAACTTCAAGAAAGCACCAAAAGTAAAGCCCGTTGTGGAAAGGCCTCAAAAGGAGAAGAAATCAGGTGATTTCCATCACCATGAAGCTTCTTCCTCTAAGAGTGCCACCCCTTCTAGACCATCACTTCAGAAAATCAAGCAAGAGTACACAAGGCAAAGATACAACAGGTTCGACTATTGGTGATGTGGCAAAATTCTTCATTTTGCCATCGATTGTTGGTTCAATACCAGGAAGGTTGCTACTCCTCAAGTTGACAATATGAGACTGGCCACTCAGAATGGTAATCTTCGTAAGGGGAGCATTCTAACCTGAGACCAAGGACCTAAACACATTTGGGTTCCAAAGGCAAAGTGATCATGAATGCAGGTATGTCCAAAGGCCACCAAAATGCCAATCTGGTACTTGGACAGTGGATGCTCTCGGCACATGACCGGGACAATAAGCCTACTCAAGAATTTCACCTCAGTCTGCAACGGACAAAAGGTCATCTTTGGAGGTTCAGATCGAGGAATAACCAAAGGCTACGGTATGATCACTAACGGTAGCGTATCCTTTTTGGATGTAGCTTATGTGGAGGGATTGGAACACAATCTTATAAGCAGAAGTCAACTGTACGACAAAGGATGCATAGTTGAATTCCACGCTGACAAGTGCTTGATAAAGTCTGTTGACAATATGGAAACAATTCTATCAGGCACTCGAAGTAGGAACATATTTTGTTTAAATTTCATTTGTATAGGTTCTTCTACACCAGTGTGTCTTTTGGCAAAAGATAGTTCATCTCTTGGTGACCAATGGCACAAGAGGCTAGCACATATTAATTTTAAAACTATTAATAAATTGTTCTCCCAGAACTTAGTACGTGACGCCCCTAATGTTAAGCACGTCAAAGAGAGACCTTGTCATGCATGCGTAAAAGGCAAGCAAACAAGGACTACCTTTAAAAGCATTATAGGCAAAAACTCTAATAGGTGTTTACACCTACTTCATATGGACTTGTTCAGTCCACTGCAAGTTAGAAGTTTAGGAGGTAAGAATTATACGTTGGTAATTGTTGATGACTACTCGCATTTTGCGTGGGTGTTCTTTCTAAAACACAAGTAAGATACCTTTGATATCTTTACAAATTTTGTCAGGCAAGTCTAGAATGAATAAAACTGTTCCGTAGTCAAAATAAGAAGTGACAATGGAACGAAGTTCAAATCTGGGGCCATGACAGAATTCTGTGAAAGCCTAGGTATCTTTCATGAGTTTTCATCTCCTCACACTCCACAATAAAATGGAGTAGCTTAGAGAAGGAATAAAACACTCATAGAGGCCTGCAGGACTATGTTGAGTGATGCTTCACTACCAGAGTACTTCTGGGCTGAAGCCGTCAACACTGCATGTCACGTGCAAAATCGAGCCCTCATAAACAAGAATCATGATAAGACACCTTATGAACTTCTAAAAGGCAAGAAACCAACAGTTTAATATTTTAGAATTTTTGGCTGCAAATGCTTCGTACTTAACAATGGTAAGTATCATACTACCAAGTTTAGTGAAAAAGTTTTGAAGGTATTTTTATAGGATATAGTAGCCATAGTAAGACATACAGGATTTTCAATAGATAAACTCTGGTTGTAGAGGAATCCATACATGTTGTATTTGATGAGACGAGCTTGCTGCAAAGCAAATCGTCTACTGTGCTTGTTGAAGATGGAGGTACAAGGCTCAAAGAAATCAGTTTGGATGAATTGACCGAAGGTAAAGATGAAAAGTTCATCAAGATCACCTCTCCAACCCCTATTGGAGAGGTAGAGGATCAAGATGAAAATACTGTCCAAGTTGATGAAATCAATCCAGTGGCTGAAGAAGTCCAAGATGCGAGGAATCTAGAGCTCAGACATCTGAAGGATCACCCAATGGACCAGATAATAGGAGATCCCCGGGATGGTGTCAGAACTCATCGAGATACAACTAATGAGAATCTCTATTTAAGTTTTCTCTCGCAGGTTAAACCAAAGAAGTTTGAGGAAGCAAACTCAAACGCATCGTGGATCTTGGCCATGGAAGAAGAAATGAATCAGTTCAAGCGCTGTAAAGTTTGGACGCTTGTTCCAAGACCCAAAGGTAAAAATTTAATCGGAACAAAATGGGTCTATCGTAACAAGTTGGACGAGGATTGAACTATCCTAAAGAACAAGGCCAGACTCATCGCCAAAGGATATCATCAAGAAGAAGGGATCAAATTCGACCAGACATACGCTTCAGTGGCAAGGCTGGAGGCCATCAGACTGTTCCTTGCTTATGCTGCACTAAAGGGCTTCACCGTCTATCAAATGGACGTGAAGTCCGCCCTCCTAAATGGTGGTATGAAGGAAGAGGTGTATGTTGAACAACCCCAAGGTTTTGTTGATCCTAACTTACCCGAGTACGTTTATTTATTATCTAAAGCGCTGTACGGTTTGAAACAAGCTCCTCGAGCTTGGTACTAAACGCTATCTAGATTTCTCCTCGAGAACAAGTTCATAAGGGGAAAGATAGATAAGACATTATTTCTTAGGGAAATTAAAGGCAAGATTTTGCTAGTGCAAATCTATGTCGACGACATTATTTTTGGCTCTACAGACGACAACCTCTGCAAAAAGTTCTCTAAACTTATGCAAGGGAAGTTTGAAATGAGTAGTATGGGAGAGCTAAAATATTTCTTAGGACTTCAGGTGAAACAATTTGAAGATGGAATTTTCATCTCACAGACGAAGTTCACCAAGGAGTTGATTAAGAAATTTGGAATGGAGAGTGCAACCTCTATGAGGACTCCAATGGCCTCAGCTATGTCTCTGGATAAGGATGAGAAAGGGAAACCTTTTGATGAAACCAAATACAGAAGCATAGTTGGATCCTTGCTCTACCTTACTATCAGTAGACCAGACATAATGTTCTCCACATGTGTCTGTGCTAGATTCTAAGTGAACTGTAAGGAATCTCACTATGCTGCTGCAAAGCGGATCTTGAGATACCTTAAAGGTACACCGAATCTTGGCTTATGGTACCCAAGAAGTAATGACAACGATATAATTGGTTTCTCAGATGCAGACTTTGCAGGTAATAAAGATGACAGGAAAAGCACTTCCGAGACGTGTCAGTTCCTTGTAAGAAGGCTTATCTCATGGAACAGCAAAAAGCAAAACTGTGTCGTAATCTCAACAGCCGAGTCAGAATACATTTCTGCAGGTAGTTGTTGTGCACAGTTGCTTTGGCTAAAGAAGCAGCTAGAGGATTACGATATGAAGGTCAAGGACATTCTATTGTTCTGTTACTCCTCCAGCGCAATCGTAATCGCAAATAACCCAGGCTCACACAACCGGACAAAGCACATCGAGCTGAGATACCACTTCATCCGGGAGCATGTGGAGCAAGGGGATGTGGATCTACAGTACGTGCAAACAGATCGACAGGTTGTAGATATTTTCACAAAGCCACTGGACGAGACCAAGTTCAATTTCTTCAAAACTGAACTTGGACTGCTGAACAAGGAAGATTAGGCCAAAGTGATAAGTTCAAAGGCTCAAGAATCGAGGAAACTCCAAAAAGGTAAGAATTTCTCAAGTAGAAGGATAGTTCTCGAGAACCATACTTACTTCTCGAGAACTATCTGCCAGTTCTCGAGAACCATACTTACTTCTCGAGAACTATCTGCCAGTTCTCGAGAACCATACTTACTTCTCGAGAACTATCTGCCAGTTCTCGAGAACCATACTTACTTCTCGAGAACTATCTGCCACTTCTCGAGAACCATACTTACTTCTCGAGAACTATCTGCCACTTCTCGAGAACTAAAGCCTGCCTCTCGAGAAATGGCCTGTCATTTTGCCGATTTCTACTAACTCTTCAATTTTGCAAGCCTCTTGATTTCTATCCTAATCCAAGGTTAATTAAACACATAATTAACATTACTAGGGTTCTATATATATAATATTTTAGAAAACTTAAATCAACCGCCATTTCAAAATCATTTCTCTCAAAACTCTTTGTCTTCCACTGTAAGAAACCTCCATCTCCGTCGCTGTCTCACGCTCAGTCTTGTTGGAACATGGTTTCACACTCCTTAGGTTTGAGAATATCAACTCCCTGCTTGTATTTGATGAGATTGGTTGTGTGATAGAGTGTACAGGCTGACAGGTGAAAGGAAAGGAGAAGAGCTTCAAAAGGTTACTATCGCCCGGCGATAACCTTATCGCAACGCGGTAACCATCTCGATCGACGCATATCGGTTCGATGGTCGACGGCCCAATTATCAGCTAAGGAAGGATCGTCGACAATCAAAAGCTACCGCCCGGCGACAGGACGCTACCGCCGGCGGTATCCGGTCGACGTGCATCAAGGGGACGATCGTCGACGATGGTACCTACCGCTCAGGCGATAGTCTTATCGCAGGCGGTAGAATTATTTGGCGAAATGGCGCTATCGCTCTGACTGGGCGCGGTAACCATTACCGCCCGGCGATAGCTCTCTTGAAACGGCAGTTTCCTTAATGAGCAGTTATAGTTGCCATTTCGGGAGACGTGTGGAGACAGCTGGCAGGCGTTACGCGCGAACTTACCGCCCGGCGATAGAGTTATCGCAGGCGGTAGTCTATTTTCTCCAAGACGTATAAAAAGCAGCGCCGTTTCCTCAAGACCTAAGCCTCCAGAGATTATTGACGAAGTGCTCCAGGAATACCAAGTTCGGCCGTCTTCCTACGTCCGTTCTACTCATCTTCGTCAAAGAAAAAGCAAGGCTTCTTCCTCCCGTTCGAGATCGAAGAACTCCGGCGATCAAGGCTTCGCATCGTCTACGTCTAGCGACCGGGTGCTTTCCATCGAAGATCACAAGCACCGGCCGTAGATCTATCCGGAGAACTTCTCAAGAGGGAGAACCTAAACTTTAACGAATATATTTTGTAATCTCTTTTTGTATCTTTTTCTTCTTCTATTGTTGTAAGTGGTAAGGGAAATCGACCGGGGAAGGTCGTCGGAATCCGGGTTGGATTCCGTGGAAAATCGTCCCGGGATTTGGGGCGTCTAGATCGGGGATCTAGCAGTGCTCTAAGACCCTTCCGGTTGTGGAGGTGAAGAGCGGCTCTAAGACCTTTCGGGGAGAAAGTGAAGAGCGGCTCTAAGACCCTTCCGGGTGTGAAGGTGAAGAGCGGCTCTAAGACCTTTCGGAGAGAAAGTGAAGAGCCAACCGGTCCGGGTTTTGGGTCGGTATAGAAAACCCAAGAGTTTTATTCACCGCCTCTGATCTCCGGCGTCATGGAGATCCAAGTTGTATGTATTGTGTGTAAACATGTTTTAAATCAATCCTAATTACAAGTGTAACATTGTGTGTGACTTAATGATTCATATGAGATATTTTCTTCATATCATTGCCTCTTATGTTTACTTGTGAATGATAAGTCTAGTTTCACGTGTGTGCGCACATGCTAATTTGTACAAGAAAAGAGTGAATAACGTACCGCAGAACATTGGTTACCCAACGCTCTGCAGTAGTTTCCTAAGCTCTGGTTCTGTGGACAAATTAAAACTTAAATTTCAAGAAACGCGTCGAACCTTATTCACCCCCCCCCTCTAAGGTTGGCTACAAGATCCAACAAGTGGTATCAGAGGCAGGTTATTCCAAAACGGTTTCACCACCGGGAATAATGGCCAACCTCCATCATGGACTGATGAGTGGGGATGAAAAATTGTACACCGAAAATGTGTTTGCACCACCTCTCTTTATAGGAGTGAACTATAACGAATGGAGAACTCTAATGAGAAAATTCCTTATGCTAACGGATGTAGAAGTTTGGAACATTACATGTACCAAGCCCCCTTATAGCCTAAATAAGCACGAGTGTTATTTAAATGCCAAGGCTATGAACAGTTTGTTTTGTGGGCTTAGTCAAGAAATTTTTAAACGCATTCACATGTGTTCCACTGCATATGAGATATGGGAATATCTTGAGTCTACTTATAGTTCTCATCCTGCAGATAATGACTTCGAGCAGTTTCTTATAGATCCAAGTGACGAGTCAAATGGAGATGCACTCTTGGAGGAAGTCAAGACAGACACGTCAAGCAAGAGGGGAGATGAACATCTGTCACTGGACGAGAAGAGCCAAGGGGAAGATGATAAAGGAACCTTGTGTTCAAATCTTACCTCGTCCAAGAGCGCTGTAAGAAACTCAAACTCTCTCCGTGTATACAAGTCTGTTTATACACTGAATATGCTGAATATGAATAGGCGTAGACTTAAGAAACTGAAAAATATTAATTCAAAACTACGCTTGGAAAATAACCTTTTAAAAGCAAATGTTAGTGTAGAATCTTCCACTGTCGTGTCTACGCTTGAAAAATATTAATTCAAAAGGGATGCAAGGTGAGAATGCGTGTGGGCGGATCTGAAATAACCTACAGCATATCTATTCCGGAGTTACCGCGGAGCGGTAGTACTACCGCAGGCGATAGTACTCTGACTCGCATATAAGTACACACGAAAATCATGGGTGTCCATATAGTAGACAAATGGTGGTCGTTTTAGGGCCAAAGTGCGTTTTTTTTATCTCATGGGGGCTCATATGACCGAGTCGTGGTATATTTTCAAGTATATACAATGTTTGCTAATCTTCTTGTCAATTTGTACGGCACATTGGTATCCGGTCATGATGAGCGAAGTTAAATTTTTGTCTAGCTATTGAGTGCGAAAATTAATGTGGGTGTACGTTGTCTACGCCTCTAAGTATGTGTGAGGATTTATTTACGATAATGACTACACCACTCACACACCACTTGATCATGCACTCAACCTGAGATAATAAGCTGACATGTTATAAATCGTGACACTAAATTTAACATATCTGATATATCTTGAACAATCAATGTCATGAAATCAAATTGCGTGTGTCTATGCTAATTAAATTTTTGGGCCAAAACTAGAAACGCATATGTCCAATGTAAACAAGTTAAAGTGGATCTACCTATGTGGGTAGATTTCGATTGACTTGGGGTCTTGTTCTGCTTTGATTATGTATAAAATTGATGGCCTAACTCAAAATAAAATGATGGCCATCAAATCCCGCTTACAGACCCCCCAAGCACTACTCATCCCTCCTGATAAGTCTTCATAAGCGTTGTGAGGGTGAGCACCTTGGATTACAAAGTCGTTTCGATCTTGTGCATGGACTACACTTTATGATTTGTGCCCTTGATTTAATTTTTTTATGCCGCACTATGTCATGTGACGTGATTTTTCACTATATCTCTTTGGTGTTAGCATCGTTAGTTTGCTTGATATAAAACATGTCTGCATGATATCTCTATTGAATGTTTTGTCTCTTGATGCTACACGTGCACATGTCATTATCTTATTTAAATCTTCCACGCATAAGAATTGGACCTCAACTACATTCGATGCTTTTCGCACAATACGTACTGGCACATTTTTTTCTCTCATGACAATATTTGTGTTTGCCTATTTTTCTCTCTATTTATCTAAACCTTGCAAACATTCATGTCATACTTGATGTGTGCTATGTCTCGTGCATATAGTCCAATTTCTTCACTCTGATTAGTGTTTGCTCCTGATTTTGACCCTGTTTTATAATTCTCTGATTTCAAGTGCTTTGTGGGTCTATATTACGTTATCTCTCGCCTACAATTTTCATCCTCCTTGGTCGGTTGGCCTCGCCCATTCTTTTGATATTATCAAAGGGGGAGAAGGTATTGGAGGTAGTGTTCATGATAGGGGGAGCGTATTGAGGTGTGTGTGCGCTCATAGATAGGGGGAGCGTCCCACCGATAGGGGGAGTATGTAGTAGGATAGAACAGGATTGAACGGGATCGATATAGGTGTGTATTGCTTATTTGTTCAATATCATTTTACTCTGATACTCTACTTTATACTGTTCTACGTTGCTACATACATCTATTCTGGCACTCTATCTACTTGATTTTGGTTTATCATGAACGGGATTGATATTATCAAAAGGGGGAGTTTGTTGGAACATGGTTTCACACTCCTTAGGTTTGAGAATATCAACTCCCTGCTTGTATTTGATGAGATTGGTTGTGTGATAGAGTGTGCAGGCTGACAGGTGAAAGGAAAGGAGAAGAGCTTCAAAAGGTTACTACCGCCCGGCGATAACCTTATCGCAGCGCTGTAACCATCTCGATCGACGCATATCGGTTCGATGGTCGACGGCCCAATTATCAGCTAAGGAAGGATCGTCGACAATCAAAAGCTACCGCCCGGCGACAGGACGCTACCGCCGGCGGTATCCGGTCGACGTGTATCAAGGGGACGATCGTCGACGATGGTACCTACCGCTCAGGCGATAGTCTTATCGCAGGCGGTAGAATTATTTGGCGAAATGGCGCTATCGCTCTGACTGGGCGCGGTAACCATTACCGCCCGGCGATAGCTCTCTTGAAACGGCAGTTTCCTTAATGAGCAGTTATAGTTGCCGTTTCAGGAGACGTGTGGAGACAGCTGGCAGGCGTTACGCGCGAACTTACCGCCCGGCGATAGAGTTATTGCAGGCGGTAGTCTATTTTCTCCAAGACGTATAAAAAGCAGCGCCGTTTCCTCAAGACCTAAGCCTCCAGAGATTATTGACGAAGTGCTCTAGGAATACCAAGTTCGGCCGTCTTCCTACGTCCGTTCTACTCATCTTCATCAAAGAAAAAGCAAGGCTTCTTCCTCCCGTTCGAGATCGAAGAACTCCGGCGATCAAGGCTTCGCATCGTCTACGTCTAGCGACCGGGTGCTTTCCATCGAAGATCACAAGCACCGGCCGTAGATCTATCCGGAGAACTTCTCAAGAGGGAGAACCTAAACTTTAACGAATATATTTTGTAATCTCTTTTTGTATCTTTTTCTTCTTCTATTGTTGTAAGTGGTAAGGGAAATCGACCGGGGAAGGTCGTCGGAATCCGGGTTGGATTCCGTGGAAAATCGTCCCGGGATTTGGGGCGTCTAGATCGGGGATCTAGCAGTGCTCTAAGACCCTTCCGGTTGTGGAGGTGAAGAGCGGCTCTAAGACCTTTCGGGGAGAAAGTGAAGAGCGGCTCTAAGACCCTTCCGGGTGTGAAGGTGAAGAGCGGCTCTAAGACCTTTCGGAGAGAAAGTGAAGAGCCAACCGGTCCGGGTTTTGGGTCGGTATAGAAAACCCAAGAGTTTTATTCACCGCCTCTGATCTCCGGCGTCATGGAGATCCAAGTTTTATGTATTGTGTGTAAACATGTTTTAAATCAATCCTAATTACAAGTGTAACATTGTGTGTGACTTAATGATTCATATGAGATATTTTCTTCATATCATTGCCTCTTATGTTTACTTGTGAATGATAAGTCTAGTTTCACGTGTGTGCGCACAAGCTAATTTGTACAAGAAAAGAGTGAATAACGTACCACAGAACATTGGTTACCCAACGCTCTGCAGTAGTTTCCTAAGCTCTGGTTCTGTGGACAAATTAAAACTTAAATTTCAAGAAACGCGTCAAACCTTATTCACCCCCCCCCCTCTAAGGTTGGCTACAAGATCCAACAAGTCTGTCTCCACCGTCAGCTTCCATGGCGAAGGTTTCCATGATTGGATTCGGAAGTGAACTGGTAGTCGCAAGAATTATAGAGATTTCAGACGATTTCAAGAACCTCCTCATTCTTCTCGAAACGCCAGCCTCATGTTCATTTTGACAGAACCCTGCAAGATTCTCTTTCGTGATGTCGAGGAGTTCTTCAAGAATTCTAAGGTGAAAAGGAATGGTAAGATTCTAAAAACTCAAGTTAGAGGGATCAAGATAAAGTTGAACAAGACGATAGTTTCCCAGCTTCTGAGAATGCTCATTGTAGATGAGGAAGACGACCTAACTTTGGAAGATTATGACAGGACCTAATCCTTCTGTGGAGTTTCTAAGGAATTCAACTCCTTAAGGAGAAACCTTTTCAATGATGTAGGGAAACTTCTTGCAGACATTATTGGAAAAATCTTATGGTGCAAAATAGGGTCGATCAGTTTCATTACTAATAATCTATTTGGAGTAATGACAGTTGTGATTTGTAGGAAGAAATTTCAGTTTGGCATGATGGTATTTGAATTGATGAGGGACAACATTCAAGCTCCCAAATTTTCAAGGATAATCTCATTAATTTTGCTAGAGATTGATCATGTTACCTTCAAAACCTCCAAAGGTACACAGATTCACCATCTTAAGAAAATTTCCTTAGCCTCAATCCAGAGATGGGAGTTAAAGCTGAAAAACCCAAGACAGATAGCTAAAGAAGTTGGAGCTTCTATCTCAGAGTTCAGGACCCCATCTCCTCCTCTACATCATGTTGCTGAACCATCTGGTACAGTAACTGAGGGTGAGCCTACACACTCTGCCTCAGTTATCAGAATTCCCTCTCCTCCTCCAGCCAGATCTCCTCTAAGAAGCCTAGTGAGATCTCTAGTAAGGAGCCCTGTGGCAGTCTCTCCAATGCCAAACCTATCAGATGTTCCAGCCCAAGATATTCTCAAAGACACAAATGAAGCTATAGACAAGATGATAGAATAGCTCACCTCAAAAGAACCTCTTACTCCCCTTTCCAAAGATCTCCCTGAAGAACCATCCAGAGAACCATCTCCCCTACCCTCACTCCAAGCTACTCCTTCTCCCTCTCCAAGAAAAGCATCAGACTAGAGACAATCCTTTTATCTAAAGAGGATGTTCATGCCCCTTAAGAGGTGGAAGCCCCTCTCAGGAATCCTGATTTCTCCCTTCCCAGATTTGTTGATGAGGAGGGAGATATAGTCTCTCATACTGTAAGAGCCCAGAGATCTGTACTACTAGAAGAAATCCAAACATGGAAAGCTCTTCCTCCACCTCAGATTGATTCTACCACCACTGCTCCAGCTGCTGCTGCTGTAATTGCAAAATCAGATATTCTGTCAAAGATTGAAGAAATGTTAGCTAACCAGAGGAAATATTTTGATGAATCTCTTCAAACTATTAAAGATCAGGTAACTGCCCTTGAGAAAGAAATGAGTAGAGGCTTTGCAGAGATTCAAGCCAACACAGATTCTCTCAAAGAATTGTTCAGAATTGGAGGCAAAGCCATAGATCACACCATCACCAGCATTGGTCAAGTCATGGAACAATCTGTAACCCTGGCAAACAATCAAATTCAGTTGGACAAGAGAGCTGAAGAGAAAGTCATGAAAGTATGTAATGAAGTTGGTACTTTCAAAGAATACACCATAGACCAGCTATCTGTAGAAAATAGAAAGGGGGAGACCATAGTGAAAGAACAGGTAGAAAAGCTTACTGCAAATGCCAAAACTATTTGGAATGAGAAATTAACTGAAATCAGTAAGGATGTTTTAGAACATATTCAATCAGTAAAATTCCATACATATGATACAGCTGTCTGGATGCACAACCAGATCTTTCCAGATTTTCACGCTGACCCCAACATTATTCCTCATCACTTAAATCATCTTGCTCAAGGTCAATCCAGCCAAGTGCCTCAACCTCAAATGCCAACATTTTCTCCTAGACCAGAAGATCAGGCACCTCCTCCAGCTTCCTATCCCCAAGTTTGGGATGACATTATTCCTCAAGATCTACTAGAGGTTCAAATCCCCAAGAAAAGGAAGTATGGGGAAGGTCCTTCTGCTAGCAGATCTGTTCCCCAGCCAGAGGCAGAAAGAAGAAAAGTAAAGGAATTTGCTGAAGTTTGGAGCCCTACTTCCAAAGCTCTAATTCTTGAAACTCTTAAACTAGTCATGTACTTTATTGAGAATAGAAATCTTCACTACAGCTTAGTTGAGTGGGATTTATATGAAAAGTCCATGACCAAAAGGAGGATATATGACAGAGAATATGGAAAGAATAATCCTGAAGCCTTTCAGTTATCAGAGGAGACAGCAGGAAAAGCAAGACATGCACCAACAAAGCAAAGGATGATTCATGATGTTTTGTTTTTGAGAATTTTTGAGGAAATGGATGTTGATTGATTCTAAAACATTACTTATATATACAATTCCTAGTTTTACATAATTGTGCCTTTAATTAATCTGTCTTTGCATTTATATTATATTTCCTTTCTTCAAGTTCTTTCTTTATTATGATAATTCACCTTAGTGTAGAGTGTTCTGACTTCTACAAATAGGGGGATATTGTTGGGTATTGCATCCACAATAACCCAGATTTGCATGAAGTCACCCTTGAACTAAGATGAATTAAGTTGTATTTGATATCCTGTTCTAGTTGAATGTTTGCAGATTCTCAGTGCTAAGTGTAGACCAATGTCAGTCTACAGTGGGTCAGGAACACAAGACCATACAGTATAATCCCTTACTGTGTGATCCAAAGTGTTGACTCATGTGTAGCCTCTCAATTGGGATACACTTCATGTTCAAACATTGGGAGCATGGGATGAAGACAGGACCAGAAGAAAACATTCTCTAAGATTCTTGAAAAATTATCTAAGTCAAGTTCTCGAGAAGTAACTTCAGAGTTCTCGAGAAGTGTAGTTTAGTTCTCGAGAAGCTCTCATAGTTCTTGAGAAGTCTGGACAGATTCAAGAATTTTTTTCTAAGTTATAGTTCTCGAGAAGTCCTCTTAGTTCTCGAGAAGTCCTCTTTATTATCGAGAAGCCTTGGTCAGTTCTCGAGAAGCCTAAGGTATAGTTCTCGAGAAGTCATACTTGTTCTCGAGAAGCTTGGCTTCAGTTCTAGAGAACTGCCAGCTCAATTTCTTGAATAGTCAGGATTTGTCTCAAAAATTTTTCTAAGTTAAGTTCTCGAGGAGTCTTCCTTCAGTTCTCAAGAAGTCCTCCCTCAGTTCTCGAGAAGGCTTCCTTATGTTCTCGAGAAGTTCAGAAAAGTTTTTAAGTGTTTTTTCTCGAGAAGTTCAGAAAAGTTTCTAAGTGTTTATTCTCGAGAAGTCAATTAGTTCTCGAGAACTAAACCTTGTGTTCTCTAGAAGTCCAAACCTCTTCTAAAGAATTTAGTTCCCGAGAAGTCGTGACAGTTCTCGAGAAGTCATGACAGTTCTCGAGAACTCAGTTACTAGTTCTCGAGAACTATAGCCACTTCTCGATAACTAAGTCGACTTTCCAGGATTTTTTTTTCTCAAGTCCAGAACGACCGAAATTTCAAATAACTCGACGTGATTGGTCCACGTGTCATCATTAATGTCTTTTCTAGCCGTTAAGGGTAATCCTATATAAAGTCTTTTCACTAAGACATAATCCTAAGCAGAAAAGAAAAAGAAGAATCTTTTAAGAGAGGATTCCATACTTTCAAAAGTTATTGGTTTGGCCGACTATTCTCAAGCACGACATTCTGAAGCCGCAGCTCTCGTCAAGATCGTTCTCTCTGTATTCGATCTAGAAGATCTGCTGATTAAGGAATCGTGTTCCTCTCTTTGATCGAGTAGATTCAAGCTTTCTCAGGTCAGATTTTCAAAGGATCTTCTTTTACAAATTCTGAAAGAGCCGCAATGTTTGAGAAGATGACCTAGAGACGAACTCATTCAGATCTTAGAATATTTATGTTTGTATTTTCAAACTCAATTTGTAAATCTTGTAGGAGATTATTCTTCAAGTGTAGGATCGTTGTTCTCCGAGTGGTAGGAAGTTTTCATCTTCCGAGTGTAGATCCATTTGGATTGAGTTTGTAGGAACTTTGTTCCGAGGCGTAGG
Organism: Platanthera zijinensis; assembly: GCA_039513925.1. NCBI lineage: Eukaryota > Viridiplantae > Streptophyta > Magnoliopsida > Asparagales > Orchidaceae > Platanthera > Platanthera zijinensis. Next base: position 134,196,508 of record CM077081.1, read on the forward strand.
ATTGTTTTCAATCCGAGATAGTAGAGTAGCCGAGTCTAGTGATTTGCTAGATCGGTGAGGTAAAGTGGACGTACCCAAGTTTGGGGAACCACTATAAATCTTCTTGTCTTTCTGTCATTGCTTGATTGCTTGTGCAAGATCGCTAAAATTTCTATTCCGCAAATAGACGCACGAATCACCTATTTACCCCCCTCTATGTGATTTAGGTTGACAACTTTCCACTTTCAGTGAGGGATCTGTGTGATATTATTGTAAAGCCTAAATTATAAAGGCTGTGAGAAGGATCTGTGAGATATGTGTTAGGGCCGTGGGCCTGTGATTGGTGTACAACCCTGTGTTCTCCGAGTGGCTCAACCAGGAAAAAAATGGCAAACTAAGAATAGCCAGCTTGCGCCTGCATAATTAGATGGGCAAGCTAAGCGAGCTAAACCACCCAGCCCGCCCCACCCGAGGTTTTTCGATGTGGACCTGGCCTTCGTCGAGCTAAGAACCAGTCACGATGTAGCAAATCAGAGCGGCAAGCTCGCTCTCCCATAGGCTAGGCGGGCGAGCTGTGCGAGCTGGCCCACCCAGCCTGCTCTCTCATAAGCGACCTCGCTGCCAGCCCGCCTTAGTCCGAGGACTGGCGCACTGTCGCGGCCTGGCTCACACTCGCCTAAAAGAAGGAAGGCGAGCTGTGGGAGCCAGGTCGCGTCTGCCTCAACTGGATGGAGTGTTGTGGCGAGTTGACCTCCAGATCCTTAGAACCTGTCAAGTAGGGCCCAGCGGCCAAATTACCTAGGTACCCTTGCAGGGGGCGCAAATATCATTCTAAAAAAGTGGAGTTACACTGTTGGCAGACCCCGTTAGGCTGCACATAGCTGTTCAGAATAACGGAGGTTGGCTTTTTGTAGGACCTTTTCAGAATCCTATAAATAGGACCCAAGGGGCACCTCAGAAGGCATGCTCACTAGATCCTTGAAAGATTTGGTTTATAGAGCCTAAACACCTAGAGGGGGGGGGGTGAATAGGTTGAAATCCTTTTTAACAACTTAGGTAATTAAAAATGTTAAACATAGCACAACTATCACATCACAAAGAATAACAATCATAGAAAATTCACAGCACAACACACAATGGTTTATTGTGGTTCCCCAATTTGTGGGTACATGCAATCTCGCCCTTCACCTATCCAGTAGAGTACTGCATTATGCCAAACTTCCTTCTACTATCTCAGATCCTCAAATCTTACAACTTAGAACCCAACTGGTTCCTATAGATCAGACTTCTTCAAGTCTTACAACTCAGATTCTTCCCAAGAATCTTACCTCAGGCAATAGCCTTACCTCAGCCTTAACCACCAGGCCTACAACTCAGATCACTAAGATCCTACCTCAGGCACTCAACCCTACCTCAGCCTTAACCACCAAGCCTATAACTCAGATCACCAAGATCCTACCTTAGGCACTCAGCCCTACCTCATCCTTTATATGTTTAGGCTTACAACACAGAGAGACAACTCTCCTACACTCAAATCTATAAGAAAAAATGATTGTTCGAAATAATAAATTCTTCACCCAGATAAAAAGAGAATGAGGTGAAGACTTTCTTGATAAGTTCTTGATTGAACTGACTTCTTAAGATCCAACCTTTCTTAACTTCTTCAAAGCTTCTTGAATCTGAACAAAGTAAGGTTGACCTTAAAATTAAGTTGGAGATGATCTTCAATCCAGCTTCCTTCTTGTATTGAAAATTAGATTTGAACTCCTCTTGCAGACTTGTTTAGGATCTGCCTTCTTCTTACTTTACTTCTTCTATGTTTGTCTCTTAGTTCACCGTTCACTCTTTGATTGTGATAGAATAGGTCTTTATATAGAAACCATCTAAGGTTACCAGTTGATCCGGTTCATAATGGCTTTCTGACAGCTTTGACAGATGTAACAGCTTTGTTACTGCCTTCTGAGGTGCTCAAAATCAGGCTTTAATTCTGCCTGATCTCTGAATCTTTTCTTAGAAAGTTGAGCCTCTTTCATAACATCCCTTGCTCTTTGTGCTTCTTTCTCTCTTTGTAAAGCATCTTCAGACATTTCAACTTTTTCAATAATAACATTATGTGCCTCCTGTGGAGGGTTATATATTTGATGTACTGCCTGCTGTACTTCTTCAAAATCAAATGGAGGATAGATGACTTGGGAAACTTCCTACTGAACCCATTAAATGTAAGCAGGTTGAATACTAGATTCAGCAGTATTATCATCATCACAAAGGGGAGGATATCCAAGAGTAGCTCAAATGGTATTGGATACCCATTTGGCATGATCTAAGCTTGCTTTGACTAACACTCTCTCCCCCTTTATGACTTCCTTGGCCACATGATCTCTTAGATCATTCTTCTGAAACTTTACCTGATCAACCAAATAATTTATTCCCTCTTTGATGTAGAATCCGTCCCGAAGGATACTACACGGAATGCGTGACCACGACTCTCGCAACGCTTAACGCTCTTCTACTCGCACGCTAACGAAACACAGCAATATTCAATGATGCTATTTATCTTTCGTGCTAATATACGGGTAGCCGATCCGCGCTTGGAACGGAGAATGGCTATAGGCCAAAATCCTTTCCGGCTAAAAGGGATAATATTAATCCCAGACGAGCGTTTGGAGTTGTACAAAAATAGATCCACCGAAGAAAGTTCACAATTCGAGAAAATGGTTGGATCTATCCCAACTAAAACAAAATAGCGAGGATCGCCAATCCTCTCGGAGTCTTCGGAAAAACCAAACGAAAAATACAAACTATTTAAGAATGCACCGCGAAGAAATCAACGATTCAAAAGATCACGCAAAATTCTTCCACCACAAGAACTAACTAGGAAAGAAAACTCTTGAGTAAATGGTTTCGTTACCCCACTCGGAACGGTAGATCCGTGATGTTCTGGATCCACACGAAACGATCACTTTCCTTGGACGCGGCGGGAGATGCACCAAGGATGAAGAATTTCGTTCGTCTTCTCCGCTTCTCGCCGGGGAGGTTCACCGATGGGCACCGTCTTCCTTTGTACTTGGCCTTCAAGATTGAAGGCGGCCGAACGTCGAAGGAGGAAAATATCGCCGAAGGAGTTGTAGAATAGGAGAGAAGAACACGAGGGTGGAGGAGAGCAAGGGGGCGGCCAAGAGAAGGAGGAGAAGTGGAGAAAGGAGGGGCCGAAATTTTGGAAGAGGGAGCAAGGGTTGGCGACTGTTTGAGAGGGAGAATGATAGGGAAAAGATTTAGGGCAACTCAATTTTAATTCATTCAAAAATCTAAATGAAAATTACATAGTCCATGCCTTTTTATAAGGCTTACAACACACAAGGCTATTAGCAGCCCAACAACAGATAATTGCACACCAACATGAAATAAAAAGACTGAAAAATAAAATAGTTCAACAACAACTCATCAAAATAAAATTAATACTAAATTTAATTTCTTTTGCGTTGGCGAAGATTATAACCATAGCCGCTGCGGCGTCGCAAGTCCTTGGCCGGTGGGTCATTGTCTCCATCGTACGCCAACATCCCGTGATCATCATGAACATCAAGTGCGCCCTCGTCGTCATCTTTAACACCAACTAAGCTGTCATGATGGTCGTCGCCATCAATCCTCCCCCTCTCGAAAGGGCTCATCACCGATGAGGGGACGGGAAGGTAACAACGCAAGAGATCCGCATCTAAAAGATCCACCTGTGCAGCAGAGAGCCAAGAGTCGTCCGAAGCAGGACGACCACGCCATCAAATCAGAAACCTGTGAATGTCACCATCGGGAGTGGAAAACACCGCATCCTGTAAAATCCTGTCAGGCAAGAAATCGGTCCGGGGGAACCTTGGAAATGCGTTAGGCAAAGAAGAAAAACAAATTGCATCATCAGTAGGCAACGTACCTCCCGGAGAATCCAAAGGAGAGAGCGATCCAGAAATATTCTCACCCCCACCCCATTAGATGATATAGTGGAAATATTAAACGGAGAGATAGAAAGTTCAGGTGGTGGAGCGACATAAAGCGTTAAATCTAAAACGTTAAAGACAGGAGAAATTCCCCAATCAGCGGGCAACTTCAATAAATATGCATTTTTGCCTAGTTTCTTTAAAACTCGAAAAGGACCCGCTCTCTTATTCGCTAGTTTCTTTTCGGTGCCCGAAGTCATACGTTCAGGGATAAGTCGAACCATTACCAAATCACCAACATTCAAGGGGACTGCTCGCCTATGTACATTAGCATTCGATTGATAAATATCATATTGCTTAGCTAACGTCTTGCCAATGTGCTCATGGAGAGAGTGAACGTGCGAGGCGAAGTCCTATGCGAATTGACTGGATTTAAAAGATGGCGGTAACGAAACCAAGTCAAGAGGCACAGACGCCTTGTATCCATGCACTATCTCATTCAGAGATAATCCGGTGGACCGATTCTTAGAATTGTTGTACGCTAGTTGAGCATGCGGAAGAATAAGGTCCCACGTACCCTTATGATCACCCACTAAACAACGCAGTAACCCTCCCAAACTACGGTTAACTACTTCCATTTGCCCATCCGTCTGAGGATGATAGGTCGACGAAAACATAAGTTTTGTACCTAAAAGCTTCCAAAGTGTTTTCCAAAAATAACTAGTAAATTTAACGTCCCTATCACTCACTATCGTCTTGGGGACGCCTCGGTGTGCCACAACCTCTTTGAAATATAATTTAGCGACGTGCAAAACATCGTTAGTGTTATGACACGCAATAAAATAGGACATTTTAGAGAAACGGTCCACAACGACCAAAATAGAATCATGTCGCCTAAAGGTCAATGGTAGGCCCAATATGAAATCCATGCTAACGTCCTCCCATAGTACTGACGGGATCGGAAGGGGTGTGTACAGACCCGCATTGGTCTTGTTACCTTTTGCTAGTTGACAGACGCGGCAACTTCCCACTATTTTATTGACCATATGTTTGAGGCCCGGCCAAAAGAATTTATCCTCTACCAGTGCGATAGTTTTATCTCGACCGAAATGTCCTCCTAATCCGCCACTATATAACTCCCAAACAATAAAATGTCGTAATGATGAGCGGGGAATACATAACTGCAAATGCTTGAATAAATACCCATCACGAAGGTAGAATGCCGATATAGTGGTCGTAGAGTGGTCCTGAGCGGCGAAATAAATATCCTTGAACTCTGGGCATTGTGCATACTCATCTTTAATTCTCTCAAAGCCTATGATCTTTACTTCCATGGTAGTTAATAATAGGGAGACCCGACTAAGAGCGTCCGCCACGCGATTTAACGTACCCTTAAGGTGTTTGATGACAAAAGTGTACTCCTGAAGGTAGGAAACCCATTTGGCGTGTCGAGGACTGATTTTACTTTGTGAGTTAAAGAATTTTAGGGCCTCATGGTCGGATAAGACTACGAATTCTTTTGAAATTAAATAATGTCGCCAATGTTGGAGACAACGTATAATGACATAGAACTCGCGATCGTAATTGGAGTAATTTAATTTTAGACCGGTTAGTTTTTCGCTAAAATACCCTAACGGATGTCCATCCTGACTTAAAACACCTCTGATTCCTATCCCCGATGCATCACATAATAGCTCAAACACTTTATTAAAATCCGGTAGGCGGAGTAGTGGGGCTTCCGACATCCGTTCCTTTATCGTTTGAAACACTTTAGTGGCCGCATTCGTCCAAACAAAATCTCCTTTTTTCATGCATTCGGTAATCGGTGCCATTATACTGCTAAAATTTCGAATGAATCTCCGATAAAACGTGGCCAGTCCATGGAAACTTCTAACTTCCCGAATATTTTTAGGTTCTGGCCATTCTTTAATTACTTGGACCTTTTTGGGGTCAACATGAATGCCTTCAGAACTCACGATGTAGCCTAAGAATTCTACGGAATTCACACCAAACGAGCACTTCTTAAGATTAATAAATAATTTTTCTTGGCGCAGTGTTGTAAGGATGGTCCGTAGATGAGTCTCATGTTCGCTCTGCGAGAGGCTAAATACCAAGATATCATCGAAATAGACTACGACAAATTTGCCCATATATGGTTTAAATACTTAGGTCATCAATCGTGAAAACGTACTTCGTCCGTTGGTAAGCCCCTCTCCCAACACTAGCCACTCATATAGTCCATCCTTAGACTTAAAGGCCGTTTTCCATTTGTCCCCTTCCCGTATCCTAATTTGATGGTAGCCACTCTTAAGATCCAATTTAGAGAATATGGTGGCTCCTGATAGCATATCTAACAAGTCGTCCAAACGAGGAATGGGAAACCTATACTTGACAGTGATTTTATTTATAGCCCGATAATCTACACATAATCTCCAAGATTTATCTTTCTTTGGAACCAAAAGGGCAGGAACGGCACATGGGCTCTTGCTGTGGCGAATAAATCCCTTTGCCAGCATATCTGAGATCAATGTTTGTAGTTCGTCATGAGCGGAAGGATTGAGCCGGTAATGTGGAAGATTAGGCAAAGAGGAGCCGGGGACGAAATCAATTTCGTGTTGGATATCCCTCATGGGTGGCAACTCAGATGGCAAATCTAGCGGATAGACGTCTTTATAATCTCCCAATAACGTCCGCAGAGATATCGGCAAACTTTCTAAAGATAGTGAGTCTTCTTTAGCTTGTAGGCAAACTAGCGCATAGATGACACCATCCAGGAAGGTCTCGCGCTCTAACTCTTTCTTGCTTATCAGGCTAATGGTTTTCTTTTCCATAGGCACAGTTGTGTCTTTGGAAGCACTCGACGGGTCCTTAGGCGGTGATGGTTTAAGTATGATGGTCTTACCGTTAAATTTGAATTCGTAAGTGTTGGCGCGTCCAAAATGGGTCACGTCATAATCATAGAGCCACGGGCGCCCTAGTAGTACGTGACAAACATCCATGGGGATGACGTCGCACCACACCTTATCGATATAACCCTTCACCGTAAGTGGAACTAGACACCGCTTAGAGACCGCGATAGACGTTTTATTTACCCATGCTATCTTGTAAGGACGTGGGTGCTGCTCGGGAACTAAGTGCATACGAGTGACGGCGTTTTCAGATATGACATTCATGCAACTTCCGCTATCTATTATTAACTTGCACCACTTTTCACCGTTTTAAAATTTAATGAAAAAATATTCGTTCTATTATATTCATCCGAAAAACGCGGTGTGGCCAAAATACACCTCATAACCATCATAAAAAAATCATCTTCTATATCACTTGGTTCAGCGTCCGATTCATCGCCAACTTCATAGATGAGCTCAGCAGGCTCAGTCGTGGAGTCCATTAGTGCCAATGGTTTACTCCTAGTGGGACACTCACTAGCGTAGTGCCCTTGGATTCCGCAGGAATAACACGAGGCATTAGTCCTGTTAATTCTTCCTGTCGGGACTCTCTCGCCATTGGGATTTTTGTTGTTCCTAGCAGTAATTACGATAGAGCTGGAATCAGTCGATCGGAACTTTCCTTTGTCCCGCAGGGAGGTTGTGGGTGGGGCACCTAAGATAGATTTTCCTTTCTGAAAGGATCATCCCTTGGACTTGTAGGCGTTATGTTTTTCGATATCCAAAGCGGCATTGAAAGTCGTGTTAAGGTCCGTGTGACCATAACACAATAGCTTGCCTTGGATGTCCGGGTTAAGTCCCTTACGGAAACGGGAGAGCGTAACTTCAGGCATTTCCCTAACCTCGCAACGTACCATCATGTCCTTAAGGAGTCCCATGTACTCCGCTACCGACTTACTCCCCTGGCGAAGGGTGGCTAAGTCATCGAACATTTGAGTTCGGTGATATGCGGGGACATATTGGTCGTTCAGAAGCGCTTTCATGTCATTCCACCTAATTGGGGGTAATCCATTCACAGTACCTAGTCGTCTCTCTTCATTTAACCAGAATGTTTTGGCCCTACCCATAAGCTTCATTTGCGCAACCCGCACTTTCTCGCCATCCGTCAAATTACGCCACTCAACGTAACACTCGATCTCCATGACCCAATCTAGAAACGCTTGGGGTTCACCCATACCATCGTATGAGGGTGGGTCAATCTTAACGGCTCTAGCTAAGTCGAACTCATAAGGGGCTCTAGGCGTGTGCTCATCATCTTGCTCGTGATATTGGTTGGGCCTATCATTGCGTTGGTGAGCGGCCTGGGGTTGAGTACCCGGCCTGTGTATACCCGCTGCAGGATGACGGGGTACCGCTTGATTGACAGCCAACCCTTGTATTAGTTGCGTCAGTGCATCAAACCTACTGTTGAACTCTTCCCGAAGCTCCGCGATGGTGGCCGGAGTGTGGTCATCATCATGGTGGTTGGCCATATGTGAAGTGCAGGGGGAATATTCAGTACCACGCCTTATGCGCATGAACAATGGCTAATTTCGAGGATTTGACCAGATTAAATGTATAATGTTAGAATTTTTTGGCACAGATCCGTCGATCAAATAAATTTTTTTTTTGACTTTTATGCTTATAAAAATATGAAGAACTACCAGAATTTTTTTTTAATTTTCTGAATTTTTTTTTGTTTTTACTAAAGGCAGACCAAATTCAGCAAAATGACAACTTTGTTTTGGATTTTAACGGGTTGTGCGCAACCTAGGGAACGTCGTGATTCCTATTACGGAAAGAGAAAAGGATGGTGTCGATTGGGAAACAAACACAACCTGGCTCTGATACCAAATTGATGTAGAATCCGTCCCGAAGGATACTACACGGAATGCGTGACCACGACTCTCGCAACGCTTAACGCTCTTCTACTTGCACGCTAACGAAACGCAGCAATATTCAACGATGCTATTTATCTTTCGCGCTAATATACGGGTAGCCGATCCGCGCTTGGAACGGAGAATGGCTATAGGCCAAAATCCTTTCCGGCTAAAAGGGATAATATTAATCCCGGACGAGCGTTTGGAGTTGTACCAAAATTGATCCACCGAAGAAAGTTCACGATTCGAGAAAATGGTTGGATCTATCCCAACTAAAACAAAATAGCGAGGATCGCCAATCCTCTCGGAGTCTTCGGAAAAACCAAACGAAAAATACAAACTATTTAAGAATGCACCGCGAAGAAATCAACGATTCAAAAGATCACGCAAAATTCTTCCACCACAAGAACTAACTAGGAAAGAAAACTCTTGAGTAGATGGTTTCGTTACCCCACTCAGAACGGTAGATCCGTGATGTTCTGGATCCACACGAAACGATCGCTTTCCTTGGACGCGGCGGGAGATGCACCAAGGATGAAGAATTTCGTTCGTCTTCTCCGCTTCTCGCCGGGGAGGTTCACCGACGGGCACCGTCTTCCTTTGTACTTGGCCTTCAAGATTGAAGGCGGCCGAACATCGAAGGAGGAAAATATCGCCGAAGGAGTTGTAGAATAGGAGAGAAGAACACGAGGGTGGAGGAGAGCAAGGGGGCGTCCAAGAGAAGGAGGAGAAGTGGAGAAAGGAGGGGCCGAAATTTTGGAAGAGGGAGCAAGGGTGGGCGACTGTTTGAGAGGGAGAATGAGAGGGAAAAGATTTAGGGCAACTCAATTTTAATTCATTCAAAAATCTAAATGAAAATTACATAGTCCATGCCTTTTTATAAGGCTTACAACACACAAGGCTATTAGCAGCCCAACAACAGATAATTGCACACCAACATGAAATAAAAAGACTGAAAAATAAATTAGTTCAACAACAACTCATCAAAATAAAATTAATACTAAATTTAATTTCTTTTGCGTTGGCAAAGATTATAACCATGGCCGCTGCGGCGTCGCAAGTCCTTGGCCGGTGGGTCATTGTCTCCATCGTCTGCCAATATCCAGTGATCATCATGAACATCAAGTGCGCCCTCGTCGTCAACTTTAACACCAACTAAGCCGTCATGATGGCCGTCACCATCACTCTTTGTAGTAGAGTCTGAACTTTTGCAGTTGACCAGAAATAGCCTTTTGAGATGCCTGAATTGTTGTTTGGACAGCAACTAGATCTTCTTTGATCTGGTTAGATACTCCAGTTTTCACATCAGTAGTAATACCTCCCATTTTTGTGAGAATAACATCATGTGAGTATGTGAGATTTTCATTCATTCTGAATTGATTTTCTAAAATATATCCTTATTTATCTGCAATGTCAGCTATTTGAGTTTTCATGTCCTGTTGTTGTGTGGCCAAGTGTACTACAACATTACCTCCCTTATGGAAGCAATCTGGCATCTCCTTCTTATGCAAATTTACTTCAAATCTGATAGATTTGATATCTTGGGCCAGCTGGAACTGCATTTCTTTGTGTGACTCATCCACATATTTATCCAGAGCAAGTCTTTGCATCCATTTTCACTTTCAGTTTCACCAAAAGTGAACTGAAGTCTATTCCTGGAGTAGATGTTTGAGGGACTGTCTGCAAGGCTTTCTTATAGCCTGAGCTCCTCTTCCTGAGTTCCACTAGCTTCCTTTTCTTGGCCCTGGAAGATTCTTCATCATTAGAAGAATTTGATGAACTTTCTATAGCCACGGTTTCCTTAGGACTTGAGGCATTTAGTGGCATCTCCCCCTCAGTCCTTGGCAGCTACCCCTTAATCCTTGCTTCTTGGAAGTCAGGAAACAACTCTTTCAGAGTTACCTCCTGCTGCATCTGAACATGAGGTATAATGTTCTCTTTTTCCACAAATGGTTCTCCCTAGACATCAAGATCCTCTTCTAGAGTTTTCTTTAAATTTGAGGAGTGGTGTTGCTCAGCTTGATCTGGGTCTGACATATGCACATCCTATGCTTCTTCCTCAGTGATGACTGTTGCAGCATTGTTGATTTCTGATACTATGTCCTTAACAATATCAGTTGCATTCTCACTATCCACTGTAACTTCAGCAATACCTCCCCCTTGGGCTTGAAGCTGTGATTGTTCAGGTTCTTACACAATTGTAATCTCAGTGTTGTCTCCCCCTGGAGTGGAGACCATCTGGTTTTTTGTTAGTTGAATGCTCTCCCCTTAGGCTTGAGCCACTTTAGCTGGTGTTGGTGTAGGTGATTTTCTTGGTTATTCTTCATCTGAGCTGAATTCAACCAGCTCTTCAGAATCACTAGAAGATTCTACTGTCTGGGTGGTAGTTTTCTTTTTCTAATCCATCTTCACTTGTTTTTGTGGGGTAGAAAAATCTTTTGTAAAAACTCTATCCCATCTAGATAGTATTCTCAGATCCATTCTCCTCATGTGATTAATCTTGGTTTCTGGAGTTTGATTCATCACTTCTGGAATGGTGGAAACTAGATACAGGCTTAGTATTCTACCCAGATTGGGCATCTTAGCACTTTCTTTGATCTTGTCAAATATGACAGTAGACCAGTTTGTTTTCACCTTGAATATAATTCTGGTCATGAGTCTGAACATATAGACAGAAATCCTATCATGTCCTCCTATTTTGCATAGAATAACCTTGCCTATTATCTCTGATAGGAACTTACCGTGGGAATTCATTTCCTTCCTGGTCATTGAAAATCCAATCTTGGTAGTGGGATCCAGTCCACACCATTAGAGAACATCCCTTGTCATGGATGATGCGATGTCATCTTCTTCCTTGATCCTTGGAAGTTAAAGTGACTTTCTTATACACTTGTGTGTGAGTTTTACTTTAGTACCATTTACAGAGGTTTTAATCTTCATTCCTGTAGAATCCAATGTTGCTGACAAGTAAATTCAAGAACCTCCTTCTTCCATATCCTTGTAGGTTCTGAGACCAAGTATTCCAATCCATTTTCGGTGATTAGGGTTATCACGGCTTTGATTTCTGGGGAGGCAGTCTCGAACGACTTGCATACCAGTTCATATCCCTCGATGACCTTGTCTTCCTATTATGGTGCCATGAGTGAAAGAGAGAGAAGAGAGTCGACGGGAGAATTTCTTGTCGACACAAAGTCTAGAGTCGAGAGTTCTGAAAGCATAGTCGGCCAGATTTTGTCTTCTCCTATTTATAGTATACTTGTAAAAAGGTAGGTCAAAAGTCGCGTCTAACTAGGGATTTTACTAATCGACCAAATTTTACATTTGTAGACATAGACGACTTAATTCTTGACAGAGTATTGAGGGTGTTGATATGTCTATGTGTCGACAACGATTTTTGTGCGTCGACACAAAAATCTACTAATACAAGGTCTCGACAGAGTGGTGTCGACACAAACATTTCCTGTCGACACAGATTTTATTTCTGTGTCGACACAATTTATTTCTTTGTTGACATAATTTGCTGATAGTGTCGACACAATTGGCTTGTGTCAACACAAACTTTCTAACTTAGCCAAATTTCTTGAGAAATATTGTGCTGACCTAACATCTCATTGTAGGTTCAACATACTTAATTCAATTTTAAAATAATTGAATTTACTTTCATCTAGAGGTTTTGTAAATATATCAGCAATTTGATTGTTAGTGTTGACAAATTCTAGACTTATGTCTTCTTTTTCCTCATGTTCACTGATAAAGTGAAACCTGATTTCTATGTGCGTAGTTCTGCTATGTGAAATATGATTTCTAGTAATAGATATAGCACTAGTAGAATCACAATATAATGAAATTCTCGTTACCTTGATGTCATAGTCTTCAAGTTGATGTTGTATTCATAACAACTAAGCACAACAACTGCTTGCAACTATATACTCTAATTCAGCAGTGGAAATAGCTACACTTGTCTGTTTTTTGCTGCTCAATAACACTAACCTTCCACCTAGGAACTGACATGTGCCTGTAGTGCTTTTCCTATCTTCTTTTCAGCCTGCAAAGTCTGCATCTGAAAAACCTGTCAGTAAGAAATCTCTATTCTTAGGGTACCAAAGACCTATATTAGGTGTGCCCTTAAGTTATCTTAAGATTCTCTTTATAGCAGAATAATGAGATTTCTTTGGGCAAGCTTGGTACCTAGCAAGGACACATGTGGCATACATGATGTCAGGTCTAATAGTAGTCAAGTAAATTAGGGAGCCAATTATCCCTCTATACAAAGACTCATCAATAGGTTTTCCTTCCTCATCTTTGCTTATAGGCATACTTGTCCCCATTGGAGTTTTCATGGTGGAGGCTGACTCCATGTCATATTTCTTAATTAACTCCTTGGTGAACTTAGACTGAGATATGGACAATTCATCATCTGTCTGTCTAACTTGGAGTCCAAAGAAGATTTTTTGCTCACCCATGCTGCTCATCTCAAACTTCACTTGCATAAGTTTGGCAAACTTTCTACAAAGGTTGTTTTCAGTTGAACTAAAGGTAAGGTCATCAACATATATATGGAATAGGATGATCTTACCTTTTGATTCCCTAAAGAATAGAGTCTAGTCAATTTTCCCTCTTGAAAATTTATTCTCAATAAGGAAAGCAGACAGTGTTTCATACCAAGCCCTAGGGGCTTGTTTCAATTCATATAGAGCTTTCTTAAGCCTATATACATAGTTGGGATAAAGAGGACCTACAAAACCTGAAGGTTGTTCAACATAAACATCCTCTTTTAATTCACCATTCAAAAATGCTGACTTTAGATCCATTTGAAATACTTTAAACCCTTGATAAGATGCATAAGCCAAGAACAGTTTTATTGCTTCCAACCTTGCCACTGGGGCAAATGACTGATCAAAGTCTATCCCTTCTTCCTATCTATAGCCCTTTGCTACCATTCTGGCTTTTTTCTTGATTATAGTGCCATTTTCATCTAACTTGTTCCTGTAGATCCACATAGTTTATATGACATTTTGATTCTTTGGTTTAGGAATGAACTCCCAGACTTTACATCTTCTGAATTGATTCAACTCTTCCTGCATGATATCAATCTAATTTGTGTCTTGTATAGCCTATTCAAACTTCTTAGGTTCCATCTGGGATAGGAAGCTTGAATATAGAACTTTGTTCATGCTCTTGCTTCTGGTCAGAACTCCATGTCTTGCATCACCAATGATTTGGTGTGTTGGATGATTCTTCAAATGTCTTCTTGCTGGAGGAAATCTGTCCACCTATTGGCCTTCATCATTGTCCTCATCTAGATGTACTTCATTGTCTTCATCTTCATCTAGTGAGTCTCGTACTCCCCCTGGACAACATCCATCATTTTCTTCATCCTTTCTTACAGGTTGGTCTTCACTAATTATTAGCTTGTCCATCTTTTCCTTCAAACCTGTAGTACTAACAGAAGTGCTAGACAGCTCACAGTTAATTAGCCTAGACTCATCAAAGACTACATAAACAAATTCTTCTACAACTTGCATAGTGAAGTTGTAGATTCTGTAAGCCCTACTGTTATTGTTGTACCCAACAAATATCACTTCTAGGGATTTGACAGCAAACTTAGTTTTATAGTGCTTGCCATTATTTAGAACATAATACTTGCTACCAAAGATTCTAAAGTAGGATATTTTTGGTTTCTGCATTTCATAATATCATAAGGAGTCTTCTTGTATCTTTTGTTGATGGAATCTCTATTGAGAACATGACATGCAGTATTTACTGCCTCAGCCTAGAAGTGTTTAGGAAGAGAAGTGTCACTTAGTAGTGTTCTACTTGCTTCAATAAGAATCCCACTCTTTCTTTCAGCAACCCCATTTTGCTGGGGAGTTCTAGGTGAGGAGAACTCTTGTTGAGTCCCAAGTTCTTCACAGAACCTTGTCATGCATTATGACTGAAATTCAGTCCCATGGTCACTTCTGATTTTGACTACTGAATTGTTATGTTCATTCTGAATTTGCCTAACAAAACCCATGTAAGGGGTTTCAGATTTCTGCCTCAAGAAGAAAACCCATGTAAATCTAGAATAGTCATCCAAAATTAATGTGTAAGCTTTCCTACCAAGACTATGAACTAGCATAGGACCAAATAAATCCACATGCAGGAGGTAAAGACATCTCACAGAATCTGAAAGATTTGGATTATAGAGCCTAAACACCTAGAGGGGGGGGGGGTGAATAGGTTCAAATCCTTTTTTTAACAGCTTAGCCAATTAACAATGTTAACACAGCACAACTATCACAGCATAAGAAATAACAATCACAGAAAATTCACAGTACAGACACAATGGTTTATAGTGGTTCCCCAATTTATGGGTACGTCCACTCTCCCCCTTCACCTATCCAGTAGCGAACTGGATTCTGCCAAACTTCCTTCCACTATCTCAGATCCACAGATCTTACAACTCATAACCCAATTGATTCCTACAACTCAGACTTCTTCAAGTCCTACACCTCAGATTATTCCCAAGAATCCTACCTCAGGAAACAGCCCTACCCCATCCTTTATCACCAGGCCTACAACTCAGACTTTTTCAAGTCCTACCTCAGGCTCTCAGCCCTACCTCAGCCTTTATAAAATTTAGGCTTACAACTCAGATCTATATAAGATCTTACAAGGAAATTAATTGATTGAAACAATAAAATCTTCACCCTGAAGGAAAGAGAATAGGGTGAAAGCTTCTTGATCAGTTCTTGATTGAACTGATTACTTTAGATCCAACCTGTCTTAGATTCTTCAAAGCTTCTTGAATTTTTACCAAGTAAGGATGATCTCCAATTGGAGGTGGAGTTGATCTTCAATCCAGCTCCCTTCTTGAATTCAGAATCAGATCTGAATTTTCTAGCAGACTCTTCAGGATCTACCTTCTTCTGGGTTTGTCTATTATTCCCCTCACTTGTTTTTCATCTCCTCTGATTGTGATAGAATTTGTCTAAATATATAATCCATCCAAGGTTACCGGCTGATACGGTTTATAACGGCCTTCTGATAGCTCTGACAGATGTGTCTGCTTTGTTACTTATGACAGCTGTCAGGTCTTCAGTCTTGACAACTGACTCCTCCTTGAACTTCTATCATAGCAGAGAACTGTTAGAATAACACATCAGATGTGTCGACACAAATATACCATGTGTCGAAACAAATCTTAATGATGTCAACACAGCTCCTAATATGTCGACACAGTTATTCTTTAACTTCTCGACACATCTTCTGTTGGATGTGTCGACACAAGTCCTGTGTGTCAACACAACTGCTTCTAGTCTTGACACAGCTTCCGTTGACTGATTTCTTTGAGTGTGTGTCAACACAAGTTTTGTGTGTCGACACAAGCCTTTCAGTCTCAATATAATTGTTGTTGATAGATTTCTTTGAGTGTGTATCGACATAAGTCCTGTGTGTCGACACAAGCCTTCCAGTCTTAGTATAGCTGTTGTTGACAGAGTTCTTTGAGTGTGTGTTGACACAAGTCCTGTGTGTCGACACAACTATTGCTGATAGAATTTATGTGTGTCGACACAAGTCCTGTGTGTCGAAACAATCTTGCTTTTGGTGTCGACACATTTCCCTCACAAATGTCGAAACTTGTACTTTGAAAATTTTCCTGCATTTCTTTAACCTGCACATTGAAACTCAACATCCCATCAAATACATAATGATGTATATCATTGAGTTGGGTGAGGCTTCACTAAATTTGGTACACAGTTTCCAGTATACCCAATAATCTCCTCCTATTTGGAGAAGTCATAACCCTTAGTCAATGATATACACCACTTATAATAAAACAAAGATTAAGATGTATAAAATCATTTCACAGGCAGGGTAACTTATAAACACAAATAACATTTAATATCATCACAGAATATAATAAAATTCATTAATCAGGATTAAGTGTTTGATTTACAAGATTGTTTAGAACAAAATTTACATAGTTCTAAGTCTGTCCTATCTATCCTTAAGATTGATGAGGCTCCTTAATAACTATTCTTTTGCCAAATTGAATCTTAGCTTGTACTTTGGATTCTGTGTCATCAGCTGGCTTCTTCACTTTCAGATCTTTCTTTTTGAGCTCTTCTTCCTTGATCTTCTGCATTTCAAGGTAATGATAAGGATTTGGGAAGTACTTGCTAGGCTCCACAGAAGTAGCAGGTAACTTCCAAGCTTTTATATCCCTTCTGAACTGATGTAAGGCATCTTGCCTTTTCTGATACTTACTCCATTCTTGTTCAGAGTACCATTTGCCTCTATCATGCATATTGTCCTTCACAGCTTTTGTAAGACTCCATTTTTTTTTCTTTTTCAAACCACCAAGGTCTTATGTCAAGAATTGCCGCTTTGCGGTGGCACCGACACTCGGGAAGGCCGCCACTACAAAACGCCAATTCTACCGGCCTTTTCAATCACAAGAAAGAGAAGTAAATATAAACTGAATATAATCAAGTCCACAGAATCACATGTAAATGGAAATCAAAACAAGTCCATAAAAATAAAGAAAGCAGAGTACTGCAAAAATCAGTTCAGATGAAATATAAACGAGCTTAAGCCTGGTACATCAAAACCTCACTACAATCTCTCGTGGAAGCTATAAGAAAGACTAATCACTCACGGAGCTGGTCACAGGTGCTCCGAAACTAGACTGGCCCTCCTCCATGCGCACCGTGCTCTGCTGGTGCGGGTCCCTGGGCTGCTAGTCCCTGTCTCCCATCCAGAGCTCCTGTAATGTTGTGGTCCGAAAACCATTAGTCATAAAGACTAAGCCCTATCATACCCTTCCCCTCCCCCACGACTCCTAAGCACCGAGCGGAGAGTAGGAATGGGAAGCTACCAAGGTGGAGAGTAAGAAAAGCAGATGACAATGGAACTAATCTAGCAGTTATTCATGTTGTATATCAGCTAAGTAGGAAAGGTACAATCTAGCAGTTCTAAAATAGTGAGCAGTAAATTAAACATGTAAAATAAGCAGCAAATGTAATAAAAGACAAGGCAAGAAATAAGTAAGTAACCTTAACTTATATGAATGCCCAAATAAACTTATAAGTTAAGGGGTCTTCTGCAAGGCTCCTATCGTATAAAAAGTCCCATACCGATTTATACGTTGGGGTGTCGATTGTAATGCAAGTATGAGTGTAGTTAAATACTATGTCATGATTCATGCATGTGCAACTCACGCACATGACTCTATGCGCACAGACCATTAGTTCCTCCTGTTCGGGTAGCTAGCTTCATTCCCAGGAACCTCTGTAGTGGCAAATGGAGACAGTGGGTCGGGCCCCCACTCCTAGGCGGGTATCCACACTACCGGGCCTAGCCCTTCCGTACGCCCCCAGAAGAACACAACCTAGAGTATCCACGTACTAGTGCTAGCTATATCAACCAGAATTTCTTTGGCTAAGTGTCCCACATCGCCGTATCAATATACCGACGCCGGTGTGAACGACTGTCAAATACCGAAGACCCACCACCTTATTCTATATTCAAACCCTCGAGCCCTCGGCTCCCCGGATTATCCCGTTCGTGCATCTACCTTCCGAATATACTGTCCGGATGGCAATCAAACCAATCCTATTCAACCTCCCTAGCTACCGGGGTGTGTGAATGTGAAACCCTCGTTATACTAGTTGCTCTTTTAGATTATTATTCCTATGGTTTACGTTAGCCCAGGACTTCCCCCGGTAGACCCCGTGAAGGGCTCTCAAAGGGCACTAGGAAATATGATGGTAGCTGAAGCCCATCATTCCTTTTCGCAAGGAACTTATTGTTATTGATTAATACCCAAATTCTGAATCCCTCTTGTGTTATATTGGTTCTAACCCTAGTGTATTTGACACTTTCTCTCCTACGGGGTAGACGATGTTTCGTCGTCCCCGAGCACCTCTAAACTCTAGCCAAACTTCTCACTCATCATCATGACTCCTCATATCACTTATCAGCCTATTACACTAATATCCCATCTCTTTAGTTCACTTCTACACCCTAATGTGATTCCTGCAGTTTTTACTGAACGCAGACCATCCTAAGTTATATGATGTATATAATGGGAAGTACTCAAAATATTTATCCAAATGGCCTAAGTTAATTACTGGGAGTCTATCATGACATAATTAGGCTAAATCCATAAAATTATAATTTTCCTAATTAATCTGATATTTAATTAATTTTCCCAAAAGATTGGCAATGGATAATTTTAAACATGAGCTACATGATTTTCTCAAATAATGGCCACCCAAAAATCATGACCACTACATAACTGAGAGATATCAATAAATACTCATTTCCATAATTTTACAGAAAATATTTAGCCTCTAATTAATTTATCCAACATAATTCCATTAATCGTATTTAAGGAAGGAAGTACTAAAATTATTCATCAGAAAATTATAGAAAAATTACTAAACCTTAATAATGTACAAAAAGAGCCATTACACAAAAATCATAATCTTCCGGGCTTACAGGACACCAAAATAATTTCAACTGAGTTTTTAAGGGAAATAATACTTAGTGAAGCAACCCCTATAAATATACTTCCAAATATTTCATAAAAATTCACAGAACTTCATAATATTTTTAAAGATCCTCTGACTAAATTTTATCAACTTCCAATAGGTGGTTACTTCATAATAAATTCCTAAGTAAATAATACAACCTACTAAATTGTGAATGAAGTGTCCAAAATAATAATCCTAAATTCATAACTAAATTTCTATAGCTTTGTTATAACCCTAAATCATGATTGACACAATTTAATTCAAGTCAAAAGTTAGAGCATTACATAATTAATTCTTCAAGAGAATCTATGATTGTGCACTTTTATAAAAGAACCTATTTGAAAGCTTAACCAAGTACTACGTAACATGATTCAAAGTTAAATATGACTATAAACATAACTCTTACCATCCTCTCGTGGAAATTCAGGATCATTTGACCCCTCAGTTATTCCTAAAGGTGTAAAGGCCTAATTTAATACAAAGTGGATTAAGTGTTGTGCCTAAGAACAAATACTCCAAAACTCCTCCCTAGGGAATATTTCCACCCTAGAACATGGACTAAACCCTAAGTCCATATAAGAACATATCACCCTATGTCCTTCACAAACCCCCATAGTTCAATCCTTAATGTGTGAGCTAGGTTCCTAGGTAAAACCCACCCAAATTCATCTAAAATTTCATGAGAGGGTGTTTTCACTGACCATGGGGCTCTGGCCAAAATCCCAACCTATTTGGGTGAGAATTGGCCCCACTATGCCCCAAAAATCCCTTGCCATAATTTTCTCCTTAAAAGGCCAAACTTTGGCCTCACCAAAACCTAATCATATCAAACCCAATTGGGCTAAAAAATTTATCAAAGTTAAATAATAACACTAGAAATCAACCACCAAAATTTTGGAGACATTTGATGTCATTTGACCCTCTAATTAAATCATACATGGATTATTAAATTTTTACAAAAACTATAGAAAATTTATATCCAAAAATTCTCATTTTTAAATATATTGTTGGTATATATAAGAATGTCCCCCATCCAAAATTTCAAGTCATTTGGATGGCTGGATTGATGGGGGCACTCAAATCATTCCCTGTTCAACCCTATATATAGATCTCACCAAAATGAGTGTTGTGGTCTAACCAGGACTCCAAGTTAGTTCAAATTAATTTTCAAATAAAGTAGACTCATGGATCTACAATTTTCATGTTAACAGTTTTTCCTGATCTAGCCTCTAAGTATTTTTAATATTTAATTTTAAACCATTCTAAAAACAAGACAGAAATTGAAATAATATGAATTAATAATTTAACCCAGCACAAATCTTAAAGCAGATCTATCATCTACTGGTCATCTTCTTCCTCTAGCCAAGGGATGAGATTAGCCCGACGTAGAGCGCGTTCCAGATATTG
Source organism: Platanthera zijinensis (assembly GCA_039513925.1). Lineage (NCBI taxonomy): Eukaryota > Viridiplantae > Streptophyta > Magnoliopsida > Asparagales > Orchidaceae > Platanthera > Platanthera zijinensis. Next base: position 134,217,150 of record CM077081.1, read on the forward strand.
CCGCTGGCCATCCAGCCTCCTCCCTGGCCGGCCACCGCCACCACCACCTCCATTGAGGTGGTGTCCATCGCCGGGCGGCGGTGCGGCCGCCAGAGAGGTGAAATTCGGCGAACCCGACAAGTTTTTCTTTTGAGGAAATAACCAGGAAGATCACCTCTTCCCAATCGGGCTCAGTTGAGCCCGATTCTTAATCCTAAGGAAAGCTATGATCAAACCATAGAGAGAGAGGAGGGGAGGACCTTATTCGCAGGCTGGAGGCGTGCAGATCGACGAAAAGCCATTAATGGTGAAGATGTAATCGGCGGTCTTCAACAGCACGCAGAACTCCCTCGTCTCCTTCAGGCAAAGTGTGGAAACGAGTGCTTAAGGTGTAGGGAAGCTTTTAAATCAGTAAAATGGGGGATTGGAGGGGTCTAACCGATGGTTGCCATTAATGGTAATTTCGTCCATGGTGGTGGGGGAATGAATATGGCTCAATCCAGCCAAGTAACGGCTGGAAACTCCTCCTCTTCCCCCGAGGAGTTGAATTCAGTCATAAAAGAGGAGGGGAAGGGGCCAAGGCATCAAGTGCCATTACTGGACATGAAAGCCGGTGCTCGGCCATGGCTGAAGCATTCTTCATCTTCATAACCGTCGGCCACGTGGCCTACCTCCATTTGACCGGTCAATATTTTTAAATAAGACTTAATTAGGTGTTAATAGAGAAATGGCTAATTTTAAGACATCCTGGCCCGCTTCCCGAAACGGTCCGGTTCAGCTGAACCAGCAAACAAGCTAAAACGGCCAGAAAAATTCTAAGTAAAATGGCGTTGAGTGATCCCAGCTCACTCAACGCCATACTGCCCAAACAAGATGGCATTAAGTGCAGTCAGTGCACTCAACGTTGTTCAGCTTATAGCATTGAGTGCACTCGATGCACTCAATGCCATCCATCCTAAGAACGGTGGCATTGAGTGCAGTCAGTGCACTCAACGCCATTCAGCTTATGGCGTTGAGTTCACTCGACACACTCAACGCCATCCTGCCTTTGAATGATGGCGTTGAGTGCAGTTAGTGTACTCAATGCCGTTCAGCTTATGGCGTTGAGTGCACTCGACCACTCAACGCCATCCAGCCTTTGGACGATGGCGTTGAGTGCAGTCAGTGCACTCGACGCTGTTCAGCTTATGGCATTTAGTGCACTCGACGCACTCAACGCCATCCAGCCTTTGGCATTGAGAGCACTCGACGCACTCAACTCCCGAGCCCAAATCCTGTTTTAAGTAAATTTCTGACCTACTATTTGCAGACCAAGGTGATTTTCACCTTGAGCCCGGGACACTTGGCCTCCTTGGGCTTCCTAGGGTTTTGTCATGACTTGGTCATGACAAAACCTCTCCTAAGGGTCTGGTCGGAAATGGGATGTTACAAATCCCAATATACAAAAATAAAAATTTCATCCCCGAAATTAAGGTTAAGTCTATGGGGGTTTATACTAAGAGAAATTTTAACATCCCTACAGTTTAAGGTATTCCTGACTCGAAGAGTTCCGGATACTTTTGTTGCATCAAGTCCTGTGGCTCCCATGTATGCACCTTTTGCCCATGATTGCCCCACAGAATTTTGACTAACAAAACCTTCTTACATCACAACACCCGCACTGCCGTGTCATCGATCTTGATCGGCTCCAAGTTGACTGATCGATCCAAGGCCACCGGGCGGTCTGCTGTGGAAATCAGCTGCTCATGGCGTAGCAGAGACCTCCGTATTAAGGAGACGTGGAAGACGTCATGCAATCCCGCTAACTCTGGCGATAGCTCCAGTCTATAAGCAAAGGGGCCGATCCGCTCCAGGATCCTGTAAGGCCCTATATACCTCAGACTAAGCTTCTTGCGCCCGTGAACCCCCGAGACTCCGTACATCGACCGTATATTCAAGAAGACTCAGTCCCCCACCTGGAACTCCACCTGACGATGCCTCGCATCGTAATATTTGGCCTGCCTGCTCTGGGCTTCCAACATCCTGTCTCGGATCAATCTAATCTGAGCATCAGTATCTCCCACAAACTCCGAGCCTAGTGCCTGCAGATCCTCATCCTGAACCCATGATAGTGGGCCCTGCACCTCCATCCATACAACACCTCATATGGAGCCATGCCTATGTTGGACTGATGGGCATTGTTGTATGAAAACTCGAGCAGCGGTAGCAATCTATCCCAAGGCTCGCCACCATCCAAAATACACAGGTGTAAAAGATCTTTCAATGCATGATTTGGTGCGCTCAATCTGCCCATCGGTCTGAGGATGAAAGGCCGTGCTGAATGTCAACTGTGAACCCAGATGAGCCTAAACTGACCTCCACTCCCTGGATGTAAACTGCCCATCCCGATCCGAAACGATAGTCTTGGGCACCCCATGATAACGCACAAACTACTCAATGAACCTCCGTACTAATACACCAAACAGAGCGTCCTTCGCCACAGGAATGAATCTTGCCATCTTCGTTAGCCTGCCCACTATCACCCAGATCGAGTCATTTCCCGCACGGGATTGAGATAGCCCATGTATGAAGTCCATGGCTATATCCTCAAATTTCCACTATAGCATCGGAAGTGGTTGTAGCAGCCGGCCGGATTCCTACACTCTACCTTTACGAGTTGGCAGGCCTCGTAGTGCGTGTCAAAGTACATAATGTCCTTCTTAATACCCGGCCAGTACATCGTCCTCTTTAAATATTTTATCATCTTGGTGATCCCTGGGTGCACTGGGTATCGGCTGTAGTGAGCTTTTGTCATAATGTCCTCCCGGATCTGGCCTCCTACCAGTATGTAGACCCTGTCTCTGAAACATAGGAGCCCATCCCTCAAGGAGTAATCTGTAGCTGTGCCTTCCTCCAAGACTCTAAATATCGGCTCAGCTCTCACATCTATCTTCTACCCATCTCTAAAGCGGTCCCAAATATAATTAGTGGTAACCATCGATCCCAGGTACTCCATGTATAACTTTGGGTCATCCTCAGACACTAGCGATATCTACATCTCCTCGAATGACTTAACCAACTCCAAGTCCATCAGGTGCGGGCCAACTCCTGACGTACTCGCTCTCTGGCTAAAAGCGTCTGCTACCACGTTTGCCTTCCCGGGATGGTAGTGCATGGTATACTGGTAGTCCGACAGGAACTCCACCCAGTGTCTCTGCCTGTTGTTTAACTCCTTCTGTGTGTCTACGTATTTCAAGTTCTTATGGTCTGAGAAGATGTCGCAGTGAACTCCATAGAGGTAGTGTCGCCAGATCTTAAGAGCTAAAACAACTGCCCCCATCTCCAAGTCATGCACGGGGTAGTTCTTCTCATGCATCTTCAGTTGATGGGAGGCGTAGTCTATTACGTGCCCGTTCTACATCAGAATGACACCAATCCATTGATACGAAGCATCAGTGTACACCTGTAATCCTTCTTTACCTGAAGGAAGAGCAAGGATGGGAGCCGAGGTAAGACGATCCTTCATCTTCTGAAAAGCAGACTCATATCGTGGCGTCTAGATAAAAGGAGACTCCTTCTTTGTCAGAGACATAAGAGGGAGGGTAATATGAGAGAACCCCTTTACGAACTTCCGGTAATAACCGACAAGTCCTAAGAAACTTCGAACATCCGAGGACGTCTTCAGTGGTGGCCAATCCCGTATTGCCTGGACCTTCGCCGGATCTACTGTCAAACCTGCTCCACTGATGACAGGGTCCAAAAAGGCCACCTCCTTTAGCCAGAACTGATATTTGAAGTACTTGGCATACATCTTATGCTCTTGGAGCTTCTCAAAAGTCAAGGCCAGATGCCTCGCGTGCTCCTCCTCCGACCTCGAATAGATTAGGATGTCGTCGATTAATACAATAATAAAGACATCCAGATACTCTTCGAAAACACGGTATATCAAGGTCATGAATGCGGAGGGTGCATTTGTGAGCCCGAAAGGCATCACGGTAAACTCGTACAATCCATATCTACTGCTGAAGGCCGTCTTCAGGATGTACTCCTCCCGAATGCGAAGCTGGCAGTACCCCGATCTCAGATCCAGCTTTGAGAACCAATGGGCTCCCTCCAGCTGGTCAAATAGCTCGTCTATACTTGGAAAGGGATAAGTATTTCGAACCGTCAAGCTGTTCACGGCCCGGTAATCTATACACAGCCGAAGAGTTCCGTCCTTCTTCTTGACGAATAATACCAGAGCTCCCCATGGTGAAGAGCTAGGCCGGACAAACCCGGCCTCCACTAACTCCTGAAGCTGGCTTCGGAATTCCACCAAATCCTTCGGCGCCATTCGATAGGGAGCTCTGGATACCGGCTTAGCCTCCGGTACGAGCTGAATCTAGAAGTCCTTTTCTCGTTGTGGTGGTAGCTCTGGTAGCTTCTCCGGGAATACATCGACAAAGTCTCGCACTACTGGAATATCTTAAATGGAGTCCTTGGCCACTACCACCTAAAAAAGAACCTGATAAACCTCCTCCCCCTGCAGATGGGCCTTGATGGCCTGCATAGTTGATAATAACATGTAGGGGGCTGGTAGAATACCTTCGATAACAATAAAGGAGTCCCCATGCCTCACAGTGATCCTCTTCACCAAGCAGTCAATCTGGTCATGGTTCTAGTATAGCCATATCATGCCCAGGATCAGATCATAGTCTAGCATCCTTAGGATCGTCGCTTGTGCCTCAAAAACCTTCCCGCCGATCTCCGCATCCATATTGCAATGTGCAGAGGTCATTAGCTCTAATCCATTGGGTAGACACACTCTCATTATATTTCCGGTGAACTGCTCCACGCCTACCAGTCCTCTCATGAAATCTTCCGACACAAATGAGTGCGAAGCACCAGTGTCTAAGAGTGTGTGAGTGGGCTTGCCGCTGATGAAAACTATGCCTGAGGTAATTTAGTGTCTTAGTATTCTGGTTATAGTTTGTCTTCTCTTAATTTCTATAGGCTATGTCCAAGAAAACTAGTTCTTAAGAAGGGAAATAAAAATTTAAATATATTTCCATACCTGCGATAACCTGCTCCGGGTTCCGGGGCTGTGTCAGGTCTAGAGCATACACCTGCTCCCTCTCTGGCCTGTGGCCTCGGCCCTGATATCCTCGTCCTCAATCGTGTCCTCGGCCGCCAAACTGTCGGGGAGGTGGGGCGCCCTGAAGTGCTGGTGAGGTTGCTCATCTCATAGGACAGTTCCTCTTGATATGCCACGTCTGATTGCACTGAAAGAATACCGATGCCTGCTCTATTGTCCTTGGCATCTCCAACATCTGTAAAGGCTGGGAGCCAATACCCCCTAACTCCTCTGCTCTTGCCCAATCTATTGACAAGGTTGATCCCCGTTCCTTCTCTCCCCAATAATATTGCCTCGAGGATGGTCTCTACGACCTCCAATCACTGCATCGTCAGCCGGTCTCTTCCGGCTCTTAACTGTAAGATGATCGACTTCTCTCTTTTTGGCCATCTCAAAAATCCTGGCTAGGTTCCCCTCTGAGACGAAGAGGAGTGACCGTCTCATGTCATCTTATAGTCCCTTGTAAAACCTCCTGTCGTAGCCAGCAGTCGTCCAACTGATAAGCATTTGCATAACGGGCTAGGTGAGTAAACTCCTGATAATACTCCAACACTATCCTGTTCCCCTGCCTCAACCGTAGGAACCTATCCTCCAGCTCGTCCCTCGCCGACTGAGGTACAAAATGTCCTAGGAGTGCTTCTCTGAACTCTTCCCAAGTAATATCTGCGCAATCCATACCCGTAAAGGTGGTGTCCAGTTGTGACTTCCACCACCTCTTCCCATGTGACTCCAGGCAGGAAACTGCCAAAGTAACTACCTCCTTAGTGGGGCATCGAATCCCCGCAAGCATCTCATAGATGGTATCTAACCATTCCTCCGTGCGTACTGCCGACTCCGTCCCCAAGTAGGATAAAGGGGAAAGTCACCGGAAGACACTCATCAAGTTGGCCCCGAGGTTTGGCTGTGGAGTCGAGGCTTATTGAGCTCTGAAGGCCTCTAGAATGGCCGTCAGTGTTTTCCCCATCTCCGTCTGCTGGAATAGAGCTTGAGCCGGCGGAGGTGGGACTACATTCGGAGCCTGAGGTGTCCCCTGCAGTGGCGTAGGGTTCGTCGCAGGCTACAAGGAAAAATTCCATTTGTTAGATATCTTATGAATGGAATATAAGAAAGGGATAAGATTGGACTTACATGTGATTTCCCTTATGGGCACACCACTGCTTCCGCAGCTAGTTTGTCCGCAAACTAAGCTCGCATGGGGCTGGCCCTTAGCTTTTTTTTGTGGACTGCTTTATTTCGATCGAGGTCTCCTCTGATACCACTTGTAATACACCTTTTTTTTCTTTTTCAAACCACCAGGGTCTTATGCCCAGAATTGCCGCTTTGCGGTGGCACCGACACTTGGGAAGGCCGCCACTACAAAATGCCAATTTTGCCGGCCTTTTCGATCACAAGAAAGAGATGTAAATATAAACTGAATATAATCAAGTCCACAGAATCACATGTAAATGGAAATCACAACAAATCCATAAAAATAAAGAAAGCAGAGTACTACAAAAGATCAGTTCAGATGAAATATAAACAGGCTTAAGCCCGGTACATCAAAACCTCACTACAATCTCTCGTTGAAGCTATAAGAAAGACTAATCACTCACGGAGCTGGTCACAGCTGCTCCGGAACAAGAATGACCCTCCTCCATGCGCACCGTGCTCTGTGGGTGCTGGTCCCTTGGCTGCTGGTCCCTGTCTCCCATCCGGAGCTCCTATAATGTTGTGGTCTGAAAACCATTAGTAAAAAGACTAAACCCTATCATCCCCTACCCCTCGCTTTATGGCTCCTAAGCACTGAGCAGAGAGGAGGAAAGGGAAGCTACAAAGGTGGAGGGTAAGCAAAGAAGATGGCAGTGGAACTAATCTAGCAGTTATTCATGTTGTATATAAACTAAATAGGAAAGGTACAATCTAGCAGTTCTAAAAAAGTGAGCATTAAAGTAAACATGTAAAATAAGCAGCAAATGTAATAAAAGACAAGGCCAGAAATGAGTAAGTAAGTAATATTAACTTATATAAATGTCCATACAAACTTATAAGTTAAGGGGTCTTCTGCAAGGCTCCCATCGTATAAAAAGTCCCATACCGATTTATACGTTAGGGTGTCGGTTGTAATGCAAGTATGAGTGTAGTGAAATGTTATGCAATGAATCATGCATGTGTAACTCACGCACACAACTCTATGCGCACAGACCTTTATTTTTCCCTTTTTTGGCAGCTAGCTTCTCTCTCAGGAACCTCCGTTGTGGCAAACAGAGAAAGTGGGTCGGGCCCCCCACTCCTAAGCGGGTATCCATACTACCGGGCCTAGCCCTTCCATACGCCCCCAAAAGAACACAACCTAGAGTATCCACATACTAGTGCTGACTATATCCACCAGACTTTCTTTGGCTAAGTGTCCCACACCGCTGAGTCAACGTACCGACGCCAGTGTGAATGATTGTCAAATACCGAAGACCCACCACATTATTTTGTATTCAAACCCTCGAGCCCCCGGCTCCCCGGACTATCCCGTCCGTGCATCAACCTTCCGAAGCTACCGTCCGGATGGTAATCAAACCAATCCTCTTCAACCTCCCTAGCTACCGGGGTGTGTAAATGTGAAACCCTAGTTATACTAGTTGCTCTTTTAGATATTATTCCTACGATTTACGTTAGCCTAGGACTGCCCCCGGTATACCCCGTGAAGGGCTCTCAAAGGGCACTATGAACTATGATGGTAACTCAAGCCCATCATTCTCTTTCGCAAGACACTTATTGTTATTGATTAATACCCAAATTTCCAATCCCTTTTGTGTTATATTGGTTCTAACCCTAATGTATTTGACACTTTCTCTCCTACGGGGTAGACGATGTTTTGTCGTCCCCGAGCACCTCTAAACTCTATCCAAACCTCTCACTCCTCATCATGACTCCTCATATCACTTATCAGCCCATTACACTAATATCCCATCTCCTGTGTTCACTTCTGCACCCAAATATGATTCATGCAGTTTTTATTGAACGCAGACCATCCTAAATTATATGATGTATATAATGGTAAGTACTCAAAATATTTATCCAAATGGCCTAAGTTATTTGCTGGGAGTCTATCATGACATAATTAGGCTAAATTCAAAAAATTATAATTTTCCTAATTAATCTGATATTTAATTAATTTTCCCAAAAGATTGGCCATGGGTAATTTTAAACATGAGCTACATGATTTTCTCAAGAAATGGCCACCAAAAAATCATGACCACTAAATAACCGAGAGATATCAATAAATACTAATTTCCACAATTTTACAGAAAATATTTAGCCTCTAATTAATTTATCCAACATAATTCCATTAATCGTATTTAAGGAAGGAAGTACTAAAATTATTCATCAAAAAATTTTAGAAAAATTACTGAACCTTAATAATGTATAGAAAGATCCATTACACAAAAATCATAATCTTCCTGGCTTACTAGACACAAAAATAATTTCAACTAAGTTTTCTAGGGAAATAATACTTAGTGAAGCAACCCCTATAAATATACTTCCAAAAATTCCATAAAAATTCACAGAGCTTCATAATATATTAAAATATCTTCTGACTAAATTTTATCAACTTCCAATAGGTGGTTACTTCATAATAAATTCTTAAGTAAATAATACAACCTGCTAAATTGTGAATGAAGTGTCCAAAATAATAATCCTAAATTCATAATAAAATTTCAAGAGCTTTGTTACAACCCTAAAACATGATTGACACTATTTAATTCAAGTCCAAAGTTAGAGCGTTACATAATTAATTCTTCAAGAGAATCTATGATTGTGCACTTTTATAAAAGAACCTATTTTAAAGCTTAACCAAGTACTACGCAACATGATTCAAAGTTTAATATGACTATAAACATAACACTTACCATCCTATCGTGGAAATTCAAGATCATTTGACCCCTTAGTTATTCCTTAAGGTGTAAAGGCCTAATTTAATACAAAGTGGATTAAGTGTTGTGCCTAAGTACAAATACTCTCAAACTCCTCCCTAAGGAATATTTCCACCCTAGAACCACAAGGACTAAACCCCAAGTCCATATAAGAACATATCACCCCATGTCCTTCACAAACCCCCATATTTCAATCCTTAATGTGTGAGCTAGGGTCCTAGGGCAAACCCACCCCAATTCATCTCAAATTACATGAGAGGGTGTTTTCACTGACCATGGGGCTCTGGCCAAAATCCCAACCTATTTGGGTGAGAATTGGCCCCACCATGCCCCAAAAATCCCTTGCCCTAATTTTCTCCTTAAAAGACCAAACTTTGGACTCACCAAAACCTAATCATATCAAACCCAATTGGCCTGCAATTTTTATCAGGGATAATTAATAATCCTAGAAATTAGCCACCAAAATTTTGGAGACATTTGAGGTCATTTGACTTTCTAATTAAATCATACAATGATTACTAAATTTTTACAAAAACTATAAAAAATTTATATCTGAAAATTCTAATTTTTGGATATATTGTGGGTATAGATAAGAATGTCCCCCATCTCAAATTTCAAGTCATTTGGATGGTTGGATTGATAGGGGCACTCAAATCATTCCCTGTTCAACCCTATGTATAGATCTCACCAAAATGAGTGTTGTAGTCTAACCAAGACTCTAAATTGGTCCAAATTAATTTTAAAGTAAAGTATACTCATGGATCTACAATTTTAATGTTATCGGTTTTTCCTGATCTAGCCTTTAAGTATTTTTAAAATTTAATGTAAAACCACCCTGCAAATAGGACAGAAATTGAAATAATATTAATTAATAATTTAACCCAGCACAAATCTTAAAGCAGATCTATCGTCTACTGGTCATCTTATTCCTATAGCTAAGGATTGAGATTAGCCCGACCTGGAGCGCATTCCAGACATTGCCACCGGCCATCCAACCTCTTTCTTGGCCGGCCACCACCACCACCTCCTCCGTTGAGGTGGTGGCCATCGCCGGGCGGCGGCGCGGCCACCAGAGAGGCGAAATCCGGTGAACCCGACAAGTTTTTCTTTTGCAGAAATAACCAAAAAGATCACCTCTTCCTGATCGGGCTCAGTTGAGCCCGATTCTTTATCCTAAGGAAAGCTATGATCTACCCGTAGAGAGAGAGGAGGGGAGGACCTTATTCGCGGGCTGGAGGCGTGCAGATCGACGGAAAGCCATTAATGGTGAAGGTGTCGCCGACGGTCTTCAACAGCACGCTGAACTCCCTCGTCTACTTCAGGAAAAGTGTGGAAACGAGTGCTTGAGGTCTAGGGAAGCTTATAAATCAGTAAAATGGGGGAGGGGAGGGGTCTAACCGATGGTGGCCATTTATGGAAATTTCGGCCATGGTGGTGGGGGAATGAATATGGCTCAATCTAGCTAAGTAACATCTAAAAACTCCTCCTCTTCCCTAGAGGAGTTGAATTAAGTCATAAAAGAGGAGGGGAAGGGGCCAAGGCATCAAGTGCCATTAATGGCCTTGAAAGCCGGTGCTCGGCCATGGATGAAGCCTTCTTCATCTTCATAACCGTCAGCCATGTGGCCTACCTCCATTTGACCAGTCAATATTTTTAAATAAGACTTAATTAGGTGTTAATAGAGAAACGACTAATTTTAAGACATCCTAGCCCGCTTCTCGAAACAGTTAGGTTCAGCTGAACCAACAAACAAGCTAAAACAGCCAGAAAAATTCTAAGTAAAATGGCATTGAATGAGCCTAACTCACTCAACGCCATCCAGCCTATGGCGTTGAGTGAGCTCAGCTCACTCAAATCCATTGAACCAATGATGTTGAGTGAGCTCAGCTTACTCAATTCCATACAGCCCAAACAAGATTGCATTGAGTGAAGTCAGTGCACTCAATGCCATTCAGCTTATGGCGTTGAGTGCACTCGACACACTCAACACCATCCAGCCTAAGAACAGTGGCGTTGAGTGCAGTCAATGCACTCAACGCCGTTCAGCTTATGACGTTTAGTGCACTCTACGCACTCAATGCCATCCAGCCTTTGAACGATGTTGTTGAGTGCAGTCAGTGCACTCAACGCCGTTCAGCTTATGGCGTTGAGTGCACTCGACACACTCAATTCCATCCAGCCTTTGGACGATGGCATTGAGTGCAGTCAGTTAACGGCGTCGAGTGCACTCGATGCACTCAATGCCATCCAGCCTTTGGCATTGAGTGCACTCGATGCACTCAACGCCCGATCCCAATTCCTGTTTTAAGTAAATTTCTGATCTACTATTTACAGACCAAGGTGATTTTCACCTTGAGCCCGGGTCACATAGCCTCCTTGGGCTTCCTAGGGTATTGTCATGACTTGGTCATGACAAAACCTCTACTAGGGGTCTGGTCGGAAATGAGATGTTACAGCTTTCTTGTCAGTAAGAATGATATTTCTGGAGGTTGGACTCCATTGCTCAAAACCAGGCTTTAATTCTTCCTGTTCTCTGAATCTTTTCTAAGAAAGTTGCACCAATAGTAAATTTCTGATCTACAATTTACAGACCAAGGTGATTTTCACCTTGAGCCCGGGTCACATAGCCTCCTTGGGCTTCCTAGGGTATTGTAATGACTTGGTCATGACAAAACCTCTCCTAGGGGTCTGGTCGGAAATGGGATGTTACAGCTTTCTTATCAGTAAGAATGATATTTCTGGAGGTTGGACTCCATTGCTCACAATCAGGCTTTAATTCTTCCTGTTCTCTGAATCTTTTCTTTCTGAGCATCCTTAGCAATTTCAGATATTTCAACTTTTTCAATAATAACATTATGTGCATCCTGTGGATGGCTATACATTTTATATACTTCCTGCTGTACTGCTTCATAATCTGAGGGAGGAAAGATGACTTGTGCAACTTCCCGCTGAGCCCCTTCAATGTGAGCAGGTTGAATACCAGATTCAACAGTGTTATCTTCATAACAAAGGGGTGGATATCCAAGAGTAGCTTTGATGGTATTAGATACCCATTTAGCATGATCAGAGCTGGCTTTGACTCACACTCTCTCCCCCTTTATGACTTCTCTTGACACATGATCTCTTAAATAATCTTTCTGAAACCTTACTTGATCAGCCAGATAATCTATTCCCTCTTTGTAGTAGATTCTGAACTTCTCCAACTGATCTGAAATAGTTTTTTAGGATGCCTGAAGTGCTGTTTGAACAACAGCTAAATCTTCTTGTATTTGCCTGGATACTTTAGTTTTCAAATCAGTAGCAATACCTCCCAGTTTTGTGAGAATTTCATTATGTGAGTTCTTGAGATTTTCATTCGTCCCGAATTGATTTTCTAGAATATATCCTTATTTTTATGCTATGTCAGCTATTGTAGTATTCATTTCTTGTTGTTGGGTGGCCAGATATACTACAGCATTACCTCCCTTATAGAAGCAATCTGTCATCTCTTTATTATTCAAATTGACTTCAAATCTGATATATTTAATATCTTAATCTAACTGGAACTACACTTCTTTATGGGACTCATCCACATACTTTTCCAAAGCAAGTCTTTGCTCATCCAATTTCACTTGCAGTTGCACCAATAGTGAACTAAAGTCTATTCCTTGAGTAGATGTTTGAGGGACAGATTTTAAGGCTTTCTTATAGCCTATGCTCCTTTTCTTGAGAGCCACCAGCTTCCTTTTCTTAGCCTTGGAAGCTTCTTCATAATTAGAAGAATTTGAGGAACTTTTTATATCCACAGTTTCCTTAGTACTAGAGGCATGCAGTGGCATCTCCCCCACAGTCCTTTGCAGCTCCCCCTCAGTCCTTTCATCTTGGGGGTCAGGGAACAACTCTTCAAAAGTTACCTCCTACTGCAATTGAACAAAAGGAGGTATAATGTTTTCTTGTCCAATAAATGGTTCTCCCTGGACATCAAGATCATTCTCCAGGGCTTTCTCTAAGCTGGTGGAGTGGAGGTGCTCATCTTGATCTGGATCTGGCATATGCACATCCTGTGCTTCTTTTTAAGTGTTGACTATTGCTGTATTGTTGATTTCTGATACTATGTCCATAATAGTATCAGTTGCATACTCACTCTCTAGTACAACTTCAGCAATACCTTCCACTTGGGCATGCAGTTGTGATTGTTCAGGTTCTTGAACATTTATAATATTTGTGTTGTCTCCCCCTGGAGTGGTGACCATCTGGTTCTCTGGTAGTTCAATGCTCTCCCCTTAGGCTTGAGCTTCCTTATCTGGTTGTGGTGTAGGTGATTTTATTTGTTATTCTTCATCTGAGCTGAAGAATACCTGTTCTTCAGAATCACTGGAAGATTCTGCTTCCTGGGTGGTAGGTTTCTTTTTCTTATCCTTCTTCACTAGTTTCTGTGGAGTAGAAACATCTTTGGTCAAAACTCTATCCCATCTGGATAGTATTGTTAGATCCATTCTTCTTATGTGATTTATCTTGGATCCTGAAGTTTGATTCATCACTTCTGGGATGGTGGAAGCCAGATACAAGCTCAATATTCTACCCAGATTTGTCTTCTTGGAACTTTCTTTGATCTTATCAAAAATTACAGCGGACCAGTCTGTTTTCACTTTGAAGATAACTCTGGTCATAAGTTTGAACATGTAGGCAAAGATCCTATCATGTCCTCCTGTTTTGCATAGAATAAGTTTGCCCATAATCTCGGATAAAAACTTACCCTAAGAATTCATTCCCTTTCTGGTTAGTGAAGATCCAATCTTTGTATTGGGATCCAACCCACACCATTGGAGTGCATCCCTTGTCATGGAGGATGTGATATCATCTTCTTCCATAATCTTGAGTACCTGAAGAGACTTTCGTATACTCTTTGGTGAGAGTTTTACTCGAGAACCATAAACAGAGGACTTTATCTTCTTTCCTTGATAGTCCATTATTGCGGAAGAGTAAAATTCAAGAACTTCTTTCTTCCATATCCTTGAAGGTTCAGAGACCAAGTATTTCAATCCACTTTCTATAATTAGGGTTATCACGCCCTTTATTTCTGGCGAGGCAGTCTCGAACGCCTTGCGTACCAGTTCATATCCTTCATTGATCTTCTCTTCATGTTGTGGCGCCATTGGTGAAAGAGAGAGAAGAGAGTCGACGGGAGAATTTCTCGTTGACACAAAGCCTAGAGTCGAGAGTTCTGAAAGCACAGTCGGCCAGATTTTATCTTCTCCTATTTATAGTGTACTTGTAAAAGGTAGGTCAAAAGACACGCCTAACTTAGGAATTTACTAGTCGACAAAATTTTACATGTGTCAACATAGATGACCTAGGTCTCGACAAAACTTTGTTGAAGTCGACATGTCTATATGTCGACATACTTTTGCAGTCGATAAATTCTACTTAAGTCTCGACAGAATTGTGTCGACAATGATTTTTGTGTGTCGACAAAAAAAAAATCTTCTAAAACAAGGTCTCGACAGAGTTGTGTCGACACAAATTTTTCTTGTCGACACAACTGACTGAGAGTGTCGACACAGTTAGCTTGTGTCGACACAAACTTTCTAACTTAGACAAAATTTCTTGAGAAATTATTTGCTAACCTAACATCTTATTCTAGTTTCAACATACCTAATTCCATTTTAAAATTATTGAATTTACTTTCATCCAGAGATTTTGTAAATATATCAGCAATTTATTTGTTAGTGTTGACAAATTCCAGACTTATGTCTTCTTTTTCAACATGTTCTCTAATGAAATGAAATTTGATTCCTATATGCTTAGTTCTGCAATGTGAAATATGATTTCTAGCAATAGATATAACACTAATAGAATCACAATATAATGGAATTCTACTTACCTTGATGTCATAGTATCCAAGTTGATGTTATATCCACAATAATTGAGCATAGCAACTGCCTGCAGCTATATACTCTGATTTAGCTATGAAAATAGCTACACTTATCTGCTTTTTGCTGCTTTATGACACCAACCTTTCACCTATGAACTGACATGTACCTGTGGTGCTTTTCCTGTCTTCTTTGCTGCTTGCAAAGTCTGCATCTGAAAAACCTGTTAGTAAGAAATCTCTATTCTTAGGATACCAAAGACCTAGATTAGGTGTGCCCTGAAGATATCTCAGAATTCTCTTGACAGCAGAATAATGAGATTCCATAGGGCAGGCTTGGTACCTAGCACAGACACATGTAGCATACATGATTTCAGGTCTACTAGCAGTCAAGTAAAGTAGGGAGCCAATTATCCCTCTATACAAAGACTCATCAACATGTTTTCCTGCTTCATATTTGCCTATAGGCATACTTGTCCCCCTTGGATTTTTCATGGAGGAGGCTGACTCCATACCATATTTTTTTAATTAACTCCTTGGTGAACTTAGACTGAGATATGGACAATCCATCATCAGTCTGTCTAACTTGGAGTCCCAAGAAGAATTTCAGCTCACCCATACTGCTCATTTCAAACTTCCCTTGCATAAGTTTGGCAAACTTTCTACAAAGGTTGTTTTTAGTTGATCCAAAGATAATGTCATCAACATATATCTAGACTAGGATGATCTTGTCTTTTGATTCCCTAAAAAATAGAGTCTTGTCAATTTTCCCTCTTGAGAATTTATTCTCAATAAGGAAAGTAGACAATGTTTCATACAAAGCCCTAGGGGCTTGTTTCAATCCATATAGAGCTTTCTTAAGCCTATAAACATAGTTAGGATAAAGGGGATCTACAAAACCTGAAGGTTGATCAACATAAACTTCCTCTTTTAAGTCACCATTCAAAAATGCTGACTTTACATCCATTTGAAATACTTTGAACCCTTGATAAGCTACATAAGCCAGGAACAGTCTTATTGTTTCCAATCTTGCCACTGGGGCAAATGTTTGGTCAAAGTCTATTCCTTCTTCCTATGTGTATCCCTTTGCAACCAGTCCAGCTTTGTTCTTGATTATGGTGCCATTTTCATCTAACTTGTTTCTATAGATCCACTTGGTTCCTATAATATTGTGATTCTTTGGTTTAGGAACCAATTCCCAGACTTTAAATATTCTGAACTGATTCAGTTCTTCCTACATGGCATCAATCCAATTTGTGTCTTGTATAGCCTCTTCAAACTTCTTAGGTTCCATCTGGGATAGGAAGCTTGAACATAGAATTGTGTTCATGCTCTTGCTCTTGGTAAGAACTTCATGACTTACATCACCAATGATTTGGTGTGCTGGATGATCCTTCAAATGTCTTCTTGCTGGAGGAAATCTGTCCATCTCTTGGTCTTCTTCATTTTCTTCATCTGGATGCACTTCATTGTCTTCATCTTCATCTAGTGAGTCTTGTACTCCCCCTGGACATCATCCATTATTTTCTTCATTTTGTATTGAAGGTTAATCTTCACTAATTATTAGCTTGTCCATCCTTTCCTTCAAACCTATTGGACTAACAGAAGTGCTAGAAAGTTCACTGTTAATTAGCTTAGACTCATCAAAGACTACATGGACAGATTCTTCCACAACTTGTATAGTCAAGTTGTAGATCCTGTAAGCTCTACTGTTATTGCTGTACCCAACAAATATCCTTTCTAGGGATTTGGCAGCAAACTTAGTTTGATAGTGCTTGCCATTATTTAGAATATAACACTTGCTACCAAAGATTATAAAGTAGGATATGTTTGGTTTTCTGCCTTTCATAATCTCATAGGGTGTTTTCTTGTGTCTTTTATTGATGGATGCTCGATTGAGAACATTACATGCAGTATTTACTGCCTCAGCCAAGAAATATTCTGGGAGAGAAGTGTCACTTAGTATTGTTCTACTTGCCTCAATAAGAGTCCTATTCTTTCTTTTAGCCACCCTATTTTGCTGGGGAGTTCTAGGTGAGGAGAACTCCTGATGAATCCCAAGTTCTTCATAGAACTTTATCTTGCATTCAGTCTGAAATTCAGTTTGATGGTCACTTTTGATTTTGACCACTAAATTGTTAAGTTCATTCTGAATTTGCCTAACAAAATTCTGAAAGACAATACGGGTTTCAGATTTCTTCCTCAAAAAGAAAACCCATGTGAATCTAGAATAGTCATCCACAATTACAAATGTTTAAGCTTTCCTGCCTAGACTATGAACTGGCATAGGACCAAATAGATCCATATGCAGAAGATATAAACATCTTACAGAATCTTTGATATCATGTCCATGGAAATAGGTCCTTGTCTGTTTGCCCTTTTGGCAAGCTAAACATACACCCACTTTAATGCACTTGACCTGAGGACCATTCCTCACTAACTCCATACTAAAGAGTTGGCCAATTGAATTATAGTTTAGGTGAGCCAGCATTTTGCGCCATTGAACACAATGAGATGCTTTCTCATCTGCAACTAGATAGATAGGTGAGTACTTATTCTCACAATCAAAGCTAAGACAGTAGACATTTCCTTTCCTAGTGCCTGTTAAAATGATCTCTTGATCATTTGACCTTCATATTTGGAACACACCCTTGTGGAAAGAAGTGTCATAACCAAGATCACTTGGTTGGCTTATGCTAATTAGGTTATGCTTTAGACCTTTCACATAAGCCACTTGGGTGATGGTAATGGAGTTATTGGAAATTTTACCAAACCCTTTGATGAATCCCTTTTCATATCCACCAAAGATCACTTTAGGTCCATCTTCTATAGGGGAGTAGTCCTTCAACATCCTTCTTGTTCAGTTCATGTTCCTGGAACATCCACTATCCAAGTACCATATAGGGATATGGTCACTTGGACTCACCTGCATCAAATAATATTACCTATCCTTAGAACCACAATAGTTATTGGGTCCTAGGTTCAGGTTAGTTTGATTTTTGACTTGCTTACCTGCAGCCTTTCTGATTGGTAAGCTGGCCTTATTCAGAATACTAGCATTGAACCAACAGTCAATGGCAAAGTGGCCCACCTTATCACAACACCAGCACTCAAATATTTTGTACCTTTTCTTAAGTATAGGTTTAATAATATTTCTGTCAGCAGTCCTTTTAAGTACAGGTGTTGGAGCAGCAAATACTAAGGATTCCTTAAGAACCTGATGGGTTTGCTAATGGGGTGCCCTATTAGCATTTGCACCCTTGCCATTCAGATTACCATACTTACAGTGACCATGAGTGATGTCATGATCATACATGTTTGTAGGCTGCATCACTTTCCTAAAAGAAATAGAGGGTTTGAAGGCTAGTGGCTAAACTAGGGCTTTGCCTTTTCTTTGAGAATTGGCTGCCCTTGTTCTTCCTTTAAAGCCTAATCCTGTCTTACCCTTTTGGGAGATGAAATTATCAATTATGGGTAAGATTGACTTTGACTTAGAGAATTTAGCCACTAGATCAGTTTCTTTCTGAAGTCTTACTTCCAGATTCTTGATGTGATTATTTTTGAAAGTGATTGTGCTCATCTGAATAACAGTTATATTTTTTAGTTTGGCAACCTCATTCAATTTCAAATCCAACATCTTTGCTGATTCTGATGCAGCCAGTTTGAGAGATTCAATTTCCTCAGCCTGCTTCTTGATAAGGAATTTACTTCTCTTAAGAGCTTGCAATAGACCACCATACTCATCAATTAATTGATGAACATCCCTTTCAGATTCAGAACCATCCACATCTCTTGATGCATATGCTTCTGATTCAGATTCAGTATAATACTCAGATACTAAGGATGGATTGTATACATTACTTGGACCAGGTTGATCCTGGCACTAATCTTCCTCAGATAGAGTCATCAGCCCTCTGCAATAATGATCTTCACTTCCATTTATGGAATCCATCATTTGCAAGAATTCTGTTTCTACAAAATCCTCTTCTGCAGTGAACAATCCTATATAGGCTTCTACTTCATTCTCTTCTCCTGATTCTGATGATAAAGAGTCAGTCCAACTCTTCTGCCTCTGGGCAACAAGAGGCTTCTCCTTCTTTCCCTTATTTTGATGCTTCTTCTTATCCTTAGACTCCTTTCTCTTATCAGGACAATCAGCTATGACATGTCCAGGCCTATTGCATCAATAGCAAATGATTTTAGAAGAAGTTTGTTTACTAGGATTAGAGTCATACCTGTCATCCTTGGAAGGTTTCTTCTTCTTATAATAGTCATATTTTGAGAAGGATGTAGATGGCTTTGTTCTCTATTTCTTCTTATTCATAAACCTTTGAAACTGCCTTGTAAAGGCAGCAAAATCTTCATCAGAGTTGTGTCTTTCTGAAGTGTTTATGTCAAGATTTTCTGATTCAGCCTCAGCAATTCTCCTGGGTGGAGAAGGATACTTTTTCCTACCCTTTCTTGTGGCTTCAGCCTTGAAGGCTACTGACTTTTCTTTATATTCAGATATATTGCTTTCTCCTCCTCCTTTCTGGTAGTAAGCTGCATCTCATAATATAACAGTTTTCCAAACTAGGTTGGTGGAGGTGTATCAGCATGCCTGGCCACCTCTCTGATGGCACATATTTTTGTATCCCAATCCTTGGTCAGTGATCCTAGAAACTTGTCATTCAGTTCATATGTGCTAAAGACTCTTCCGTAGGTAATTAGCTCATTTATAATTCTAAAGAATTTCTTGTAACCTTCAGCTATATTGTCAGTGTTTGCATGTCTAAAGCTCTCATATTCTTGATTTAAAATGGACTTTCTATCCTCTCTTAATTCTTCAGTTCCCTCCATGTAGACAATCAATGTGTTCCACATCTCCTTCGAGGTTTTGCATTGTACCAGATTCTTGAATCTAGAATAATCTATTGCACTCACAATTATATTTTGTGCTCTCTTGTCTAAGGTTTCTAGGATGATCTCTTCCTTAGTCATTTCAGAATAGCTCTTTGGAGTTTTGAGATTTGCATCAAGAACTGATATGTTCATTGGAATGAAAGGACCTTCTTGAACTGTGATGTAAAATATTAGATCAGATGACTCCATTAACAATCTGACCCTCTCTTTCTATATGCCAAAGTTTTCTTTCCTACAGATAGGAAGTTTCATGGATTCATGTTCCTTCTGATTCTCACTTGAACCCATTCTGGCTAACAGTTATTGCCTTGGAGATCTACTCAGACTGTTAGGTCTATATTTGAGTAACCTCCCTCTGATACCACTTGAAAGATTTGGTTTATAGAGCCTAAACACCTAGAGGGGGGGGGGTGAATAGGTTCAAATCCTTTTTTAACAACTTAGGCAATTAACAATATTAACATAACATAACTATCACAGTACAAGAAATAACAATCACAGAAAATTCATAGCACAGACACAATGGTTTATAGTGGTTCCCCAATTTGTGGGTCAAACTTCCCCTTCACCTTTCTAGTAGGGAACTGGATTCGGCCAAACTTCCTCCACTATCTCAGATCCACAGATCTTATAACTCGAAACCTAACTGATTCCTACAACTCAGACTTCTTCAAGTCCTACACCTCAGATTCTTCCCAAGAATCCTACCTCAAGCAACAGCCCTACCCCAGCCTTTATCACCGGGCCTACAACTCAGAATTTTTATAGTCCTACCTCAGGCTCTCAGCCCTACCTCAGCCTTTATAAATTTAGGCTTGCAACTAAGATCTATATAAGATCTTACAAGAAAATTTATTGATTGAAAAAAAATCTTCACCCTGAAGGAAAGAGAATAGGGTGAAAGCTTCTTGAATAGTTCTTGATTGAACTTATTACTTTAGATCCAATCTGTCTTAGCTTCTTGAATTTTTACCAAGTAAGGTTGATCTCCAATTGGAGGTGGAGTTGATCTTCAATCAAGCTCCCTTCTTGAATTCAGAATCAGATCTGAATTTTCTAGCAGACTCTTCAGGATCTGCCTTCTTCTGGGTTTGTCTCTTGTTCCCCCTCACTTGTTTTTCATCTCCTCTGATTGTGATAGAATTGGTCTATAAATAGAATCCATCCAAGGTTATCAGCTGATCCGGTTTATAACGCCCTTCTGACATCTCTAACAGATGTGTCTGCTTTGTTACTTATGATAACTATCAGGTCTTCAGTCTTGACAACCGACTCCTCCTTGAACTTTTATCATAGCAGAGAACTGTCAGCATTACACATCAGATGTGTCGACATAAATAGACCATGTGTCGACACAAATCTTGATGATGTTGACACAGATCCTAATGTGTCGACACAGACATTCTTTAAATTCTCAATACAGCTTCTGTTGGATGTGTCGACACAAGTCCTGTATATTGAAACAACTGCTTCTAGTCTTGACAAAGCTTCTTTTGACAGATTTCTTTGAGTGTGTGTCGACAAAAGTCCTATGTGTCGACACAAGCCTTCCAGTCTCAGTATAGCTGTTGTTGACAGATTTCTTTGAGTGTGTGTCAACACAAGTCCTGTGTTTCGACATAAGCCTTCTAGTCTCAGTATAGTTGTTGTTGACAGATTTCTTTAAGTGTGTGTTGACACAAGTCCTATGTGTCGACACAACTACTGCTGACAGAATTTCTGTGTGTCGACACAAGTCCTGTGTGTCGACACAATATTGCTTCGGGTGTCGACACATTTCCCTCACAAGTGTCAACACTTGTACTTGAAAATTTTCCTGCATTTATTTAACCTGCACATTGAAACTTAACATCCCATCAAATACACATTAATGTATATCATTGAGTTAGGTGGGACTTCTCCAAATCCGGTACACAGTTTCCAGTGTACCCAACAGAATCTTTGGTATCATGTCCATGGAAAGAGGTCCTGGTATGTTTGCCCTTTTGGCAAGTTGAACATACACCTTCTTTAATGCACTTGACCTGAGGACCATTCCTCACTAACTCCATACTAAAGAGTTGGCCTATTGACTTGTAGTTCAGGTGAGCTAGCCTCTTGTGCCATTAGACACAATGAGATGCTTTCTCATCTACAACTAGACAGATAGGTGAGTTCTTATTCTCACAATCAAGGTTAAGACAGTAGACATTTCCTTTCCTAGTGCCTTTCAGAATTATCTCTTGATCACTTGACCTTCTTATTTGGCACACACTATTGAGGAAAGATATGTCATAACAAAGATTACTTAGTTGGCTTATGCTAATTAGGTTATGTTTCAGACCTTTCACATAAGCCATTTGAGTGATAGTGATGAGTTATTGGAAATGTTACCAAACCCTTTGATGACTCCCTTTTAAGATCCACCAAAGATCACTTTGGGTCCATTTTCTATGGGAGAGTAATCCTTCAGCATCCTTCTTGTTCCAGTCATGTGCCTGGAACATCCACTATCCAAGTACCATATAGGGGTATGTCTACTTGGACTCACCTGCATCAATAAAATTACCTATCCTTAGAACCCCAATTGTTATTGGGTCCTAGATCCAGGTCAGCTTGATATTTGACATGCTTACCTACAACCTTCCTGACAGGTAAGCTGGCCTTTTTCAGAATACTAGCATTGTACCAACAATCAATGGAATAGTGGCCCACCTTGCCACAACACCAGCACTCAAATCTATTATACCTTCACGTAAGTCCAGGCTTAACAATATTGTTGTCAGCAGTCCTTTTAAGTGCAGGCGCTGGAGCAGCAAACACTAAGGATTCTTTAATAACCGGGTGTGTTTGCTCATGGGCTGCCCTATTAGCATTTTCTCCCTTGCCATTAAGATTACCATACTTATAGTGACCAGGAGTGATGTTATGATCATACCTGTTAGTAGGCTGCATCACTTTTCTGAATGAAATAGGGGGTTTGAAGGCTAGTGGATGAACTGGGTATTTGCCTTTTCTTTTTGAATTAGATTCCCTAGTTCTTTTCTTGAAGCCTAATCCTGTCTTACCCTTTTTGGAGATAAAGTTGTCTATTAAGGGTAAGACTGACTTTGGCTTTGAGAATTTAGCCACCAGATCCTTCTCTCTTTTAAGTCTGACTTCCATACTCTTGATGGGATCTTTTTTGAAGGTAATTGTACCCGTCTGAATAACAGTTATGTTTTTCAGTTTGGCAACTTCATTCAGCTTCAAATCCAGCAATTTTGCTGAATCTGATGCCACCAATTTAAGAGATGTAATTTCCTAAGCCTTCTCTTTGACAAGATTCTGCTTCTCTTAAGAGCTTGCAACAGACCACCATGCTCATCAATTAGTTGATGGACATCCCCTTAAGATTCAGAACCATCCTCATCTCTTAATGCTGATGCTTCTGATTCTGATCCAGTATAATAATCAGAGACTGATGATGGATTGTATACCTTACTGGGACAAGGATGATCCTTGCACTGATCTTCCTCAAACAGATCCATCGCCCTCTACAATAATGATCTTCACTTCCATTTATAGAATCCAGCATTTGCAGGAATTCAGTTTCTACAGAATCCTCTTTTGTAGTGAATAATCCAATATAGGCTTCTACTTCATCCCCTTCTCCAGATTCTGGTGATGAAGAGTCAGTCCAACTCTTCTGCTTTTGGGCAATAAGGGATCTCTCCTTCTTGCCCTTATTTTGATGCTTCTTATTGTCCTTAGATTCCTTTCTTTTATCAGGACAATCATCTATGACATGTCCTGGCCTGTTGCCACAATACAAACAATTTTAGAAGAAGTTTGTTTACTAGGATTGGAGCCATACCTGTCATCCTTAGAAGTTTTCTTCTTCTTGTAATAGTCATCCATGGAGAAAGATAAAGATGGCTTTGTTCTCCATTTCTTCTTCTTAATGAACCTTTGAAACTGCCTTGTAAAGGCATCAAAGTCTTCATCAGAGTTATGGCTATTTGAAGTGTTGATGTCAGGTATTATGATTTGTAACACCCCAGAAATCTCAAAAGATAAAGTGGGATTCAGGTTGGCTGACACGGCCTGAGACATGGGCGTGTCTCAGGGCGTGTCAGTTATACACGGCCTGGGACACGGGCGTGTCCCAGGGCGTGTCCCTATTGAGTACTCGAGAACTGATTGTCGAGTGTGGAACACGGCCTGTGACACGGGCGTGTCATAGGGGTGTGTTTGGCACACGACTAGGAACACGGGCGTGTACCTTAGCCGTGTCCTGCTCGGGTGATTTTGTAGATCGTATTACAGGGGTGACACGGCCAGGTACACGGCCGTGTACTGGGTGACACAGGCGTGTCAGGCTTGACACGGACGTGTCAATGCCCGTGTTCTGGTTTATTTTCAGTCGGTTGTGCACCGCTTCAGGAACACGGCCTGTGACACGGGCGTGTCACAACCCGTGTTCGGCCTAGGAAATCAAATTCCGGGCCGATCAGAGCCGTTCATTTTCTTTGACCAAGATCCAATGCCCTGGTCTCTTCCCTGGGTTGATAAGGCCGGGATTGAAGAAGAGAAAGCTCATTTGAGTTTCATCATTCTCTTTCTAAAGTTAAGAGAGAGAGGAGAGCAAGGCAAGGAAGAAGAAGAGGAATCCGGCCGCCGGTGGTGCTGTGGTGGTCCAAATCGCGAGCAGAGTTCGGATTTGCGAAGGCAAGGCTGCTGCGAAGGCTTTCATCTGTCTCAATTCTCTCCATGGCTCTGAGGCGACTTCCAAGGGTAACAATTTCCGTCTTGGACATGTGAAGTCCTACTTTCCTGCATTTGCATAGGGAAAACCCTTCCTCGCGAGTGTGAGGTGGGTTGTGGTGTCCCTTGGGGTAGATATGTGAAGTCCCCCTTGTTAGAGTACGGAATCGGAGTTCGGACCTAGGCATGCTGTGTAAAGCCCATCTGGACGTGTTGGTCTGGATTGGTGATGCTTTGTTTACATTTCGAAGGAACCTCCGAGTATTTGATTGTTTGTGTGCAATCTGTAGTGGATACCTATCACTTGGTGTAGAAGGAGGTACTAGAGGAAGTCTAGGAAATTGTGAGAGTTGGGTTAAACTCTTGTGGCTGTGAGTTGCCACTTTGTGTGAGGTTGGGCTGTTGGGCTGCAACTGTATATAAAGGGCTTCATGCCGAACGGGAAAAGTGAAGTTGTACCCGCGTCAGTCCAGTCTTGAGTCTGACAATTTTGAGCAACGGGAAAGGTGGATCTGTACCCGCATTATGGTTGTCTAACCTTGGGTGCTTAAGGACCTGTTAGGATCACATACCAAGAGTCGACAGCTTGCGTGCCGATCAGACTAGTATGCTCATTTGTGGGATCCAGTGTTTCCGGTACACCCGAATGTGCCCTGAGTGCACGGAGCGTCGGGCCGTCGAGCCTGCGTTTGTGATATGTATTGACTGTGCGGTCGTGCACGTCTTGTGTGGTTTGCTATACATACTATTGGAAAAATGCTATGCAGGGATGGAATTCCGCTTCCCCGTGCCAGGGGTAGGGTCATTATAATTGGTCAGCTGAATGCTGACCGTTGCCCTGTTTGCCATCGCTTGGTTGATTGGTTATTGCAGTTACAGGAGGGGCTGGTCCAAGCGGGACTTTGTAGGTTGAAGCCCAAGCTGCGTTGCTTCCATAGAAGGATTTATTGTGTTTATTCTTGTTCATGTGTGGCCTGCCTGCGTGCCGATGTCTGTAAACCACACCTTATTAAGAGAAATTTGTAAGGCCTTAAGGCCAGATACTTTGGTTGTATACATTCCTATATTATAGTGGACAGTTCTTGTAACTCTTGAGTTCAAGTTTTCAACCGTAAAGCTTCCGCTAGAATGCTCCGTGTTAGGATGCGTTGGTATTGATATTATTTAGTAGCGTCTCCGCCTGTTTGTGGAATATGGTATGGGGCCCTGGCCGGACCCTCTATTATATTCTTCTTGACGGGTAGAGGTGTTATAATTTGGTATCAGCTTGTTGGTCGATCTCTTCCGAATTCGTGGACGAATTCTTTTGAGGGGTGGCGAGCACGTGTCAGTGCTGTCGTTATAACACGTAACTTGAACTTAAGAATGTCCACTTAGGAGTGCAAATACACTTGTTTGTTGAACCTGTGTATTCTTTTTGTATGTTTGCCATTTTACTTGGTCGCTAAATTGTGTGTTTTACACATATAGGTGACTAGAATTGTTGCGGGTCAATCAAAACCTCAACCTTCTTATAGAAAGTGCGACACCAGCTGAGGTGCCCACACCTTTTCCATCCGCTGAAACGGTACGTTTCATCACGGAAACGGTACTTGCTGTGATGAATGCTCAGCAGGCTGGGAAGACACGTCCTGCAGTGGTGCCAACACATGCTGGGGTACGGCAAGAACCAGTAGAAGCTGTAGTTGATCCGCGGGCAGCAGATCAACAATTGAAGCAATTCATGAGCTTCAATCCTCCACAATTTACTGGGGCAGGTTCACCGACCCAATCATAGTATTGGATTGCAAGGATCAAGAGGATCATTAGAGCTATTAAGGTTGAGGAGGGACAGAAGGTTATGTTGGCCACTTTCCTACTGAAAGGAGAGGCTCGTTTATGGTGGGATGAGATTGAACTGCATCACTTGGCCGACAGGCAATTGGCAGAGGTCTCGATGGATGATTTTTCTCGGTTGTTCTTGGCACAACATCTACTAATGCAACAAAAGATATCGATGGAAATGGAATTTCAACGGTTAACCCAAGGAGATCGTAGTGTGGATGATTATCTACATAAGTTCATACAGTTGGGAAGATATGCGGGTACAATCTTTGCCGAAGAAGAGCGTAAGACAAGTAGGTTTTATGCGGGACTGCGAGATGAGCTGCGATATTTTCTCTCAAGTTCTGTGAGTCAGGGATTTCAAGCCTTAGTCTGTACGGCTCGGTCTTTGGAGACAGGCATGAAAAGGGGGCAAGCAAAGGGGACCTTGGGTGTGACAAAGCCAGAGTTCAAGCCGCCACGTCCGGAGAAGTTTGGGTACCGTAAGAGAAGGGGAAAGAAGTCAAAGTCTACTGGAAAAGCTCCTTCTGCGACTGTGACAGAGAAATCTGGGAATGGATCTCGCGCTTGTTTTACGTGCGGGAAGTTGGGACACTTCGCACGTGATTGCCGAGTTGGTCCTCCAAAGGGTGACAAGAACACGGGAGCGTCTTATACAGAGAAAGGGAAGACTGTGGTGGAGTCTTCTGCCTCGCACGTGCAGCCCAGGGTCTTCAACCTTGGACAACAGGAGGCCATTAAGTAGGTTGATGTCATCACAGGTGCGCGCAGTTTTAATGTTATTTTATACTGTGTGCTGTGCTTGTTTTGATTGTGATGTTTTTTGGGTTTGTCCTTATATGAGAGTATCCGGCGCGAGCAATGTTTGACACAGGTGCTTCCCATTCGTTTCTGTCTGAAGATTTCGTCTTTCGTATCGGGGTACCTATACGGACTACGACAGACAGTTTAAAGGTGTTTTACCTAACGGGTGTTTGATGTGCGCGGATAAATCTTGCGGTCTTAAGGTCAAGATAGGGAGTCGAGAGTTCAAGGTGGAAACATTAGTATTGTCGATCAAGGAATTTGATAAAATATTTGGTATGGACTGGCTTTCAGAGCAGCGTGCCTGTATAGATTGCACTTCGAAAGAGGTCACACTCGGGCAGAATACCGAACAAGAGACCAAGTTCATTGGTATACAAGGGATGAGTGGGATGTTGTTATCTGCTCTCCAAGTCATTAAGGTAGTTCGGAAGGGTACAGAGTTATTCTTCACACTTGTAGATGCAGTGGCACCGAAGTCCAGTGTGAGTGAAGTGCCAATAGTGTCGGAGTATGCTGATGGGTTTCTAAAGGACCTTTCGGGGTTACCTCCCCAAAGGGAAATCGACTTCTCTATCAGGCTAGTGCCTGGTGCGAAGCCTGTGGCCCGTTCGCCGTATCGGGTAGCACCAAAAGAGATGGCCGAACTGAAAGTTCAGTTGC
The DNA here is from genome assembly GCA_039513925.1 of Platanthera zijinensis. Lineage (NCBI taxonomy): Eukaryota > Viridiplantae > Streptophyta > Magnoliopsida > Asparagales > Orchidaceae > Platanthera > Platanthera zijinensis. Next base: position 134,244,895 of record CM077081.1, read on the forward strand.
AAGAGTTGTTGGAGCAGGGATACATACGCCCAAGTATGTCACCTTGGAGCGCGCCTGTTCTTTTTGTGAAAAATAAAGACGGTAGTTTGCGGCTATGTATTGATTATTGTGAACTGAATAAGATGATGGAGAAAAACAAGTATCCGATTCCACGTATCGATGACTTTTTTGATCAGCTAGCAGGCACAACCATTTATTCCAAGTTAGATTTGAAATACGGGTATTACCAATTGCGGATTAGGGATGGTGACATTCCCAAGATGGCGTTTGGCACACGCTACGGTCATTATGAGTTCACAGTGATGCCGTTCGGCTTATGTAATACGCCTTCGGTATTCATGGATCTCATGCATCAAATGTTCCGCGAATACTTGGATCTGTTTGTGATTGTGTTCATTGATGATATCCTCATGTACTCACAGTCGGAGGAAGATCATGCAAACCATTTGCGGTTGGTATTGCATACCTTGCGGAGAAATAAGCTGTATGCCAAGTTCTCTAAGGGTGAGTTCTATCTCTCGTCGGTGGCTTTTCTGGGCCATGTGGTAAGTGGAGAGGGCATAGCGGTGGATCCGGCAAAGATAAGTTCCATTCGTGATTGGCCAGTAATGTCTTTGGTGGCCGAAGTCAGGAGTTTTCTTGGACTGGCAGGCTACTATAGACGATTTGTGGAGAACTTCTCCCGGATTGCTTTGCCTTTGACTACGTTGATGAGAAAAGTTCAGAAGTTCATTTGGACGCTGGAGTGCGTGCGAGCTTTTGAGGAGCTAAAAAGTTTTTTGACCACGGCGGCTGTTTTGACGTCGTCATGTGGTACATACGGTTTTGAGATATACAGTGATGCGTCAGGAAGCGGCTTAGGCTGCATTCTCCTACAGTTTGGCAAGGTGATCGCTTATGGCTCACGTCAATTGAAAGTGCATGAATGTAATTACCCCGTCCACAACTTGGAGTTGGCGGCGGTGATATTTTCACTAAAGTTGTGGCGGCACTATCTTTATTGCGTGAAGGTAGATATTTATACAGATCATAAAAGCCTAAAGTATCTGCTCGATCAAAAGGATTTGAATATGCGACAAAGGAGGTGGATGGAATTCCTAGGGGATTATACCTTCGACATTCACTATGTTCCCGGAAAGGGAAATGTGGTCGCTGATGCCTTGAGTCGTCGGACTCTGGTGCGGGCAAGTTGGTTGCGGATACATGATGAACGTCTAATCTAGGAGTTGGAAGCGTTGGAGATATCTTGTGTGGAAAGGGATTCTTCGGCCGATGCATGCTTGAACTGGATGGAGGTTCAATATGACTTTTCGGACAGGGTTCGGCGGGCAACGGAGTTTGATGAAAGTCTCCAGCGCTATGCAAAGGAGGGGTTTGGTGACCAATTCTCCTGGGATGACGGTTTATTACGGAAGGATGGCCGATTGTGCGTCCCTTGTACGGGTAAATTGCGAGAAGAATTGTTATATGAAACGCACTTTACAAAGTACTCAATTCACCCTGGGAGCACAAAAATGTACAAGGACATGAAGAAATTATTCTGGTGACCCGGTTTAAAGAAGGACTTCGCCGAGTATGTGGCTAAGTGTCGTACTTGTGCTTTGGTGAAGGCAGAATTTCAATGGCCCAGTGGTTTCCTGAAATCATTGCCGGTTCCACAGTGGAAGTTTGAGGATATTTCTATGGATTTCGTGCACGGATTGCCGAGATTGCAACGCGGAAATGACTCAATCTGGGTGATTGTAGACCGATTAACAAAGGTGTCTTACTTCGTACCAAACAAGCGGGACAATTTAGTGGAAACGTTGACAAAGCTCTATGTGGAGCAGATTGTTCGATTGCACGGTATCCCCCAAAGCATCGTCAGTGACCGTGATGGGAGATTTACTTCAAAGGATTGGAGGCTAATTCATCAGCTGTTGGGCACGAAGTTAGCATTAAGTAAGGCCTTTCATCCGCAAATGGATCGCCAAACTGAACGAACCAACAGAACAATGGAGGATATGCTTCGTTTGTGCGCCCTGGACTTCGGTAAGAAATGGGAAGATCATCTTATTATGGTTGAATTTTCCTATAATAATAGCTACCAAGCGAGCATCGGCATGGCACCGTTTGAAGCTCTGTATGGTCACAAGTGCCGTACACCGCTAGCTTGGGCAGAAACTGGCGAGTCCAAACTGTTGGGAAAAAAGGAAGTCGAGGATGCTACCTCAACAATAAGATCTATTCGAGAGAGGATACTAATAGCCCAGAATCGGCAAGCCAAGTATTACAATGCTAAGCACCGGAGCGTGGAGTTCGCGGTAGGTGACTGGGTCTATTTAAATATTAAACCCTTCAAAGGCGTATCTCGGATTCGGCGGTTGAAAAAGCTAAGTCTGCGATACCTTGGTCCATTTGAAGTGGTGGAGTGAGTTGGGGAAGCTGCCTATCGGCTAGCTCTTTCATCGGAATTGGGTGGACTGCAAGATGTGTTCCACATCTCGGTACTACGAAAAGCAATCAAGGATCCAGCTCAAGTTATTTAGAATGATCGGGTGCCGGTTGAGTATGGGCTAACGACAAAGATTAGGCCCATTCTGATCGAAGATTGAGCCGAGAAACAGTTGCAGAACAAAACGATCGGGATGGTCAAAGTCCGGTGGGTCAATTGTGGCCGAGAAGAGCTAATATGGGAGCGAGAGCAGACCATGCGAGCCGAGTTTCCCGAGTTATTTTTGTAACCTGTTTGCTCGTTTGTCTATGTGATAGAAACATATATGTCGCATTATCATATGTTGTGTTATGTTTTTATCTCCCTACTACATCCAAATTTCGGGACGAAATTTTATTAAGGAGGGGAGGATTGTAACACCCCAAAAATCTCAAAAGCCAAAGTGTATTAAGGTTGGCTGACACAGCCTGAGACACAAGCATTTCTCAGGGCGTGTCAGGTGTACACAGCCTGGGACACGGGCGTATCCAAGAGCGTGTCCCTATTCTCAACGAGTACTAGAGAACTGATCGTCGAGTGTGGAACACGGCCTATGACACGGGCGTGTCACAGGGGCGTGTTTGGCATACGGATAGGGACACGGGCGTGTGCCTTAGCCGTGTCCTGCTCGGGTGATTTTGGAGATCATGTTATAGGGGTGACACGACCAGGTACATGACCGTGTACTAGGTGACACGGCCATGTCAGGCTTGACACAGGCGTGTCAATGCCCGTGTTCTGGTTCATTTTCAGTCGGTTGTGCACCTCTTCAGGAACACGGCCTGTGATATGGGCGTGTCACAACCTGTGTTCGGACCAGGAAATCAAATTCAGGGCTGATCAGAGCCGTTCATTTTCTTTGACCAAGATCCAATTGTCTGGGCTCTTCCCTGGGTTGATAAGGCCGGGATTGAAGAAGAGAAAGCTCATTTGAGTTTCATCATTCTCTTTCTAAAGTTAAGAGAGAGAGGAGAGCAAGGCAAGGAAGAAGAAGAGGAATCTGGCCGCCGGTGGTGCTGCGGTGGTCCAAATCGCGAGCCGAGTTCGGATTTGCAAAGGCAAGGCTGCTGCAAAGGCTTTCATCCGTATCAATTCTCTCCATGGCTCTGAGGCGACTTCCAAGGGTAACGATTTCTGTCTTGGACATGTGAAGTCCTACTTTCCTGCATTTGCATAGGGAAAACCCGTCCCCGCGAGTGTGTAGTGGGTTGTGGTGTCCCTTGGGTTAGATATGTGATGTCCCCCTTGTTAGAGTCTGGAATCGAAGTACGGACCTAGGCATGTTGTGTGAAGCCCATCTGGACGTGTTGGTCTGGATTGGTGATGCTTTGTTTGCATTTCGAAGGAACCTCCGAGTATTTGATTGTTTGTGTGCAATCTGTGGTGGATACCTGTCGCTTGGTGTAGCAGGAGGTACTGGAGGAATTCTAGGAAATTGTGAGAGTTAGGTTCAACTCTTATGCCCATGAGTTTCCACTTTGTGTGAGGTTGGGCCGTTGGGCTGCAACTGTATATAAAGGGCTTTGTGCCGAATGGGAAAGGTGAAGCTGTACCCGCGTCAGTCCAGTCTTGAGTCTGATGATTTTGAGCAACGGGAAAGGTGGACCTGTACCCGTGTTATGGTTGTCTAACCTTGGGTGCTTAAGAACCTGTTAGGATCACATCGCGAGAGTTGACGGCTTGCATGCCGATCAGACTAGTATGCTCATTGGTGGGATCCGGTGTTTCCGGTACACCAGAATTTTCCCTGAGTGCACGGAGCGTCGGGCCGTCATGCCGGCATTTGTGATATGTATTGACTATTCAGTCGTGCACGTCTTGCATGGTTTGTTATACGTACTATTGGAAAAATGCTATGCAGGGATGGAATTCCGCTTCCCCGTGCCAGGGGCAGGGTCGTTATAATTGGTCAGCTGAATGCTGATCGTTGCCCTATTTGCCACCGCTTGGTGGATTGGTTCTTGCAGGTGCAGGAGGTGCTGGTCCAAGCGGGACTTAGCGGGTTGAAGCCCAAGCTGCGTTGCTGCCCTAGAAGGCTTTATTGTGTTTCTTCTTGTTCATGTGTGGCCGGCCTCTGTGCCGATGTCTGTAAACCACACCTTGTTAAGAGAAATTTGTAAGGCCTTAAGGCCAGATACTTTGGTTGTATACATTCCAATGTTATAGTGGGCAGTTCTTGTAACTCTTGAGTTAAAGTTTTCAACCGTAAAGCTTCCGCTAGAATGCTCTGTGTTAGGATGCGTTGGTATTGATATTATTTAGTAGCGTCTCCTCCTTTTTGTAGAATATGGTGTGGGGCCCCGACCGGACCCTCTATTATATTCTTCTTGACTGGTAGAGGTGTTACATGATTCAACCTCAGCAATTCTCCTGGGTGGTGAAGGAGACTTTCTCCTACCCTTTCTTGTGGCTTCAGCCTTGAAGGCTACTGACTTTTCTTTGTATTCAGACCTATTGCTTTTCTCCACCTCCTTTTTGGCAGTGAGTTGCATCTCATAAGATAACAGTTTTCCAAACAAGGTTTGTGGAGGTTTATTAGCAAGCCAGGCCACCTCTCTGATGGCACATATTTTTGTATCCCAGTCCTTTGTTAGTGACCTGAGAAACTTGTCATTCAGTTCAAATGTGCTAAAGACTCTTCCATAGGTCATTAGCTCATTTACAATTCTAAAGAATTTCTTGTAACATTCAGCTATGCTAGCTGTCTTGACTTGTCTAAAGCTCTCATATTCTTGATTTAGCATGGAATTTCTATCCTCTCTTACTTCTTCAGTTCCCTCCATGTAGACAATCAAAGTGTCTCACATCTCCTTGGAGGTTTTGCAATGTACCAGATTCTGGAATGTAGAATCATCTATGACACTCACAATTATGTTTTGTGCCTTCTTGTTTAAGGTTGCTAGGATGATCTCTTGCTTAGTCATTTCAGAATAGCTCTTTGGAGTTTTGAGATTTGCATCAAGAACTAATATGTTCATTGGAATGAAAAGACCTTCTAGAACTGTGATGTAAATTCTTGGATCAGATGTTTCCTTGAACAATCTGACCCTCTCTTTCCATATGCCAAAGTTTTCTTTCCTACAGATAGGAAGTTTCATGGATCCAAGTTTCTTCTGATTTTCACTTGAACCCATTCTAGCTAACAGTTAATTGCCTTGGAGATCTACTCAGACGGCTAGGTCTATATTTGAGTGAACCTCCCTCTGATACCACTTGAAAGATTTGGTTTATAGAGCCTAAACATCTAGAGGGGGGGGGGTGAATAGGTTCAAATCCTTTTTAACAACTTAGGCAATTAAAAATGTTAAACACAACATAACTATCACAGCATTAAGAATAACAATCACAGAAAATTCACAGCAAAACACACAATGTTTTATAATGGTTCCACAATTTGTGGGTACGTCCACTCTCCCCCTTCACCTATCCAGTAGAGTACTGGATTCAGCCAAACTTCCTTCCACTATCTCAGATCCTCAGATTTTACAACTCAGAACCCAACTGGTTCCTACAGATCAGACTTCTTCAAGTCCTACAACTCAAATTCTTCCCAAGAATCCTACCTAAGGCAACAGCCCTACCTCAGCCTTAACCACCAGGCCTACAACTCAGATCACCAAGATCCTACCGCAGGCACTCAGCCCTACCTCAGCCTTAACCACCAGGCCTATAACTAAGATTACCAAGATCCTACCTCAGGAACTCAGCCCTACCTCAGCCTTTATATGTTTAGGCTTACAACTTAGAGAGACAACTCTCCTACATTCAGATCTACAAGAGATCTTACAGAAAAATTGATTGTTTAAAATAATAAATTCTTCACCCAGATAGAAAGAGACTGAGCTGAATACTTTCTTGATAAGCTCTTGATTGAACTGACTTGTTAAGATCCAACCTGTCTTAGATTCTTCAAAGCTTCTTGAATCTGAACAAAGTAAGGTTGACCTTCAAATGAAGTTGGAGATGATCTTCAATCCAGCTTCCTTCCTGTATTCAGAATTAGATCTGAACTCTTCTTGCAGACTTGTTCAGGATCTGCCTTTTTCTTACTTTACTTCTTGTGTGTTTGTCTCTTAATTCACCGTTCACTCTTTGTTTGTGATAGAATAGGTCTTTATATAGAACCCATCCAAGGTTACCGTTTGATCCGGTTCATAATGGCCTTCTGACAGCTCTGACAATTGTGACAGCTTTGTTACTTATGACAGTTGTCAGGTCTTCAGTCTTGATGTCTGACCCCTCCTTGAACTTCTATCACAGCAGAGACTTGTCCCGATAACACTTCAAATGTGTCAACACAAATAGACCACGTGTCGACACAAGTCTTGATGATGTCGTCACAACTCCTAATATGTCGACACAGTCATTCTTAATTTTCTAGACACAGCTTCTATTGGATGTGTCGACACAAGTCCTGTGTGTCGACACAACTTCTTCTAGTTTCGACATAGCTGGTGTTGACAGATTTCTTTATTGTGTGTTGACACAACTGCTTCTAGTCTAGACATAGCTGGTGTTGACAGATTTCTTGTGTGTCGATACAACTGCTTCTAGTCTCGACATAGCTAATGTTGACAAATTTCTTGAGTGTGTGTCGACACAAGTCCTGTGTGCCGACACAACTGCTTCAATTCTGAACTCCTGTGTATCAACACAAGTCCCATGTGTTGACATGACTAACGCTGAAAGAATTTTTGTGTGTCGACACAAGTCCTGTGTATCTACACAATCTGGCTTCTAGTGTCGACACATTTCCCTCACAAGTGTCGACACTTGTACTTAGAATATTTTCCTGCATTTCTTTAACCTGTACATTGAAACTCAACATCCCATCAAATACACATTGATGTATATCATTCATTTAAGTGAGGCTTCTCCAAATCTGGTACACAGTTTACAGTATACCCAACAATCCTAGACCTTCTTGCGCTTTCTGAGGTAGCCTTAGCGCGGCATTTGGCTAAGGTAGGGGAAGCTCTCTAAGATCTTCTGGGTTTGTGGTGGTACCTCCGTGCCGAGCCCTTGGGTCTTTTTCTTTTGTTTTCTTATCATTTTGCTTGCAGGAGAGAAGTAGGCGTGCGACTACGCCTTCCCCAAGGGTGAAATCCATAAGGGACTGAATTCTCGGTTCTAACATTTTGGTGCGGTGAGCGTGGAGCGTTGTCAGCACAGAAAATCTTCAGCAGGCTCGATGAAGGGAGAAGAAGGATGAGGCTCGGACAGGTCCGACTCGCCGCCCCCACCTCTTGCCACAGTGGGTATGTTCGAAGATTCAGGCAGGAGGTGCTCGGCCTCATCAGGTTTGCACTCAGCGTGTGTGCCGAATGCTCGACTCCAGCAGCGCCAGTACTCGCGGTCCCGACCCTTGGTGAGGACGCTCCTGGAAGGCGAGCTGGGAAGGAGGTTGCCGAGGAAGTGAGAGGCGGAGAGCTCCCCGAGCGAGTGTTCTTCCTGGTCTTGGCAAGCGTTGGTAGGTTCGGAGAGATGGGGGTGCGAGGCCCCCCAGCTCACCCAGCAGGGGGGAGGCTGCCCCTTCAGCATGTTGGTCTCTTCTACCCCAATTCCGGAGGGGTTCAGGGTGCCCGAGATTTCTTATTATGCTGGGAAGGGAGACCCGATCCAGCAGGTCTAGTGGTTTTAGGACGTGGTCTTGATCCGAAAGATGTCGGATGGGTTCAAGTGTAGGAACTTTGCCATAACACTCAAGGAGAAGGCGAGAGAGTGGTTCCACTAGTTCCCAGCCAATTTGATTTACTGCTTCAAGGACCGACGCTGGGGTTCATGCTGAGGTTCACCACCTCCAAGAGGAGGAAGAAGGAGTCGTAGTCCTTGTTCCACATCAATTAGGGGGTGAATGAGACCCTAGGGAGCTACGTGGACCGGTTCCAGGAGGAGGTAACCTAGGTACAAGAGATGCCAGGGCATACCCTGATGATGGCCTTCACTTTGGGGCTACAGTAGTGTTTCTTCCGAATGGAGCTGAAGAGGGTGCTACTTCTCTCCTATGTGGAGCTGATGGAGAGGGCGACAAGGGAAGTCGACGGGGAAGCGTCGAACCTAGAGTTTGCCTGGAAGCTGGCCAGGTGGGCCACAGAGAAAGAGAGGCCAAGAGGTGGTAGAGGACAGGAGGAGAGAAGAGCTGAGCCCCGGCAGAGGGAACAACAACAACAACAGCAGCCTAGGTGGGGGAGTCAGGAGCCGAATCATCTTCTAGGGTGGAGGCTGAGGTGGAAAGATCAATGGTCGTAGAGAGATCACCATGGAGGTAATAACCTCCAGGGAGGCCAGGGACAGTTTTATCCCCCAGGTGTGAGGCAAGGCTAGAGACCACCCCTTCCCAACAAGGACCAGGCTATGGATAAAGCCATGGGGGAGAGGAGGAGAGCAGCCCGGAGAAGGAGAAGGGAGGTTAGGGTGGAGCTGCTCTTCTGTGAATTCCATCAAGAGGAGGGGTATGCCATGGACATGTGCCCGATGTTCCTCGAGATGAGAGGAAAAATGGAGCAACAACAGCAAGACCGCCAGGGAGTAGGGATTGAGGAGGTCCTTCCTTTGGCAGGGGAGGATAGGTGTGAGGATCGAGCCGATGTTGGAGCCCGGGGAGGGATCAGAGTGATCCATGGGGGGAGGGGATAGAGGCTTCCCGCAAGGAAAGTCTCCACACCATGTACCGCAGGAGCGTTGGATCGACATCCAAGACCCCAGCCCTGGAGGAGAAGATCACCTTCTCAAGGAAGGATATGCCAGACCATGAGGACCCCTTATGCGACGCACTGGTCATCATGACAGCGGTTAAGAACTTCATTGTCTCCTGAATCCTCATCGACAATGGGAGCTCGGTCAACGGCATCTTCAAGAATGCATTTGACGTGATGAAGGCAGAGGCCAAGAGGTTGCTGGCCTCAGATGGACCTCTGTTCGGATTCTCAGGGAGAGGAAGGAGGTCGAAGAAGGAGTGGGGCTTCATACCACTCTGGGGGGTGGGGCAGTCCCGCACCTGCAGGTTTGTCATTATGGACGCCCCCAGTAGCTACAACAACATCTTTAGGCGACTCCTCATCAGCGCCTTCCCCTGCGTCCCCTCATCCTTCCACCAGTGCCTGAAGTTTAACGCCAGGGGATCCAAGCCCAGGTCTGGGGAGACCCCAAGGTAGCAAGGGAGTGCTATTTCACGGCGGTAAACTCCATCTCTTGGCAAGAGGGGGCCGAGGAGATGGAGTGGAGGATGGAGGAGGCGGAGAAGGAGGTAGTGGAGATGGATGTGGAGAATCACACCCAGGTGGAGATGGCGGAGGAAGTTCAGGAGCCGGCTGAGGTCATGTGTAAGACCCCCTTTTTTTTATTTTCGAACACCGGGGTCTTAGCCCAAAACTACCGCTTTGTGGTGGCACCGACTCACGGGAAGGCTGCCACTACAAAAAGCCAATTCTGCCGGCCCTTTTCGATCGCAAGTATAGAGAAGTGAGTATACATAAATTTAAACATGTCCACAAAATCACATAAATATCTAGGGCACAACTAGAGTTGTAAATGAAGCACTGTATTAATTAACCCAAAAATCTCAAAAAAATTATATTATTGCCATTTAGACCAGAAAATCACCCTGCCCAAATTTTATTTGATTTTTAGTTCATTTGACAGCATAATAGTTCAAGTTAAGATTGGTTCCCTAAACTAGGGTTTGGGTTTTAGGTGGCCTAAATGTCTCCAAATGCCCTAAGATTTTGTCCAGAGAACTATAATGGCCCTATGGTCCTCTTCACAAAATTTCAAGTCAGTCCAAGGTCATTTGACCCCATGACCTTCACAACCCTACAAATCCCCATTAAGGGATCTACCCTAGGGTTCTAGGGCTACCCTACACCAAACCACCCCAAACTCCCTTGGAGGGTGTTTCATGCCCTAAAAGGTAAGTGATCAAAATACCAGCCTCTGTTGAGGTGATATGGCCACTCAATTACCCAGGGGGTGTTTGATCCTAAATAATCCTATAAGGATCAACCTAGGGTTGGGTAAAAACCTATTCAAAACATCTCCAAATGAGACGAAATTTTTACCAGAACATTATGATAAACCCAGGGACCACTCACCAAAATTTGGGAGGTTTTGGAAGTCATTTAGCTATCTAATTAATTTATTCTAAGATTATTTAATTTTATTAAAAACTATAGAAAAACTTCCTCCAAAAATTCTAGTTTTTGGATATGTCCTAGGTATAGGTAAGATTAGGCCACACACCAAATTTCAAGTAATTTTGATGACTGGATTGGAGTGGGAAATTTTTCTAAGGTTAGGACAGCCCTATGGGTAGACCTCACCAAAATGAGTTCTGAGGTCTTTCTAGTGGTCCAAAATGCTTGAAAAGTTTTTTAAAATTTCTTAGACTTATAGATCTACAATATTTGTGTTGACAACTTTTTCTGTAGGAGCCTCTAAGTATTTTTCCTAAATTTTCTAAAGTGACTGATATTCTAGTATAGAAATTCACATGAAAGCAAGAACTTAATTTAACAGCACAGATCTTAAAGGTTGATCCGTCGGCTGGGAGGTTGTCTTCAACCTCCAGCCGACGGTCCAGATAGCATGCGCCTGGGAACACTTCTCCCTCCCACAGCCGGCCCTCCAGCCTCCTCCCTGGCCGGCCACCGCCACCACCACCTCCGTTGAGGTTGCGGCCATCGCCGGGCGGCGGCGCAGCCGCCGGAGTGGCTTTTTCCGGCGAGCCTGAGCACGCGGATTTCATGGAAAATCCATGAAAATGAAAGCTCCCATCGGGCTCAGTTGAGCCCGATTCTCAATCCTATTGAATCCTAAGATCTATCCACAGAAGAAGAGGGAGGGGAGGACCTTGTTCGTGGTTTGGAGTCGAGCCGATCGTCGTGATGCCATTTGTGCGGTGGTGGCATCGCCGGAAATTCTTCAACAGCAAGGGGAGGCTTGAAAACTTCAGGTAGAGGCCGGGAAAACATCCTCTTGGGCCTCTGAGGGTGTTAAAAGGCTTGGCCAGGAAAGGGGAATGGCCAAAAGCTGGTGGCCATTAATGGCCCATTATAGCTTGGCTCGGCCATGGTGGTGGGGGGGGGGGGGGGGCTGAAACGGCTTTGTAACAGCTGGAGGAGGGCTGGAAACTCCTCCTTTCCCTTAGAGGAGTTGAATCCAGCCGTTTAAAGGGGAAGAGGGAAGGCCATGGCATAAAATGCCATTGATGGCCGTGACAACAAGCTTTCGGCCATGGACGCAACCGTCCTTTTGCAAAGCTAACGGTCCACGTGGCACAGCCTGACCGGTCAACTTAAATTAAATAAGACTTATCGGGTCTTATTGGAGAAAATGGCCCACCCCCAGGCCGGCCCGGTTCAGCTGAACCAGCACCCAACTAGAAATAAAAATGCAAGAAAATTCTAAGTATAATGGCGTTGAGTGAGCTCAGCTCACTCAACGCAATCCAAGCTACGACATTGAGTTAGCTCAGCTCACTCAAGGCCATCCAAGCTACGGCGTTGAGTGAGCTCTGCTCACTCAACGCCATCCAATATTATGGCGTTGAGTGAGCTCAGCTCACTCAACGCCATCGGGTTACGGCCTTTTAAATGATGGCGTTGAGTGAGCTTAGCTCACTCAAGGTCGTTCAAATTATGGCGTTGAGTGAGCTCTTCTCACTCAACGCCATCCAGACTACATCAAATGGCGTTGAGTGCGGTCAGTGCACTCAACGCCGTTCAACACATGGCGTTGAGTGCACTCAACGTACTCAACGCCATCCCGCCTGACAGATTATGGCGTTGAGTGAGCTCAGCTAACTCAACGCCGTCCAGTCTACGGCGTTGAGTCAGCTCAGCTCACTCAACGCTAACCTGCCGACACCAGATGGCATTGAGTGCAGTCAGTGCACTCAACGCCATTCAACTTATGGCGTTGAGTTCACTCAACGCACTCAACGCCATCCCGCTTATGGATTTGAGTGAGCTAAGCTCACTCAACGCCATCCAGACCACGGCATTGAGTGAGCTTATCTCACTCAATTCCATTTTAGACCACGGCATTGAGTGAGCTTAGCTCACTCAACGCCATTCCAAGGTCACGGGCGTGACGGGTCGGTCACGGGCGTGTCTGGCCTATGTTGAAATTTCTGAGCTGGACGATCGTCTTCCTAAGGTCGACGATCGTCGAATGGGGTCACGCCCTAGGTCACGGGAGTGACGGGTCGGTCACGGGCCTTACCACCCCTTGACTCAAAATCTTGGTCGACAAACTTCAATTCCTGGGCTTCCTAGGGTTCTATAAATACAAAACAACTCCCAGGGGTCTAGCTGGAAATGGGATGTTACAAATCCCAATAAAAAAACAAAGATTTTGTCCCCGAAATCAAGGTTAAGCCTACGGGACTCCAATCGGGAGCAAAAAGGCTTGTAACATCCCTTAGAGTTGAAAGATTTACATTTCTACGTTACGTTTGCTATGTGCGGTTTCAATTCTAAGACCAATTCGTCCGATTGTCTATGTATATACCCCAATAAACAAAAAATTAGCCCTTATTCTTGAAATTTCAGTCCTATTTGTTTAATATAGGAAAGCAAATTGACTGTCCAGAGGGGTCGTGAGGTATACCTGACCGAAAAGTTCCGGGTATTTTTGTCGCATCAAGTCCTGTGGCTCCCATGTATGCTCCTCCTGCCCATGATTGTTCCACAAAACCTTGAATAACGGAACCTTCTTCCGTCGCAAGACCCGGACTGTCGTGTCATCGATCCTGATAGGCTCCAAGTTGACTGACCGATCCGAGGCCACCGGGCCATCTGCCGAGGAAATCAGCTGCTCAGGGCATATAGAAGCCCTCCGAAGTGAGGAGATGTGGAAGATGTCATGCAATCCCGCTAACTCCGGCGGTAGCTCTAGTCTATAGGCTAAGGGGCCGATCCGCTCAAGGATCCTATAAGGCCCCATATATCTCGGACTGAGCTTATTCCGCCCGCGCACCCGCGAAACTCCGTGCATCGGCCGTATCTTCAAGAAAACTCGGTCTCCCACCTGGAACTCCACTTGACGATGCCTCGCATCGTAATATTTGGCCTGCCTGCTCTGGGATTCCAACCTCCTGTCCCAGATCAATCTATTCTGAGCATCTGTATCTCCCACAAACTCCGAGCCTAGTGCCTGCGGATCCTCATCCTGAACCCATGATAGTGGGGTCCTGCACCTCCTTCCATACAACGCCTCGTATGGAGCCATGCCTGTGCTGGACTGATGGGCGTTGTTTTACAAAAACTCGACCAGTGGAAACAATCTCTCCCAAGGCTCACTGCGGTCCAAAATACATAGGCGCAAAAGATCTTCAAGTGTACGGTTGGTGCGCTCTGTCTGCCCGTCGGTCTGAGGGTGAAAAAATGTGCTGAATGTCAACCGAGAACCCAGATGGGTCTGGACTGACCTCCATTCCATGGATGTAAACCGCCCATCCCGATCCGAAATGATAGTCTTGGGCACCCCATGATAACGCACAAACTGCTCAATGAACCTCCGTACTAATACACTAACTGGTGCGTCCTTCGCCACTGGAATGAATCTGGCCACCTTTTTTAGCCTGTCCACTATCACCCAGATCGAGTCATTCCCCGCACGGGATCGAGGTAGCCCATGAATGAAGTCCATGGCTATATCTTCAAATTTCCATTCCGGCACCGGAAGTGGCTGCAGCAAGCCTGCCGGATTCCTACATTCTGCCTTCACGAGTTGGCAGGCCTCGCAATGCGTCACGAAATACGTAATGTCTTTCTTCATACCTGACCAGTACATCGTCCTCTTCAAATCCTTTACCATCTTGGTGATCCTCGGGTGTACCGAATACCGGCTCCAGTGAGCTTCCGTCATGATGTCCTCCCAGATCTGGCCTCTTGCTAGTATGTAGACTCTGCCTCTAAAATACAGGAGACCATCCCTCAAGGAGTAATCTCCTGTCATGCCTTCCTCCAAGGCTCGGAATATCGGCTCAGCTCTCTCATCCAGCATCTGCCCATCTCTGATGCGGTCTCGAATATCATCTGTAGTAACCATCGACCCAAGGTACTCCATGTATAGCTCCGGGTCATCCTCAAATACCACTGAAATCTGTATCTCTTTGAATGCTTTAACCAACTCCAAGGCCATCAGCTGCGGGCCTACTCCTGTCGTACTCGCTCTCCAGCTTAGAGCATCTGCGACCATGTTCGCTTTCCCCGGATTGTAGTGCATGGTATACTGTTAGTCTGACTGAAACTCCACCCAATGTCTATGCCTGATGTTCAACTCCTTCTGGGTGTCGACGTACTTTAGATTCTTGTGGTCAGAGAAGATATCGCAGTGAATTCCGTAAAGGTAGTGTCGTCGGATCTTAAGAGCAAAAACCACTGCCCCCATCTCCAAATCGTGAATGGGATAGTTCTGCTCGTGCTGCTTCAACTGTAAGGAGGCATAGGCTATTACGTGCCCGTTATGCATCAGAACGACACCCATCCCCTAATAGGAAGCATCTGTATACACCTGGAATCCTTCCTTCCCTGATGGAAGAGCAAGGATGTGAGCCGAGGTAAGACAATCCTTCAGCTCCTGGAAGTCGGATTCACATCAAGGTGTCTAGATAAAAGTGGACTCCTTCTTCGTCAGAGATGTAAGAGGGAGAGCAATCTGAGAGAACCCCTTTACGAACTTCCGGTAATAACTGGCAAGTCCCAAGAAACTTCGAACATCCGAGGACGACTATAGCAGTGGCCAATCCCGTACTGCCTGGACCTTCGCTGGATCCACTGCCAGACCTGCTATGACATGGCCTAGAAAAGCCACCTCCTTTAGCCAGAACTTGCACTTGCTGTACTAGGCATACATCTTATGCTCCCGCAGCTTCTCCAAGGTCAAAGCCAGATGTCTCGTGTGCTCCTCCTCCGTCCTTGAATAAATAAGGATGTCGTCGATGAATACGATAACAAAGACATCCAGATACTGTTCGAACACCCGATTCATCAAGGTCATGAATGCAGAGGGTGCATTCGTGAGCCCGAACGGCATCACAGTAAACTCGTACAACCCATATCTGCTGTAGAAGGCCGTCTTCGGGATGTCTTCCTCTCGAATGTGAAGCTGGTAGTACCCTGACCTCAGATCCAGCTTTGAAAACCAATGGGCTCCCTCCAGCTGGTCAAATAGCTCGCCTATCCTTGGTAAGGGATAAGTATTCCGGACCGTCAACCTGTTCAGAGCCCGGTAATCTATGCACAGTGGGAGAGTCTCGTCCTTCTTCTTAACGAATAATACCGGAGCTCCCCATGGTGAAGAGCTAGGCCGAACGAACCCGACCACCACTAACTCCTGAAGCTGGCTTCGAAATTCCACCAACTCCTTTGGGGCCATTCGATAGGGAGCTCTGGATACCGGCTTAGCCCCTGGTACGAGCTGAATATGAAAGTCCTTCTCTCGATGCGGGGGTAGCCCTGGTAGCTTCTCCGGAAACACGTCGGCGAAGTCCCGTACTACTGGAATATCTGAAATGGAGTCCTTGGCCACGATCGCCTCAAAAAAGACCTGATAAACTTCTTCCCTCTGCAGATGGGCCTTAACTGCCTGCACAGACGATAATAAGGTACGGGGTGCTTGTATAATACCTTTGATAACAATGAAGGAGTCGTCGTGCCTCACGGTAATCCTCTGTGCCACGTAGTCGATCTGGGCATTGTTCCAGCACAGCCAAGTCATGCCCAGGATCAGATCGTAATCTGGCATCTTGAGAATCGTTGCTGGTGCCTCAAACGCCTTCCCGCCGATCCTCGCTTCCATATTGCAAGGAACAGAGGTAATTATCTCTGATCCATCGGGTAGGCGCACCCTCATCATTTTCCCGGTGAATGGCTCCACACCTGCCAGTCCTTTCACGAAATCCTCCGACACGAACGAGTGCGAAGCACCAGTGTCGAAGAGAGTTTGAGCGGGCTTGCCACTAACGAAGACTATGCCTGGGGTAATTAATTGTCTTTGTATTCTTGTTGCAATTGTCTTCTTTTAATTTCTAACTAGGTTATGTCTAGAATACTAGTTCATATGATGAAAATTTAAAAGTACTGCCATACCTGCGATAACCTTCTCCGGGTTCCGGGGCTGCATCAGGTCTAGAGCATACACCTGCTCCCTCTCTAGCATGCGGCCTCAATCCTGAAATCCTCGTCCTCAGTCCTGTCCTCGTCCGCCAAACTGTCGGGGAGGTGGAGCGCCCTGATGTGCTGGTGGGGGTGCACGCCTCATAGGGCAGTTCCTCTTGATATTCCTTGGCTGATTGCACTGAAAGCATACTAGTGGCTGCTCTGCTGTCCTAGGCATCTACAACATCTGTAAAGGCTGGGGAGCCAATACCCCCTGACTCCTCTGCTCCTGCCCAATCTCCTGCCGAGGCTGGTCCCCGTTCCTTCTCTCCCCAATAACCTGGCCTCGAGGACGGTCTCTACAACCTCCAATCACTGTATCATAAGCCGATTTCTTCCGGCTCTTCACTGTAAGCTGATCCGCTTCTCTCTTCTTTGCCATCTCAAGAATCCTTGCCAAACTCCCCTCTGATACAAAGAGGAGGGCCTGCCTCATGTCGTCTTGCAGCCCCTTGTAAAACCTCCGGGCATAGCTAGCGTCGTCAGAATGATAACTGTCCGCATAGCGGGCCAAGTGAGTGAACTCCTGATAATACTCTACCACAGTCCTATTCCCCTGCCTCAACTGCAGGAACCTATCCTCCAGGTCATCCCTCGCCGACTGAGGTACAAAATGTCCCAAGAGCGCTTCTCTGAACTCCTCCCAAGTAATATCAGCGCAATCCATCCCCGCAAAGGTTGTTTCCAGCTGAGATTTCCACCACCTCTTTCTGTGTGACTCTAGGCAGGAGACCGCCAAAGCAACTGCCTCCTCAGTGGGGCATCGAATCCTCGCTAGCATCTCATAAATGGTATCCAACCATTCCTCCGTACGTACTGCAGACTCCGTCCCCTGTTAGGATGGAGGGGAAAGTCCCCGGAAGACAGTCATCCAATTGGCCCCGGGGTTTGGCTGTGGGGTCGGGGCTTGCTGAGCTCTGAAGGCCTCCAGAATGGCCGTCAGTGTTTGCCCCATCTCCATCTCTTGGAACGGAGCTGGAGCTGGCGGAGATGGGACCACATTCGGAGCCTGAGGTGTCCCCTGCTGTGGTGTAGGGTTCGTCGCAGGCTACAAGGAAAAATTCCATTTGTTAGAGGATGTATGAATGGAATATAAGAAAGGGTAGGATGGACTTTCACATGTGATTTCCCTTATGGGCCCATAACCCACAGGTCGGAGGATCGAAACCTCCCTCTGATACCACTTGTAAGACCCCCCCCCCCTTTTTTTTCTTTTCGAACACTGGGGTCTTAGCCCAGAACTGCCGCTTTGCGGTGGCACCGACTCACGGGAAGGCCGCCACTACAAAACGCCAATTCTGCCGGCTCTTTTTGATCGTAAGTAGATAGAAGTGAGTATACATAAATGTAAACATGTCCACAAAATCACATAAATATCTAGGGAACAACTAGAGTTGTAAATGAAGCACTGTATAAATTAACCCAAAAATCTCAACAAAATTATATTATGGCCATTTAGACCAGAAAATCACCCTGCCACAATTTTATTTGATTTTTAGTTCATTTGACAGCATAATAGTTCAAGTTAAGATTGGTGCCCTAAACTAAGGTTATGGTTTTAGGTGGCCTAACTGTCTCCAAATGCCCTAAGATTTTGTCCAGAGAACTATAATGGCCCTATGGTCCTCTTCACCAAATTTCAAGTCAGTCCAAGGACATTTGACCCCATGACCTTCACAACCCTACAAATCCCCATTAAGGGATCTACCCTAGGGTTCTAGGGCTACCATACACAAAACCACCCCAAACTCCCTTGGAGGGTGTGTCATGCCCTAAAAGGTCAGTGATCAAAATACCAGCCTCTGTTGAGGTGATATGGCCACTCAAATTACCCAGGGGGTGTTTGATCCTAAATAATCCTATAAGGATCAACCTAGGGTTGGGTAAAAACCTATTCAAAACATCTCCAAATGAGACGAAATTTTTACCAGAACCTTATGATAAACCCAAGGACCACTCACCAAAATTTGGGAGGGTTTGGGAGTACTTTAGCAATCTAATTAATTTATTCTAGGATTAATAAATTTTTCTAAAAACTATAGAAAAACTTTCTCTAAAAATTCTCATTTTTGGATATGTCCTAGGTATAGGTAAGATTAGGCCACACCCCAAATTTCAAGTCATTTTGATGATTGGATTGGAGTGGGGAATTTTTCTAAGGTCAGGACAGCCCTATGGGTAGACCTCACCAAAATGAGTTCCGAGGTCTATCCAGTGGTACAAAACGCTTGAAACAAATTTTACAATTTCCTAGACTCATAGAGCTACAATATTGGTGTTGACAACTTTTTCTGTAGGAGCCTTTAAGTATTTTTCCTAAATTTTCTAATGTGACTGATATTCTAGTACAGAAATTCACATAAAAGAAAGAACTTAATTTAACAGCACAGATCTTAAAGGTTGATCCGTTTGCTGGGAGGTTGTCTTCAACCTCCAGCCGACAGTCCAGATAGCACGTGCCTGGGAACACTTCTCCCTCTGACAGCCGGCCGTCCAGCCTCCTCCCTGGCCGGCCACCGCCACCACCACCTCCGTTGAGGTGGCGGCCATCGCCGGGCGGCGGCTCAGCCGCCGGAGAGGCTTTTTACGGCGAGCCCGAGCACACGGATTTCATGGAAAATCCATGAATATGAAAGCTCCAATCGGGCTCAGTTGAGCCCAATTCTCAATCATATTGAATCCTAAGATCTATCCGCAGAAGAAGAGGGAGGGGAGGACCTTGTTCGTTGTTTGGAGTCGAGCCGATCGTCGTGATGCCATTTGCGCGGTGGTGGCATTGCCGGAATTTCTTCAACAGCAAGGGGAGGCTTGAAAACTTCAGGTAGAGGCCGGTAAAACTTCCTCTTGGGCCTCTGAGGGTGTTAAAAGGCTTGGCCAGGAAGGGGGAACGGCGAAAAGCTAGTGGCCATTAATTGCCCATTATAGCTTGGCTCGGCCATGGTGGTTGGGGGGGGGGGCTGAAATGCCTTTGTAATAACTAGAGGAGGGCTGGAAACTCCTCCTCTCCCTGAGAGGAGTTGAATCCAGCCGTTTCAAGGGGAAGATGGAAGGCCATGACATCAAATCCCATTGATTGCCGTGACAACAAGCTTTCGGCCATGGCCGCAACCGTCCTTTTGCAAAGCTAACGGTCCATGTGGCATAGCCTGACCGGTCAACTTAAATTAAATAAGACTTATCAGGTCTTATTGGAGGAAACGGTCAACCCCCAGGCCGGCCCGGTTCAGCTGAACAAGCACCCAGCTAGAAATAAAAATGCAAGAAAATTCTAAGTATTATGGCGTTGAGTGAGCTCAGCTCACTCAACGCCATCTAAGCTATGGTGTTGAGTGAGCTCTGCTCACTCAACACCATCCCAGATTATGGCGTTGAGTGGGCTCAGCTCACTCAACGCCATCCAGGTTACGACCTTTTAAACGATGGCGTTGAGTGAGCTTTGCTCACTCAATGCCGTTCAGATTATGGCGTTGAGTGAGCTCTGCTCACTCAACGCCATCCAGAATACATCAAATGGCGTTGAGTGCGGTCAGTTCACTCAACGTCGTTCAACTCATGGCGTTGAGTGCACTCAACGCACTCAACGCCATCCCGCCTGACAGATTACGGCATTGAGTGAGCTAAGCTGACTCAACGCCATCCAGTCTACGACATTGAGTGAGCTCATCTCACTCAACGCCAACCTGCCGACACCAGATGGCGTTGAGTGCAGTCAGTGCACTCAATGCCATTCATCTTATGGCATTGAGTGCACTCAACACACTCAACGCCATCCCGCTTATGGATTTGAGTGAGCTAAGCTCACTCAACGCCATCCAGACCTCAACGTTGAGTGAGCTTAGCTCACTCAACGCCATTCCAGACCACGGCGTTGAGTGAGCTTAGCTCACTCAACGCCATTCCAATGTCACGGGCGTGACGGGTCGGTCACGGGCGTGTCTGGCCTATGTTGAAATTTTTGAGCTCGACGATCGTCTTCCTGAGTATGACGATCGTCGAAGGGGGTCATGCCCTAGGTCACGGGCGTGACGGGTTGGTCACGGGCGTGACCACCCCTTGACTCAAAATCTTGGTCGACAAACTTCAATTCCTGGGCTTCCTAGGGTTCTGTTAAGACAAAACCACTCCCAGGGGTCTAGCTTGAAATAGGATGTTACATCATGGACATGGAGGAAGCTAAGGAGGAAGTTCCTGCCCCGGGTGGGGAGAATGTTGGAGATCTGGGAGAGCAGTCTCGTCTGGAGGCTGCAGATGAGGTGGTGGAGATGGAGGTTCTCACCCTCGGGGGTAGGGTGGAGAAGGTCCGCATCAGCGGAGGGTTGACCCCAGCCGACTAGGAGAGGATGCTGGAGTGCGTCCAAAAGAACGTGGAAATCTTTTCCTGGAGCGCCGCGGAGATGCCTGGGATTGATGCTGACATCGCGTGACTGATGACTACTTTTAGTAATCGTTTTTGGGGTAATTTAGTAGCCTAAATGCCTAAGTTTATTTATATTTTATGCTTGTTATTTCATGTTTTAATGTCTTTTTATAATACATTAATTCTAGTTTAATGATATGTTTTAAGTATTTTTTATGTTTTATTTCTTTTTAAAAAAAAGTCTTTTATGTTATAATAAATCTATAGTTTTCTTTATGTTTTATTTTATGCTTGTTAGGTTAAGTTTAATATTTAATAATTATTGTTATGTTATGTTTGTTATGTTATGTTATGTTTATGTTATAATTATTTATAATATCTAACATGTTTTTGCTTTGTTTTCTTGTAGGTTCAAGTCCAAGTGCAGCCCACCTCACCATGCAACCCTCCTACCCGAGCACTTACATGCAACAAGAAGCCCATGGAGCAGCCCTTCACAAGCCTACAAACAAGCCAAACCCGAGCCCACTTACTCATGCATGCACCTCATGTATTCTCTCTCCACCTCATTAATTTCTCCATGCATGCACCTCCACATTCATGCATGGCCGGCCACTCTCTTTCCCCTTCTTTTATTGTTTTCTTTTTCTCTTTATTCCACATTCATCCCCCTTCTATTTTCCATATTTTCTATTTTTATTTCCCTAAATGAAATACATTGAACCTCCCATTTTCTCTCTCCCACATTATGACATTCATGCATCTCTTCCACCACACATGGCCAGCCACCTCCTTGTCTTCTCTCATTCTAGAACCTTCTCCCTCTCCTATAAAAGGACCCCCTTGCCTCTTGTTTTGAAAAGTAGTCTTTTGGTAGAGAGTGCTAGTTCAAGTAGAGTTCTATTTCTTTCCTTTTCTTCCCTTGTTGTAGTTTTCTTTTATTATTGTAATTTTCTTCATAATATAGTCTTGTTCTTTTTAATATTGTATTTCTCTTTTATTTTATCAAGCAATGCAAATGAATTTCTTTTATCTTTTTGTGCTTTCTTTCTCAAACATGCTTACCTAATTATATTTTGTGCCCGATCGCGATAATCTTTGCGATAAAATAATATCGTTCATTTTATGTTGCATTTGTATTTTTATTTTTGATCCTTCCTTGCTTTATTTCGTATCGACTCTGTATTGCTAGTATATGGTAGTAGATTCCGATCTCGTATTTGAGTAGCCGAGAGGCTCGTGAATATGAAAGATCACTCAAGGAAGGAAGGAGTTGCACACACCCCTAGAGATAGGATTACGTAAATCCTTCGGATTGGAGTCAAATCCAATAGTGCGGGTCACTTCGATAATGCGACTTTAGGCCATTTTGATTTGTAAAGAGATTTCTGTCAAAATGTCTATAAGTTAGGGGATTTAATGCCCTAGCGAGATTATTTCCTAATATCGGATCCGTCACGGTCTTAATAGAATTGCAAATGCTAACTAAATTATTTCGTTATTTCATTTCAAAGTGAATCGTCGATCGAGCACTTTTGTCGTAATAGTTTATTTTCTCTATTAACCAAGTTTATTTTATTTTATTTTCAAAAATCATCAATCGGTCGGTAGAATAATAGAGTAGTTGTGAGTAATAGTACTTTCCTGCCCCGAGTTTTTATACGACCTTGATATATTTTTATCACTATACTATAAAACGATAGGTACACTTGCCTATTCGGATTGTAGTCCGTGAGACGATTTTTGCCCATCATGTTTTTGGCGCCGTTGCCGGGGATATATTTGGCAATATTACGAAAGCATTGAGTTTATTACTTCTACTAATGTTTTTTTTTAAAAAATATTTATTTTAATTTTTCTACTTTCTAAAAATATATATATAAAAACAAAATTTCTTTTTCTTTTTGATAATAGTTTTTTTTTATTATGGAATCATCATATTTTTGCGCTTTTTACGGGTCGCCCGACCACTTTTATTCTGAATGTCTTTCGGGAACCCCTCCCTCTTTTGATTTTAATTTTTCTGGGGCAGGTCAAAGTGGCCAATTTGATCCTTACCCCAATTTTTATCCTACTTGGGAGATGGGGAACCCGTCTTATTTTTCTTATGATTTTGCCCCGCAAAGCGTCGCGCCTTTAAATTTTAATTCAATCGATAATGGGTATTTTGAATTGCAAACTTCTCTTGATAATATTAATTTGCATTTCAAAACAATTATGGATTATTTTTCTCGTGAGGCCGCATCTTTTTCTTCGTCTTCTTCTCCGTCTCCTCCAATTTCATTATGTATTGAGTCACAGGATATCCCGACTTGTCTTTTTCCTCTCGAGGAGGATAACTATTCAGATATTCCGGATTGTTTCCTTCCTCTTTTGGAAGACACCTCTATGGATATTCCGGTGTGCTTCTTACCCATTGAGGATGACGAGACGTCTCCTATTTCTCCTTCTGAAGATGTTTGTGATTCCATTTCGCTTCAATTTTCAACTGTTCCAAATTTTCCTATTTTTAGCGAACCTTTTTCTTCTTCTTCTTTTATTTTAGATGATTCTCCTTTAGTTCTCTCTACCACTTCTTCTCTCGAACTTTCACAAGATTCCCCTTCTCCTTGTGAAATTTCCGTTGATGAAATTTCTTTTTCTACTTCTTTTATTCCTCTTTCTATTTCTTCTTCTTTTTTTTCTTCTTCTTTTGACGACCCCTTCTTTCCCGTTCTATATACGGCGGAGTTCTTCTATAACTCCGTCCGTTCATTTTCGGGCGTCATTCCTTTGAAGAATCCACCGCATGTCGGTGCGATTCTTCAATTTTTCTTTTTTTTGATTTACTCCCCTAAGCGCATACTTCGGGAGTTACCTCTTCATTTCAGTTTTTATTTTCCATTTAGCTAACAAATAACGTTGGGCTCAGACGACGTTTAACAAAGAGTGCTCTTGGGAGGCACCCCTTGCTTATCACTTTTTGTTCTTTCTTTTTGTTTTTTCTTACAAGAATAAAACCTCTGGCAGTTCGTTTGGCTCCATCCTTTCCTCTCTTCCTTAGGCCTGAGTCGGTGTCCAGCTCAAGCATGGGGAGCGACATCTGCATTCGGCCTTATGAATCCGGGGAAGTCGTTTTCTTTTTTTTATTTTCTTTCTTGCACCCCCTCCCCTTTCTTCTTCTTTTTTCTTTCTTGTTTTTATTTTTCATTGAGGACAATGCAAAATTCAAGCATGGGGGAGGTTTTAGTTGTTTTATTTCTTTTTTCTTTCTTTTCTAAAAATGTTTTAAATTTCTACTGTTGGAACACCCTAATTTGGATTTGGGTCAGGATCACTATGTCTTTCAGTTTATTAGATTGACCCATCATGTATAGCTAAGGGTCATAGGTTGTGCTAAGTCAGAGGCTCTCAGAGATTGAAGAAATCAGCCAAGAGAAATCAGTCAGAGAAATCAGCCAGAAGAAAACAGAATTCAACATTAAGCTTAGGTCGACGATCGTCGAGCTACGGTCGAAGATCGTCGAGCTTAAACTCTACTGTAACGTCGAGCTGTGGTCGACGCCTTATCTCTCAAGCTGCGGTCGACGTTTTAGTCCAAGCTGCGTTCGACGCTTTCTGTTCAAGCTGAGATCGACGATTTATCTCAAGCTGCGGTCGACGTTTTATCTAAAGCTCAGGTCGACGCTTTCCAAGCTCAACTATGCTGGAACGTCGAGCTCCGCTCGACGCTAACCTATGCTGGAACGTCGAGCTCCGGTCGACGTTCTCCGAACTCCGTTCGACGATTTCTGCCAGAACTTTGAACGCAAGTTTCCAGGCGGATTTTCAGGATATTCCTTGGTCCAATTAAAGCAAACTGTCAATATTCAAATACAGCTTTATTATAGGATTATTAGAGGAATGTATTTATGAATATTATAGCCGTTGGAGTATCAAAAAGGAAGCAGTAATAAGTGCTGAATTAAAATGCATGTTTCTCTTCTATCAGAATAAATATACAGAGAAACAGAGGAACAAAATATGACACAAGAAAACCAAGAATAGAGATAACCTGTACAGCAAAGTTCTCTACTCAGATTTGCTGTTCCAGGAAGCCTGAAGCGACAACTTCTCTACATCAGTCTGAAGGCTTACTGGAAGATCATCATCAAGGCTTCATTATTTACTCTCCAAGACAACAAACATTTCAGCCATTGCTGAAATCATCATTTGCTGGAGCAGTCATCTATTGAAGGCCTATCACCCTGTGCAAAGCTTCCACTCCTGAACCATTCTACATCTCAGGGGGAGCTTTGACATCATCAATCCACTTGTGCTTCTCTCATTTGATTGAGAACAGAGAAGACACCTTCAACTCTTATTTTTCTTTTCCCGCTGTAAAAGGGTTCTTGAACTCCCTTCAAAAGTTCTGTTTGGTTTTGAGAGCCTTGTCAAAACTCAGTGGTGGCAAGACACCTGATCAAAAAATCTAGCTTTGGTTTTTGAGCACCTTATCAAAAGCTCATTGGTGTCAGGAAACCTGATCAACTCATCCTGAGTGGATTCCTACCAAAGGTGGTAGAAGAGTGGACGTACCCAAGTTGTTGGGGAACCACTATAAAATTCTTGTGTCGTCTGGATTGCAATTTTTATTTCTTGTATTCTTGTTGTGTGTGTTTGCTCTAATCTCTAGGATAGATATCACTTTCAATTGGTATCAGAGCGAGGTTGGTTATACAACAACTAAACCATCACTAGGTTGGTTGTTCATACAGGCTAACACCTGAACCAAAAGATCTCTGGTTTGATCCATTCTAGTTAGATTAATTATTATATTTTTCACATAGCAAGAATATGGAATTTTCTAGCACCAGACCTCCTAAGTGCAACATAAACCAATTTGTACTTTGGAAGACAAGAATTAAATTATATATGAACTCTATTGATGAAGATATTTTTCCTTCTATTTTGACAGGTCTCCCAACATCGGTAACAACAACTAAAAAGGCCAGGCTAGCTGATGCCAGAGCCATGAATATCCTAGCACAGTCATTATCTGATGACTTGTTTCAGGAAGTTGTTGAATGCTCAACAGCTAAGGAGATATGGGATTCCCTCCATCAAATGGCTTCTGAACCCGTGGATAAAATATTAGAAAGAAGCCACAACATATCATTTGAAGAAGGAGAACTAATATCCCTAGATATTATTTGGGATGTTTCAGATGATGAATCTTCATTTGAAGATGAAGAAGAGGAAGCAAGGGCCAAAGAATTTTGCTTAAAGGCCATCAATGCCTCCTGCAGCAATTCAGATGCTGAACAAACAGAAAGAAAATCAAAACCTGAAAAGGTTCAGGTAATATCTAATTCTGTGTTCAGTTTAGTTAATTTAGAACTTCAATCTTGCTGCCAAGTTTTAATAAAACCTGAGAAGGAAATCAAACTTCTCAGAGAAATGTTTTCAAAATATTTTAATGAGTTCAAATCTGAGAACTCAGTTTGCTTTTTCATAAATTTGTTTTATAAACATAAGGATAAATTATTTAGAATATTTTTAAAACCTTCTACCATTTGGAACAAATTTATTAGGAAGTATTTCTTTTTCTTAAAGCTGATTATATCTTTTTGATATTTTGTTTAAAATTATTTTAGGATCTCTGTATGTGAATTCTTTGTCAGATACTTTATATTTCTTATAGATCTTTTTCTAAATTCATCTAGATTGAGTCTTCTACTCTAGTTGCATTGGTCAGCAGTGATCATGGCACTGAGTTTGAATCTCTTCTGATGAAAAGAAATTTTATAGGAAGGAAGATATTAGACTTTGTTTTTCAAATCCAGAATCCTAATAAAATTTGTTGGACAAATATCATTTTGCTGCTAACATATCCTTTTTTAAGGAGAGAGCAATCTCTACCATAGCTTTTTGCAGGTACCATCTATAATAGTTAGCTGGATGACTCAATCAAAATCCATCTTTAAGAGTCATCTCAGCCTCCTCCAATCACAATTACTTCATCAACATAGGGGAAGATTGCATTGCCAGCAGAAGTCAGTTTTTAACAGCAACAGAGGCCAGCATTGCAAAGCTTTTCTTTTTATATCTCATGCTTTGTAATATTAATTTGTTGTAATATTTTAATTCTCATGTAAATAGTAATCCTAACCCAAATAGGGGGAGATTGTTGGAACACCCTAATTTGGATTTGGGTCAGGATCACTATGTCTTTCAGTTTATTAGATTGACCCATCATGTATAGCTAAGGGTCATAGGTTGTGCTAAGTCAGAGGCTCTCAGAGATTGAAGAAATCAGCCAAGAGAAATTAGTCAGAGAAATCAGCCAGAAGAAAACAGAATTCAACATTAAGCTTAGGTCGACGATCGTCGAGCTCCGGTCGAAGATCGTCGAGCTTAAACTCTGCTGTAACGTCGAGCTGTGGTCGACGCCTTATCTCTCAAGCTGCGGTCGACGTTTTAGTCCAAGCTGCGTTCGACGCTTTCTGTTCAAGCTGAGATCGACGATTTATCTCAAGCTGCGGTCGACGTTTTATCTAAAGCTCAGGTCGACGCTTTCCAAGCTCAACTATGCTGGAACGTCGAGCTCCGCTCGACGCTAACCTATGCTGGAACGTCGAGCTCCGGTCGACGTTCTCCGAACTCCGTTCGACGATTTCTGCCAGAACTTTGAACGCAAGTTTCCAGGCGGATTTTCAGGATATTCCTTGGTCCAATTAAAGCAAACTGTCAATATTCAAATACAGCTTTATTATAGGATTATTAGAGGAATGTATTTATGAATATTATAGCCGTTGGAGTATCAAAAAGGAAGCAGTAATAAGTGCTGAATTAAAATGCCCGTTTCTCTTCTATTAGAATAAATATACAGAGAAATAGAGGAACAAAATATGACACAAGAAAACCAAGAATAGAGATAACCTGTACAGCAAAGTTCTCTTCTCAGATTTGCTGTTCCAGGAAGCCTGAAGAGACAACTTCTCTACATCAGTCTGAAGGCTTACTGGAAGATCATCATCAAGGCTTCATTATTTACTCTCCAAGACAACAAACATTTCAGCCATTGCTGAAATCATCATTTGCTGGAGCAGTCATCCATTGAAGGCCTATCACCCTGTGCAAAGCTTCCACTCCTGAACCATTCTACATCTCAGGGGGAGCTTTGACATCATCAATCCACTTGTGCTTCTCTCATTTGATTGAGAACAGAGAAGACACCTTCAACTCTTATTTTTCTTTTCCCGCTGTAAAAGGGTTCTTGAACTCCCTTCAAAAGTTCTGTTTGGTTCTGAGAGCCTTGTCAAAACTCAGTGGTGGCAAGACACCTGATTAAAAAATCTAGCTTTGGTTTTTGAGCACCTTATCAAAAGCTCATTGGTGTCAGGACACCTGATCAACTCATCCTGAGTGGATTCCTACCAAGGGTGGTAGAAGAGTGGGCGTACCCAAGTTGTTGGGGAACCACTATAAAATTCTTGTGTCGTCTGGATTGCAATTTTTATTTCTTGTATTCTTGTTGTGTGTGTTTGCTCTAATCTTTAGGATAGATATCACTTTCATCTACAAAAAAAATATTAGTATAGTTTTATTCAGTTTCTTTAGTACTGCTTTTTTTAGCCTTATCAAAAACCCAAAAAAATTAGAAAAAATCAAAAATTCCAAAAAAGAGATCATATTTCTAAACCCAAAAAAAAATTTTAAGAATCTTAAAAAAATCAAAAAAATATAATAAACCTCATGCTTAGCTTTTTGTTATTTTCAAAAATTTAGTTTGAGTTTGTTTATAAGCATTTTTTTATTTGCTAATCTTTTATTTCATCATATTTAGTTAAATTTAATATTTAGTGATTTTGTTTTGAGGATAATCTTATGGTTCTAATTTGCTTAGAGTAATTTATTTAGCACTTTTTCTCTTTTATTTTAAATAGTTTCAATTTTGTAGTAATTTTGCTTAACAATTTGGATTCTAATGATTATTACCTCATGCTTTTAGAATCTTAGGAAATCTCAATCTACTAGTAGTTGCTCTCTAGTATTTTAGTTTATTTTCTAAATATCTTGTTTAACCCCTTATCGTTACTCAATTCTTTTTTTCTTTTATTGTTAGATCATATGTCATGGGAATAAGGAGATGTTAGTTCCTTATTCTCTGGTACATATATGCAACCCAAAAATGAAGAGAGGAATTAAAAGTTCATATATGTCGGGGAAAGTGATAGGATATTAGTCTATCATTTTCTGGTATTACATATATATTTTATTAAAAAAATTTGGGTGGGGTGTGAAAAAATAATAATGATGATCACCTCCAATCAAAGACCTCTTCATGTTAATTTCCTCCCTAAACCCTTAGCCAATATTATTGTCTTAGTCTTTAAATTAAAATATTGGGAGAGCATAAGTAGTAGGTTGCACAATTTTTCCTTAAGTTTCTTTCAAGTTAAGATTTTTATAATTTCAATCTAACCTTGTTTGCACTTTACTCCATTTTGAATGCTAGTTAGTTTATTAATGAAATTTTGGCTAAATATTTCTCTCTTTTCACTTTAATTTCATAATTTAGGACTTAATTCGTAAATCCCTAAATTTTAATTTTGGCTAGATTTTGATGTAAATAAATTTTTAGTTTAATTAAAAATTATTTAATGTCTTATAAATATTTCTTTCCTTTTTGCTCTAGAATAGCAAAAGCCTAAGCATGGGGGAGTTTGATGACTACTTTTAGTCATCATTTTTGGGGTAATTTAGTAGCCTAAAAGCCTATGTTTATTTATATTTTATGCTTGTTATTTCATGTTTTAATGTCTTTTTATAATATATTAATTCTAGTTTAATGATATGTTTTAAGTATTTTTTATGTTTTATTTCTTTTAAAAAAAAAGTCTTTTATGTTATAATAAATCTCTAGTTTTCTTTATGTTTTATTTTATGTCTTGTTAGGTTTAGTTTAATATTTAATAATTATTGTTATGTTATGTTTGTTATGTTATGTTATGTTTATGTTATAATTATTAATAATATCTAACATGTTTTTGCTTTGTTTTCTTGTAGGTTCAAGTCCAAGTGCAGCCCACCTCACCATACAACCCTCCTACCCGAGCACTTACATGCAACAAGAAGCCCATGGAGCAGCCCTTCACAAGCCTACAAACAAGCCAAACCCGAGCCCACTTACTCATGCATGCACCTCATGTATTCTCTCTCCACCTCATTAATTTCTCCATGCATGCACCTCCACATTCATGCATGGCCGGCCACTCTCTTTCCCCTTCTTTTATTGTTTTCTTTTTCTCTTTATTCCACATTCATCCCCCTTCTATTTTCCATATTTTCTATTTTTATTTCCCTAAATGAAATACATTGAACCTCCCATTTTCTCTCTCCCACATTATGATATTCATGCATCTCTTCCACCACACATGGCCGGCCACCCCCTTATCTTCCCTCATTCTAGAACCTTCTCCCTCTCCTATAAAAGGACCCCCTTGCCTCTTGTTTTGAAAAGTAGTTTTTTGGTAGAGAGTGCTAGTTTAAGTTGAGTTCTATTTCTTTCCTTTTCTTCCCTTGTTGTACTTTTCTTTTATTGTTGTAATTTTCTTCATAATATAGTCTTGTTCTTTTTAATATTGTATTTCTCTTTTATTTTATCAAGCAATGAAAATGAATTTCTTTCCTTTTTGTGCATTCTTTCTCAAACATGCTTACCTAATTATATTTTGTGCCCGATAGCGATAATCTTTGCGATAAAATAATATCGTTCATTTTATGTTGCATTTGTATTTTTATTTTTGATCCTTCCTTGCTTTATTTCGTATCAACTCCGTATTGCTAGTATACGGTAGTAAATTCCGATCTCGTATTTGAGTAGCCGAGAGGCTCGTGAATATGATAGATCACTAAAGGAAGGAAAGAGTTGCACGCACCCCTAGAGATAGGATGACGTAAATCCTCCGTATTGGAGTCAAATCCAATAGTGCGGGTCACTTCGATAATGCGACTTTAGGCCATTTTGACTTGTAAAGAGATTTCGGTCAAAATGTCTATAAGTTAGGGGATTTAATGCTCTAGCGAGATTATTTCCTAATATCGGAGCCGTCACGGTCTTAATAGAATTGCAAATGCTAACTAAATTATTTCATTTCAAAGTGAATCGTCGATCGAGCACTTTTCTCGTAATAGTTTATTTTCTCTTTTAACTAAGTTTATTTTATTTTATTTTCAAAAATCATCAATCATTCGGTAGAATAATAGAGTCGTTGTGAGTAATAGTACTTGCCTGCCCCGAGTTTTTATACGAACTTGATATATTTTTATCACTATACTATAAAACGATAGGTACACTTGCCTATTCGGATTGTAGTCCGTGAGACGATTTTTGCCCATCAGTGACACCACCTCAACTTGGACACAGAGGCTCTCCCCATCTAGCAGAAGAAGAGGTTTATCACGGACAAGCTAGCCGAGCCCATCAGGGAGGAGGTGTCCAATCTCCTCAAGGCTGGCTTTGTATCCAAAATACAATACCTCGGCTGGGTCTCCAATATAGTAATGGTTAAAAAAGGAGGCGGCCGGTGGCGTATGTGTGTTGATTTTTCTTTACTTAATAAATCATGCCCCAAGGAATATTATCCTTTGCCTTGGAGCGACGCGCTGGTTGACTCAACCATTAGTTTTCCTGTAATGAGTTTTCTGGATGCATTTTTAGGTTATCGCCAGATCTGGATGCACCCCCCCACCCCCCGACGTCAAAGATGTCTCCTTCATCACAGGGGAGGGGTGTTACTGCTACAAAATGATTCCCTTTATGCTGCGGAATGCAGGGGCGACCTACCGGAAGATGATTGATAGGGTCTTCCGAGAACAAAGGTTGAGGAACCTAGAGGTGTATGTAGATGACCTCATGATTAAGAGCAGAGACGTGGACTCCCACCTTCGTGACCTAGAGGAGACCTTCGTCACCCTGCGCGAGTACAAGATGAGGATGCACCCTGTGAAGTGTGTCTTCGGGGCCAGCAGGGGGAAGTTCCTGGGCCACCTTCTAATCTTTGCGGGGGTAGAGCCAAATCCCGATAAGGTCCAAGCAATCATTGATCTGGGATCACCTCAGAATGCTAAAGAGGTTCAGCGATTGGAAGGGAAGCTGACAGGGTTGAGCAGGTTCCTTTCCCAAGCTGGGGAGAAGTGCTCCCCCTTCTTCAAAGCATTAAGGGGAAGCCAAAAATTCGAGTGGACCAGGGAGTGCGAGGAGGAATTCCAAGCCCTGAAGAAGCAGTTTACTCAGGCTCCGTTGCTCCAAGGGACAAAACAGGGTGAGGATCAATACTTGTATCTCGAGGTCAGATAGGAGGCCTTGAGCTCGGTCCTTGTTTGGGAAGAGGGGAAGAAGCAACTCCCCATATACTATGTAAGCCGGGTGTTGAGGAAGACCGAGCTCCATTATCCCATCTTGGAAAAGCTGGTCTTCCCTCTAGCCATCTTGACCCGGAGGCTCCGACCTTACTTCCAAGCACACTCGATTCGGGTGGTGATTGACAACCCCCTCCACAACATCTTCAAGGGGTTCGAGCATTCGGGCAGGTTGGCTAAGTGGTCAGTGGAGTTGAGTGAGTTCGACATCTCCTTTTTCCCTCATCTCTCAATCAAGACCCAAGCGATGTCTCACTTCCTGGCTGACTACGTGGTCGAGGTAGTAGAGGAAGAACTCACTCACCCAATTCCATGGAGGGTGATGGTAGATGGCGCTTCGGGGAGGCATTCCCTGGGAGTGGGGGTGATCTTGGAGAGCCACCAGGGAACACGAATTGAACAAACAGTAGTGGCACACTTTCCCATCACCAATAATAAGGACGAATATGAGGCGATGATCACAGGACTGTGCTTAGCCAGGGAACTAGTGGTGCAGGACGTGGAGGTTCTCACTGACTCTATGGTGGTGGATTCCTATATAAATGGGGAGTTTGAGGCAAGGGAGCCCACCCTATAACTATACTTTACGAAATTGAAGGTGGTCATCGATATATTCCAGACTTTCTCCATCCGACACGTGCCCAGGGAAGAAAACGAGCAGGTAGACCAACTAGCAAAGCATGGTCCCCGGGTGGGAGGTACCATAACCGATCTATTTTGCCCTTCCATCGAGGAGGGAGAGTTGATGGAGGTGGATCAACACCCCTCGTGGATGGACCCATTCACGACCTTCCTTTCTACAGGTGAATATCTGGAGGGGATGGATAGGAAAAAGTTCAAGCACAAGTCGACATATTATCTTATGTGTGACGGGCAGCTGTATAAAAAGACCCTCTCTGGTATGCTGGCGCGCTGCGTGGCTGAGAGGGAAATCTAGAGGATCCTGGAGGAGGTCCACTCAAGGGAGTATGGAAGCTACTCAGGGGGCAAAACCTTGGAAGGAAGAATCATCAGGCAAGGGTACTTCTGGCCGACCCTGAGCCATAATGCCACAGAGTTCGCAAAGAAGTGTAGAAAGTGCCAGTTGTTTGCCCCCTATAACTACAGCCGACTAAGCGCCTCAGGAGTATCACGATGCCCTAGCCCTTTGCAATCTGGGGAATGGATCTGGTAGGGCCTTTCCCCTAGGCCAGTGGGCAGAGGAGATTCTTGTTGCTCTTGATCGACTATTTTTCCAAGTGGTTAGAAGTAAAGGCACTATCCAAAGTGACCTCCCAAGTAATCCGTAATTTTGTGTGGGGGGAGATCATCTGCCAGCATGGGTTATAACGGCCTCCCCAGCACCATGCTCACAAGGACGACAGCCGGCACCCCCAGCACCATGCTCGAAAGGGTTCAACCTAACTAGGTCTGCAGACTATGCACCCCAACCCCTCTCCGCTCCTGTTTTTCAGCAGCGGTAGGTTGTTGCCACTGGGGATCGAACCCAGGACCTTGATAAGAGACTCTTTACCACAGCTCTCATCACCAACTGAGCATCCAGCTCCCCGGACTTCCCAATCACAAACCAGACCATTGACATTTCTAGTAGGCCCTTAGACTACGGACCTACTCTACCCATTCCATGCCAATTCTTCTTCCTAAGCGTACAAGTGTAGGTGTGAGGTGCGTCTATTGTTAGGGTTACTCTTGATCATTTTATCCCTACGATTTAAGGTTAACCTTGGACTTCCCGAGGTTTACCCGGTGAAGGGCTCGCAGCGGTACTAGAAACTATGATGTGGTGAATCCCAAAGCTCCCTTTCCAAAGCACTTATTGTAATTGATTTGTTCCCTTAACCCATTCCCTTCTCATATTACAGTGGGATAATCCTAGGGTGACTTTGACTCTTCCTCTTCTCGGGGAGGACGATCTTCCGTCGAACCCGAACACCACTTAACACTAATCAATCTCACACCCTACCCGTCCTGACTTCAAATAATGAACTTGATTTAACTCACCCTATCCAAACCAGCAAACTACCAAAATTCCATTTCCCAAGTTCATTACCCACTCTAGTTCAGCTTCTGCAGTTTTACTAAACGCAGACCATCCTAAGCTTTATGAGGTATGCAAGGGGTGGTACTCCAAATTGTCTTCCGAATATCCTATAATATTTACTGGAGGTCTATCATGACATAATTAGTCTAAATCCAGAAAATAATAATTTTCCTATTTCATCTGGCATTTAATTTATTTATTCTCAGCCTCCCAATGCCCTAGTATGAACATGAAGTGCACTAATGAGCCATCAATAAATAACCATAAAATCTGTAAAAATCCTATGTGGCATTTTTACAGTAATTCCAAATGTTGAGAAATTTTAGAGGTGTTTAGGCCTACATTTCCTAATTTACCATTTTATGCCACTTTTACTATATTATGAAGCAAGTACTGTAAATATGTATCCAAAAATCACAAGAAAATTATAGAAGCTCAATGGCAATCTAAAACCATCAGAAACCAAGTCCCATAATTTTTTACTAATATATGGGCTCTGAATTTATTTTAATGTAAAACACAAATTTTTTTAGCTTAGTGAAGGAGGTACTATGTTTAATTGTCTAAAAATCCAAAGAAATTTACAGGATGACTATCATGGTCTGAAACACCCACTGACTAAATTTCATAAATTTCCAAATATAAATGGGCATTATTTGTATTTTTTGACTACATATCACAATTGATATGTTAAAGAAGCAAGTACCCAAAATAATCAGATAAAACTCCCAAGAAAAATACAAAAGGTATAACATGCTATAAGATGCCCTAATCAAAGATTTCATAACATTCTAGTGAACAGAAATCCTAGAACAGATCTGCAAGAAAAAAAACCCTATAAATTAATCCAAAAGCCTCAACAAAATGATATTACGACCATTTAGACCATAAAATCACTTTGCCTAAACTTTACTTGATTTTAAGTTCAGTTGATAGCTTAATAACTCAAATTAAGGTTGGTGACGTAAACAAGGGTTAGGGTTTTAGGTGGGCTAAAGGTCTCCAAATACCCAAAAATTTTGACCAGAGGATTTTAGTACCCATATGGTCCTCTTCACCAAATTTAAAGTCAAGCCAAGGTTATTTGACCCCATGACTTTCACAACTCTAAAAATCCCCATTAAGACCCTAGGGTTCTAGGGCTACCCTATCCCAAACCACCCAAAATAACATTGGAGGGTGTGTCATGCCCCAAAAAGCCAGTGGACAAAATATCAGTCTCTGTTGAGGTTGTTTGACAACTCAAATCCCAAAAGGAATGAATTGACCTAATTAACCCTATAAGGGCCAACCTAGGGTAGAGTTAAAACTTAATCAAAACATTTCCAAATGCGGTGGAATTTTTACAAGAGTTCTAACATTCCCACTAAGAACTCCCACAAAAATTTGGGGGGATTTTGAGGTGTTTAGGACACCTAAATAAATTATACATGAATTATTTAATTTTTACAAAAACTATAGAAAAATAGTCTCCAAAAATTCTGATTTTTGGATAATTCTTAGGTATGTCTAATAATAGCCCATACCCAAAATTTCAAGTCATTTGGATATCTGGATTGATGTGGACATCCAAATCAATCTCAGGACAACCCTATGGATAGAACTCACAAAAATGTGTGTTGTGGTCTAACCCGGACTCCAAATCGAGTGAAATCAATTTTGAATTAAACTAGACTTCAAGGGCTACATGTTCTATGTTGACCACTTTTTATGTTTCATCCCCTACGGGCTAAAATTTTCAGTTTAAACCTAGAGCACAGTAAAGGGGATTACTTCACTAATTATACCATATATAATATAATATAATAAATATACTGTTCATCTTCTTCTTTACCCGAACCCGAGCAGAACTAGAAAATATACTCTTCATGTAGCTTTTCTAAAACTATTTCCCGGCCACCCAGCCATCTCCCTGGCCGGCCACCACCACCACCACCTCTGTTGAGGTGAGGGCTATCGTCGGGCGGCGGCACGGCCGCCGGAGAGGCAGTTTCCGGCGAACCCGACCACCATTTTTTTTGAAAAACCATGGAAAAGCTCACTCAATCTTGCTCCTTTGAGCTCAACATCTCTTCTAAATAATTTCTAAGATCTACCCATAGAAGAAGGAGTAGAGGAGGACCTTATTCGCGGTTTGGAGTCGAGCCGATTGTAGGGATGCTATTTGCGCAGTGGTGGCGTCGCCGGAATTCTTCAACAGCAAGGTAATGAGCTCTAGCTTTATCAGGAAAGGGTGAAACCCTCCTCTCTAAGTCTAGGTAGTCTTTTATAGGAGAAACAAGGCTGCGGGTGGGGATATAAACGGTCCAGCCATTAGTGCCTCCTTAAAAGCATGCTTCGGCCATGGTGGAGGGGGAGATGAAGCACTCAACTCAGCTAAGAGAAGGCTGAAAACTCCTCCTCTCCCTGAGAGGAGTCGAATCCAGCTGTTTCAAGGGGGGAGAGGGTGGAGCCGAGCCTTAAAAGCCATTAATGGCCAGGCAAACCGTCGCTTGGCCATGACTGGAAGGAGAGGGAACGGCTGCCACGTGGCACAGCCGGTCAAACTCACTAAATAAGGTTTTAATTAAGTCTTAATAAGAAAATGGCCCATAATGCATTCTTGCACACTTCTTAGACCGGCCCGGTTAAGCTTAACCAGCACCAAGCCAAAACAGATCTGCAAGAAAAAAACTAAGTAAAATGGCATTGAGTGAGCTCTGTTCACTCAATGCCATCCATGCTACGGCGTTGAGTGAGCACAGCTCACTCAACGCCATCCCAGATACAGCGTTGAGTGAGCTATGCTCACTCAACGCCATCAGAATGGCCTCCCAGACTATGACATTGAGTGAGCTCAACTAACTCAACGCCATCCGGATTATGCCGTTGAGTGAGCTCTTCTCACTCAATGCTATCCAGAATAAGCCCTTTTTGAACGATGGAGTTGAGTGAGCTTAGCTCACTCAGCGCCGTCCAGATTATGGTGTTGAGTGAGCTTAGCTCACTCAACGCCGTCCAGATTATGGCGTTGAGTGAGCTTAGCTCACTCAACGCCGTCCAGATTATGGCGTTGAGTGAGCTCAGCTCACTCAACGCCATCCAGGCAACACTAAATGGCGTTGAGTGCAGACAGTGCACTCAACGCCATTCAACCTATGGCGTTGAGTGCACTCAACACCATCCCGCCTGACAGATTACGGAGTTGAGTGAGCTAAGCTCACTCAACGCCATCCAGTCTACGGCGTTGAGTGAGCTCAGCTCACTCAATGCCAACCAGACGACACCAGATGGTGTTGAGTGCAATCAGTGCACTCAATGCCATTCAACCTATGGAATTGAGTGCACTCAAAAAACTCAATGCCATTCCGCCTGAGGGATGGCGTTGAGTGCAAACACTGCACTTAATGTAATTCTGCCTTAATGATGGCGTTGAGTGCAGTCAGTACACTAAACGCCATTCTGCTTAAGGCATTGAGTGCACTTGACGCACTCAACGCCCAAGTCCTAATCCTATTTTAAGCAAGTTTGACCCCACTATTTGCAGACCAAGGTGATTTTCACCTTTCTTCCTAAGCTCACTTGGTCTTCTCGGGCTTCTTAAGGTTTTGTCATGACAAAACCACTCCTAGGGGTCTAGCTGGAAATGGGATGTTACACGGGTTTCCCCACGCTATCGTCACGGACAACGAGCCTCAGTTCACTAGTGCCGAGTTCATCAGTTTCTACGGGCAACTCGGGATTGATTTCAAGTTTGCCTCAGTTCACCACCCTAGGAGCAACGGGCAGGTGGAGGCGGTGAACAAGATCATCATCAATCTCCTCAAGAAGAAGGTAAAAAACTTGAAGGGTAGCTGGGTGGAACAACTTCCTTCAGTTCTTTGGGCCCTTAGAATGACTCCAATCACTACCACGGGATAAACCCCCTTCAAGCTCTCCCATAGATGCGAGGCAGTACTCCTGGTAGAGTTTGAGGTCCGGACGCCTTGGGTGGTTGAGGTGGAGGAAGGAAGGGAAGAATGGAGAGCCGAAAATTAAGAGGAACTACGACTCTCTCTAGACATGGTGGAAGTGCTACGTGACCTCTCTGTCATCCAGCAAAAAGAAGTGAAGAGAATAATGGCTAAGTACTTTGATAAGCATGTCAGGGTCAAACAGTTCATGGAGGGGGACTTGGTCCTGAGAAAGGTGGACGCCGCGGGGAGATTGGCCGCTGTGGGGAATCTCAACCCAACCTAGAAAGGTCCATTCATTGTATAGTAGGCATTGAGGTCAGGATGGTACCACCTCTTGAATGTGGAAGGCAAGACCCTAAGTCTTGCCTAGAGTGGTGACAACTTGAAACGTTTTTACCCTTGAGTCCTGTAAGTAGTGTTCCATCTTCTAATAAAAGCTTATCGATATGCCTGTGCCCCCGCCATGGTTTGTGCAAGTTGAAATGTTCATTACCTATACCCTGATTAGATCCCGCTGCTAGGCTCTCACCTAGTTGGTAGGGCAAGATGTCACTCGGTGGAGTCTACCTAGACCCCGATCAGATCCCGCTGCCAGGCTCTCACCTAGCAGGTAGGGCTGGCTATCACTAAGTGGAGTCTACCAAGACACTGAGTAGATCCCGCTGCCAGTCTCTCACCTATCTGGCAGGGCGGGATGTCACTCGGTGGATTCTACCCAGACCCTGAGCAGATCTCGCTTCCAGGCTCTCACCTAGTTGGTAGGGTTGTATGTCACTCAGTGAAGT
The DNA here is from genome assembly GCA_039513925.1 of Platanthera zijinensis. Taxonomy (NCBI): domain Eukaryota; kingdom Viridiplantae; phylum Streptophyta; class Magnoliopsida; order Asparagales; family Orchidaceae; genus Platanthera; species Platanthera zijinensis. The sequence continues at coordinate 134,284,033 of CM077081.1, forward strand.
CTACCCAGACCCCGAGCGGATCCCGTTTCTAGGCTCTCACCTTGCTAGAAAGGCTGGATGTCACTCAGTGGAGTCTATCCAGACCCCGAGCAGATCCCACTTCCAGGCTCTCACCTAGCTGGCAGGGTTTGATGTCACTTGGTGGAGTCTACCCAGACCCTAAGCAGATCCCGTTACCAGGCTCTCACCTAGTTGGTAGGGATGGATATCACTCGGTGGAGTCTACCCAGACCGCGAGCAGATCCTGCTACTAGGATCTTACCTAGCTGGCAGGGTAGGATGTCACTCGGTTGAGTCTACCTAGACCCCGAGCAGATCCCGCTCCCAGGCTCTCACCTAGCTGGCAGGGCTGGATGTCACTCAGTGGAGTCTATCCAGAACCCGAGCAGATCCCGCTGCCAGGCTCTCACCTAGATGGCAGGGCTTGATGCCACTCGGTTGAGTGTACCTAGACCCCGAGCAGATCCCGCTGCCAGACTCTCACCTAACTGGCAGAGCTGGATGTCACTCGGTGGAGTCTACCTAGACCCTTAGTAGATCCCGCTGCCAAGCTCTCACCTAGCTGGCAGGGCTGGACGTCAATCGGAAGAGTCTATCAAGACACCGAGCAGATCCCACTGCCAAGCTCTCACCTAGCTGGCAGAGATGGATGTCACTCGGTGGAGTCTACCTAGACCCCGAGCAGATCCCACTGCCAGGCTCTCATCCAGCTGGCAGGGCTGGATATCACTAGGCAGAGTCTACCAAGACACCGAGCATATCCTGCTGCCAGGCTCTAACCCAACTGGAAGGGCTGGATGTCACTCGGCGGAGTCTACCTAGACCTCGAGCAGATCCCGTTACCAGTATCTCACCAAGCTGGCAGTGCTGGATATCACTCATGGGAGTCTACCCAGACCCCAACAGACTAGCAGACAGAAGGTCTTGGTGAATAAGGTGCCTAAAGTTGGGAGCCATATGCTCAAACTTCAGAGGCAAAAATCAAAAGGCTGCCAGGATGACCTTAACGGGTCGGCGATCCAGAAATGCCAACTCGAGCCTATGGTTCGGCGAGTTCCCGCAAAGCAACCAAGACGACGAGAACTCAGACCGCGTTGCGACCCCTTGGAGCCCAGCTCGCGTGGAGCCTAGCGGATCGGGTACGGACCGAGTCAGCTCGCCTGCTCTGCCTCGCGAATGGCACGACAAACCCAGACGAAGGACATGCATCGCCGTTCGTGGTTTGGTTAGCTGGCGCTCCTTTATTTCCTAAGCTAAGTCCCGAACAAACACGCGACCTAGCTCACAAGCCGCAGGAAGGGGGACAATCGACAGAAGAATCAAAAACAAATAGCGAGTTTAAGAAAGAAAAGACGGATTTACACTACAAATAAGCATCTTTACAGAACAGTTTCAGAGAGTACGTTCTATTGATAAAAAATTATAAGTCCTGGGACTCAGCTTGCGCTCATATTACAGCAAAAATATCTTAGGAGAGGAGCGAATATTTATGAAGGAGAGCCTTCCGAGCGACGAATCCCTCCTAAATTGGATTGAAGGACCCGTCGCCCGGCTTCGGTACCGGAAGGAACAAGGCTGGTACCACGTTGCTCGCGGAAAGGCCCTCGCCCTCGCTCTTGATAAGGTCTGCTCGTCACAACATTTGGAGGGTGTACTTCACGGTACTGGCAGTGTTCTTCTGCATTAGCTCCTCCATCTTGTATTCGGTGTAATGCGCGAGCCGGCAATCGCTACTGGAGGGCAGCGGAGCGGCCACTACGGCTTCTAGCTCCCGCACCCATGCCCACAGTATCATAACCTGCATTTTCTCAGCATTTAAATTATATCAGAGTTAGTGAAAATACGCGCTGTAATGCCACGCCGTGAAGGGGATAACAGCAGACACTCAGGCAAGACTCCTCTTCTATTATTTATGAGAATTTATTGAGTTAATATGAATGAAATCCAGTTTAAATTAGATAGCCGTATCCCTCGGCCCAGTGGGTCAGCTAGCCCACTTAGAAGAAAAATAAGTTTACACTGCGGAAAAATACTTTGATTATACTGTTTTGACGTCCTACGCGATTGTGAACATCCCCGAAGGACAACACGCGGTATGCATGACTCTAGATTTATTATTAGTAGGAAAGTAGATTTCTTTACGGTAGCTGGCAAATAGTTCCTTTATAGCTTCAAGCATGCCATGTATGATTTACTAACAATAAAGTTTTATAAGTTAAAATAACTAACATGCATCCTAGCATAAACCATCTTACAGAGAAAGTAAAAACAACCCCAAACTGGGTAAACTAGCAGTATTGAGTAAAATACTTAGTCTTCAAAGAAAAACCACCGATGGGTGTCAACAACCTGACATGAACCCACCGGTGGGTAAGAATGTCTGTACTAAGAGAAGACAATAAAAACTACCTCACAAGCGTGAGGGACAACCTCTGCAACACAACATACCACAACTCACAACTCTAGCCGCTCAACCAGCCACCACCTGAACCTGAGGCATTCAAAAGAAGAACACCTCAGCAAGAAATAAATATAAGTGGAAAAAAAGATAGGGAAAAGGATCTGTAAGTAAAACAGACAGGGCTACCAAACCCCAAAATGAACCAGGCTGACCAACTATGCTAAGAAGTATAAGCAAAGCTGCAAATGATTAGCTCAACAATTATAACACAAGGAAGAATCACACCAAAGGTGCTAAGAACCTATACCCTTAGACACATGGTTCCAACCAAGTAAAAAATTTATGAAAAACATATCCTTACAAGACTGAAACAGTCACCGGAGAAGTACCAACACCTGCACACCTGCACTCAAATCATTCATTGGGAAAGTACAGGCACCTGCATCACAGCAGTCAAAACATTCACTGGGGAAGTACCGACACCTGCATCACGGCAGTCAAAACATTCACCGGGGAAGTACCGGCACCTGCATCACAGCAGTCAAAACATTCACTGGGGAAGTACCGGCACCTGCATCACAGCAGTCAAAACTTTCACCGGGGAAGTACCGGCACTTGCATCATAGCAGTTAAAACATTCACCGGGGAACTACCGACACCTGCATCACAGAAGTCAAAACATTTACCGGGGAAGTACCGGCACCTGCATCACAGCAGTCACAACTTGACAGAACACCAACTCCCAAATCCCAACTTACAAAGACTTAAACACTTTTCCCAACACCCGAGACCAAAATATCCAAGCTCAAAGCTTAAGGACCAAACTCGACGAACCAAGACAAAAATCGATTAAAGCAGCCAAGTCCACGGAGATTCGGCGGATAAAACTCACCTTACACGCCGAACAACACAAATTCGGCGGGTATCACCAGTGGTACTCGCCTAAATCCACCTATTCGGCGGGTATCACCTACAATACTCACCGAACTCCCTGATATTCAGCGTGTATCACTAGTGATACTCGCCAAATTTCCCTTATCCGGCGGGTTTCACTAGTGATACTCGCCGAATTTTTACTTAGGCTCTGTTTGGCATGGTGGTAGCGGTCATGAACAAGCAGTTTTTTTATGTACTTATGCGTTTATGACCGCCACCAATGCGTCAAATAGAGCATATAGACACGACGCGTCGGCAGGTATGATTGCGGTAGATTATTATAAATCTGATTTTGGGCTTATGAGGTCACTCTTGACTTATAACGTTTTTGGGAAAAGCAGTCCTAAAAGAGAAAATTTGACCAGTGTTGTATGAATTATTATTTTTTTCAAAATAATTTTTTGGACCAAAAGTCGGATGTTATTATATAGATTCCGTTTGGGATGATGGTGGCTATTGTGTGCGCGGTTTTGAACTGTTATTCAAATAAATTTCGTGCATTATTATGTTCAAATCTAGTTTTTTTTCTCAAAAAAAAATAAGACAACGTTGCTTTGCTCAAACTGTCGCAGCAAGAACGTCACCTCAAGAAGAGCCTTAGGTGCGATGAAGCTTATCGGTTTGAGAATGGATGACCCTACAAACCAAAATTTGGGCCGAAAAACTGTCGTGAAAACTCAAAACATGGTTAAAATTGACACCACTATATTTTTTTTATGACCTATCGATACTCGCCGAATTCGGCTTTGATACACGCTGAATTTGTCTTGTACAAGAAATTTGGATTTTCATCAATTTGATCGTTTTCAAGCTCTAACCTAGGGGGTTCTTTTAGGTGGCTAACACTACACCCTAAACTCTAAAACAAACAAGAAAACAAGGGAAGCAACCCAAGAAATGGCTAGCAAGGGGGAAAAAATCCACTTGCCTTGGAATCACTGGAGAAATGCCGCCCGTTCCCGCCGCTTCTAGATCCGACCGCAAGGAACACTAAACAACGTTTCCTGAAACTTTTGGGAAGGTGATGAGTTGTAAATATACCTATATTTTTGTATTTTTTTATGTCATTTTACTTTATTTTTGCTTTTTTTTTAGTTTGTTTTATTTAATAAATTACTTCTTTTGTAAATTTTATTCTAACTTAGCTTATTTTTGTTTTTCTGAAATTTTTCAGAAAAAGTAAAAATTTGACCTGTCACGCCCTTGACCATGCCCGACATGCCCGTGACAGGCACTCAACACCTTCGGCCAGTCGACACTCAATGATTTTACTGTTGAACACTGAACGCCGTCAGACACGCCCCAGTCACGCCCGTGTTAAAGACCCGTCACGCCCGTGATCAATGTTGACACTCAACGCCTTTTCAACACTAATCGCTACCGACATCAGGACTGCCAGCTGTCCATATCATGCCCGTGACCAAAGCTTGTCACGCCCGTGACCTCCACGTGTCTCCTCATGAAGCTTCCAGATCGTCGACCGGAGCTCAAAGATCGTCGATCACGCCCCATGTCACACCTGTGACCATACCTGTCACGCCCGTGACAGACATGTGTCACTTCCCAAACCTTCCAGAATGAAGCCAGCCAGCCAAAGTCGCAAAGTCAAACACGATTTTGACTGACACGCCCCCTGTCACGCCTGTGACCTAGGGCGTGTCAAGCCCGATTTTTTGTCTATAAATAAAAGCTTTCTGTAAGCTTTTCTTGTCCAATATTTTGACCACTTTGCTTAGGGGAGGTGCTGCCCAAATGAATCCAAATGCAATGTAAGGGAATTTTATCCCCCCCCCTCTCTCTCTCTCTCTTAGTTTGTATTAGGGTGTTTGTTTTAACTTCTTTGTAATAGCTTTTAATATAAATAAAATGTTAGATTATTTTTCTCTCTTTATATGGTTTGGAATTCAATTAAGCGCCCTTATCTTAGCAATTTTTCGTTCCCCTTTTTTGTTCTTTTTATGTTTTATCTTTTAAAGCTTTCATAACTTAGTTAGATTTAGGAATTTTACGGCATTTCTAGCCGTTGTAATGTCCGTTTTATTTTCATTTTTCACCCTTTTTAGCTTTAGCTTTTATTTTTTATCCTATTTTCATTCTTAAGACTTTATAAAAACACTTAAAAAAGTGTTATTTTCAATTTTCTTTAACTTAGGCTCTTAGGAATGTAAAACTTTTCGTTCTTTTTTTAGTTTTATTCTCACTTTTTTAAAAGTTTTTTAAAAACTTAAGAATGAAAATATAGTCGTTTCAAATTTTCGAGCACTGCACTTTTGCGTTTATTTGCAAAAACATTTCGCTCCGTTTAATTTTTATTTTCTCTTTTTATGCATTTCTACCGCATTCTAGCGGTAGAAATTCAGTTGTTTTAATTTTTCAGTTACTTTGCTTTTTCTTATTTTTGCAAGTGTGCGCGCGTGTCTGAGTTAGATTTTATAGCTTTATTTCATTTCTGTAGAGCGCGTGTGTGTGTATGCATTTATTTCCGCATACTCGTTAAGAGTTAAATGGCGCTCTGCTTTCATTTCCCGCACACTCGTTTGAGTGGGACTTGTCTTTTTATTATTTTCATTTTCTCCTACTCACTTGAGTAGGAAACTTTGCGTGCGTGTGTGTGTTTCAATTTATGTAGAGTGCCTGTGTGTGTTTTAATTTCAAGTAGAGTGCGTGCGTGTATGAGATAAATTTACCCCTGCCCACTCGCTTGAGCCGGGATTCACATTTACTACTTTCTTCAGCCCTGCTCGTTTGAGTAGGACTCGCAGTTTTCTGCTTTCCATTACTGCTTTATTTCCTACTTTCTTTACTGCTTTCTTTTACCGCTTTCTAGCTTAAGTGTCCCCATTCCGATGCGTGGCTAACTGCCCTTTGCCCTCAATATCGAAGAGCATCAGGACAGATAAAGTAGCTTTAAATAATTAAAGGTCCTGTTTTTCAGTTTAATTAAATTTCTTAAGGTTTGCCCCGGGTTAATGACGCGTAGGACCGCATATCGATGTGCGGGGTCTATTTCCGTTATCCATACGCAACGCCGAAAGGCCGTGTGTATGGATCGATCACCCTTGGGTAAAGAGAGCTCCGCGCTAACCCTCGAGAGAGGAGGCGCGTAACTCTACCGGATTGGGTTCCCCACCCAATAGCGGGGTTCTTAGCGTAATGCGGGTGTTAAGAAGAATCCTTCGTCGGTCTAGCGATCGGTCGAATAGTCTTAGCGTTCAGGTGAGCGATATTACCTAGAGATAGGTGTGCTCATTTTTGTGGAACCTTCACGGCCAAGTCTCCGCCTTAATTAATTTGAAATTTAGGATCTCTTTTTATTAAAAGTTATTTTAGTTCAATTCTCTTTTTGATATCGTCGCACCGAGTTCTTCATCCGCTTTTCGCACTTTATATTTCCTACTTTTATTGTTTTTCTTTATTATAATTATTATGCATTTTTTATATTTTTATGTTATGTCATTTTCTTTTTTATAAACAAACCTAAAATATTATCGGTAGAATAATAGGTCTTTTAGGGAAAGAGTAGAAATAGCTAAGCCGGCCCCGAGAACAATACGACCCCGATATTCCCCCATACGGGAATATCCTGTACTACTCGCGATAGGTGCACTTGCCTCCCTCTCGTTAAAACTAAGTTTCGAATAAAATAAAACGCTCTTCTTTTTTATAAAATAAATTCACCTCCACTTTCATCATTAAATAAGAGCCGTCGTTTTAACAATCAAGTTTTTGGCGCCGTTGCCGGGGAAAATTTCGACTTACTATTTTGAATTCCTGAAACCAATTAATTTTTTCTTTTATTTCTATAAAAAAAATTTTTGACCAACAAAAACAAAAAAAAAATCAAATTAATATTAATAATAAAAACTTTAAAAAAAAACTTAAAAAGTTAAAAACAAAAAAATCTAAAAAATCAAAAACTTTAAAAAAAAACTAAAAACTTAGAAACTTAAAAAACTAAAAAAATAAAATACTTAAAAATAAAAAAAATGATGAAATTTTTTTTATTATTATTATTTTTTTTCATCCAAAAATTCAAAAAAATATATATCTTTCATTTTTTTTTTTATTTATGCTTTTATGATATGTTAATTTTATTTTCTTATCTTTTATTTTCAAAAATTTAGAAAAAATTATTAGAAAAAAAACTTACTTAAAAATCTTAAAAAACAAAAAACTTAAAAACTTAAAAAAATAAAAAAATTAAGAAACCTAAAAAAAAAAATATGATGAAATTTTTTTATTTTCATCAAAAATTAAAAATTCAACAAAAAAATAATAATATATTTTTCATATATTTTTTATTTTATTTTGCCTTTAACTTATTTTCATTTTATTTTAAATTTTCAAAAACAAAACAAAAAACATAAACTTAAAAATCTATAAAAAAAAATTCAAAAAACAAAAAAGTATATATATACATATATATATATATATTTATATATAAATTAATTATATATTTATTTTGTCGTTTCGGCGCGCTTCAATATTGTGAGCGCTAGGGGATCGCACATCTGACACTCACTTGCCCCTATCACCCGCACATTTTCGCCGAATTTATCTTTTTCGTTTTTTATATTATATTTTTGCTATTCTTCTAAACTTTTGCAGGTCTTAATTTAACGGGCTTCCCCGACCACGTTTTCAGGGAAGCTTCTTTAACCCCTGTTTTTATTTTTTGTACATATCTTTTTTTTATATATCTCGTTCCTCATACTTAGTGCAACATTGGGGACAATGTTGGACTTAAGTATGGGGGGGTTTCCTATTTTATGTTCTTTTATTTTCTGCATCAAATCAAAAACCCAAAAAATTTGCAAAAATTAAAAACTTCAAAAAATATTTTCATGCTTTAATAATAATAATAATAAATTTTTTAAAAAAAATAAATGAATCATCGCTCCGCGACGTTCGACTAATCGAACCAATCACAAATAAGAATCTATTCGCGGGCGATCCCTTTTTTAATTTGTAAATATTTTGTAAATATTCTTCTCTTTCCCCTTCTCTTTCCTATCTTGTAAAAATTCTCTCTCTTCTTGTAAATATTTCCAAAAATCAAAAAAATTTGTATAACTCACAAAAAATAATAAAAATTCTTTTTGCATAACCTTTAAAAAATTTCCCAAAATAAAAAATAACACCAAAATTTGAAAAAAATTAGAAAATCTCATAAAAATTAAAATTTTTTTATTTTTGAATTAAATAATTCGAATACCTCATTTCTTAACCTCTTTGCTCTCCAAAATTATCGTTTCGAGTTTATTTATAAGCGAATTTTAATTAATTCTTAATTTACTATTCGTTTATTAATTGTACCTCGATAGACTTAGATTTCTGGGGTTAAGATTTTAAATAATTTTTTATGTCTTTTTCTTATAATAGGGAATTTATGTTTCTCATTTCACTTTTTATTTTTGAAATAAAGTACATTTTTATGTTAGAAAATAACATTTATGGATTTCATGTTATTTCTAATTTTGTTTTTAGAAACGTAGGAACATTCAAATAAAAGATGTGGCTCTCAAAATTTTTATTAAACTCTAGTTTTTTTTTAGAAAAAAAAGAAAAAATCCCTTCCATTTTTTCATGCATTAATCGGTATGATTCTCCACTCACCCTCAAAAGATCTTATGTCAATGGGGATAAGATTTCGTCCCGTAAACATAGGCACCCAATAATTAAAAAGATTATATGTTAGGAGTAAGAGGATAAAATTCATTACTCCTATACATATGCATTGGGTTTATTTTTATTTATGAAGAAGAAAAGAAAAAGAAAAAAAATGTTAGGAAAATAAGATTTCATTTTCCTAATTATTCAAAAAAAAAATATATGTGGAGGTTCGAGAAAAAATTACCTCGCCTCAAAAAAAATCAAAGCCATCTTCATAACCGCCAAACCACTTATCCTATTTCATGATTCAAGAATTAATCTAAATCTTTTTGATAACATAATTTTTAAATTGAATTATTTCCTATCAATTTCTTTTTAGCTTAAGTTTTTTCGTTAATTCTAATCCATTTTTGTTAAACTAACAAAAATAATATTCGCTTTCTTTTTTCAATTTAGAAGTATTTTTTGAAACAGTTCCTCTATTTATAACACGTTCATAATTTAGGATTTAATTCCGAAACCCCGGAAATTCATTTCGATCTTTCTTACAATTTGCTTAAGCGTTAGTTAAATTTAGGATTCTTTTTTATTCCTTATAGGTTCATCTCCAACTTTTGCTCTGGAATAGCAAAAACTTAAGTATGAGGGTATTTGATGAGTTGTAAATATACCTATATTTTTGTATTCTATTTATGTCATTTTACTTTATTTTTGCCTTTTTTTAGGTTGTTTTATTTAATAAATTACTTCTTTTTGTAAATTTTATTCTAACTTAGCTTATTTTTGTTTTTCTGAAATTTTTCAGAAAAAGTCAAAATTTGACCTGTCACGCCAGTGACCATGCCCGACACGCCCGTGACAGGCACTCAACGCCTTCGGCGAGTCGACACTCAATGATTTTACTGTTGAACACTCAACGCCATCAGACACGCCCCAGTCACGCCCGTGTCCAAGACCCGTCACGCCCGTGACCAATGTTGACACTCAACGCCTTTTCAACACTCAACGCTGCCGAAACCAGGACTGCCAGCAGTTCATGTCACGCCCCATGTCACGCCCATGACCAAAGCATTTCACGCCCGTGACCTCCATGTTTCTCCTCCAAAAGCTTCCAGATCGTCGACCGACGCTCAAAGATCGTCGATCACGCCCCATGTCTTGCCCGTGACCATGCCTGTCACGCCCGTGAAAGACACATGTCACTTCCCCAACCTTCCAGAACGAAGCCAGCCAACCAAAGTCTCCAAGTCAAACATGATTTTGACTGACACTCCCCCTGTCACGCCCGTGACCTAGGGCGTTTCAAGCCAGATTTTTTGTATATAAATAAAAGCTTTCTGTAAGCTTTTCTTGTCCAATTTTTTGACCACTTTGCTTAGGGGAGGTGCTGCCCAAATGAATCCAAATGCTATGTAAGGGAATTTTATCCCCCCATCTCTCTCTCTTAGTTTGTATTAGGGTGTTTGTTTAACTTCTTTGTAATAGCTTTTGTTATAAATAAAATGTTAGCTTGTTTTTCTCTCTTCATATGGTTTGGAATTCAATTAAGCGCCCTTCTCTTAGCAATTTTTCATTCCCCTTTTTTGTTCTCTTTATGTTTTATCTTTTAAAGCTTTCATAACTTAGTTTGATTTAGGAATTTTGCGGCATTTCTAGCCGTTGTAATGTCCGTTTTATTTTCATTTTCCGCCCTTTTTAGCTTTAGCTTTTCTTTTTTATTATATTTTCATTCTTAAGACTTTATAAAAACACCTAAAAAGTGTTATTTTCAATTTTCTTTAACTTAGGCTCTTAGGAATGTAAAACTTTTCGTTCTTTTTTTTAGTTTTATTCTTGAAAGTCCACCTAGTGCCAACTATCTTCACCTATGGGGGGGGGGGAATAGGTGTCTTGCATCGATTTTAGCGGAATTAAAATTCTACCTGCACAAGTAAACAAAACCACACAGCACAAACAGACACAAGCAGTTATAGTGGTTCCCCGATTTGTGTACGTCCACTTTCCCCCTTCGACCTATCTCCCAGCAAGGGACGACTCGGTCACTTCACCAACCGGATTGAAATCCAATCCTCACACTAATGGAAGGAACCCTTCCAAACGAAGGAGTCACCACTCCTCCACCACGGGTTGCACCCATACCTGACAACGAGGAACCTTCGTTCCTTTACAACAAAAATAAAATGGAATGTGTAAAATATACAAACTACTTATGGAGTGCTAGGTGTCCCTCTTCGTTCGATGATGCGTTCTTGACGAAGACAAAGAGTCCATGACCTTAGCTCTCACTTAGAATGAATCTCCACGAAACCGGCGGCAGCAAGAAGAGCTGCGTCTTGGCGTTCGTGATCGGCGGCGGCAAGAAGTGCGGCGGCTGAGCTTTAGAGATCCAACCTTCATAGCTATGTGGCAAGGTCTACCAAAGGTCTTCCTTAGATCAATCGTCTCGATCGATTCGGAAAGGGAAGGTATTCCCGATCTACAAACCAAGAGATAAAGGATCTCAAGAAGGACACGTGAGACGCATTGCTTGGAAAAGCTTCTGTCGCCGAGAGATCAAGAAGAAACCACGATCAGCAACGGCGACAACCTGCACGAGCGGCGATGGCGGCGGACGGCGATCTACGATCCGTTAGGTCAAGTCGGCGGCCGGCCTTTTTCGTTTTTGGTTCACTCCCCATTACGTTCAAAATAGGAGGGTATTTATATAGTAGAATACTCCTTTATGACCATTGAGGGCCCCACCAGAAGAAACCCTAATTCCGGTTCAAAACAGCCCTTGAAACTTGGTCTGGTCAAGCGAGCACCAGAATTTCGCCTAAGGAAAATTCGGCGAAAATCATAGGTGATTCTCGACGAATCGGCAAGAATCACCTACGATTATCGCCGAATTCTACTTAGCAGAAAACATGCTGAACAACTTGGCAAACCAGAGTGGATCGGCGAGAGTCATCAATCATTCTCGACAAATCGTCGAGAATGCAGAATCATTCTCGACGAATCGTCGAGAAACACTTGATGACTCTCGACGATTTTGACTTTGCGTGAGATTTGCACGCGCTGAGTCAACCGGAGATAGTCGGCGAGAATCAGCCAGTGATTCTTGCCGATTCGACGAGAATCACACGAGAATCACTAGTGATTCTCGTCGAATCGGCGAGAATCACTTAGTGATTCTCGTCGATTCTTACTTAGATGATATTTCATCTTTCCACCCGTGAGCTGCTCTTTGGACCATCATTGCTCCTTGACTGCTCTTGATCTATCACAGCCCTGTACTTGTAAATAAGTACACTCCAATAGAGAGAGTACACGTAGGCCAACACACTGATCTTCTAAATGAGGAATTACGTTGCGTAGACCCGTGTATATTGAGCCACTGCACCCTGACATTGGTGTGTACTTAGCGTGGAATAACTGCAAGCACAACTTGAAGACAAATGATCAAATACAATGTCAATTCACCTTAGCTGGTCCAGGGGCTTCTTCAAATCAGGTACATTGTGGATACAATACCCAACAATCTCCCCCTATTTGAAGAGGCCTAAACCCTACAAGCTAAGGTGAATATAACAGATGGAAGAAAAGCATAAACTGAATAATCAGTTGAGAAAGAATTTCCATACCATTATCTTTAGAGTATTTGGAGCATACTTTGCGAGAGCACCTTATCCCTTAGCACCTTAGCCGATAGGGCAATCTCCCCCTTTTTGGCTTCTACAAATCTGGGACTTTAGCACTTGCCACAATGCTCCCCCTTAGTTCTTGCACTTGTACTTACACTTGAGTTCCTAGCAGATGCTCCCCCTAGATGCACGAGCCTGGAGCTTCTATAGTCTTCATTCCTCATAATTTAGCATCCCCAGTTCAGTTTTGAAGAGACTAAACTTAGTCTCGTCTAGGGGCTTTGTGAAAATATTTGCAATCTGCTTATCCGTGGGGACATAACAGAGAGAGATGTTCTTGTTTTCCACGTGCTCCCGAATGAAGTGGTAGCGTACTTCAATATGCTTCGTCCTGCTGTGCGATACCGGATTGTTCACAATAGCAATTGCACTGGAGGAGTCACAGTACATTGATACTTCCTTAAACTGAAGGTCATAGTCTGCTAGCTGATTTCTGATCCATAGAAGTTGTGCGCAACAGCTGTCTGCTGAGATGTACTCAGATTCAGATGTGGAGGTTGCGACACAATTCTTCTTCTTACTATTCCATGATATAAGCCTTCTTCTGAGGAATTGACACGTCCCGGAAGTGCTTTTCCGATCATCCCAGCTTCCTACAAAATCAGCATCTGAAAAGCCTATTAGCTTGACATCATTGTTTCTCGGGTACTACAAGCTAAGATTAGGTGTATCCTTAAGGTATATAAGAATTCGCTTTGCAGCGACATAGTGAGATTCCTTAGTGTTCACCTGATATATGGCACAAACGCATGTGGAGAACATAATATCCGGTCTACTTGCAGTAAGGTAGAGCAGGGATCCAATAATGCTTCTGTATTTGGTTTCATCAAAAGCTTTCCCTTTCTCATCCTTATCCAGAGACATAGTGGATCCCATTGGAGTCCTCATAGAGGTTGCATTCTCAATTCCGAATTTCTTGAGGAGTTCATTTGTGAACTTCGTCTGAGAAATGAAAATTCCATCCTCAGACTGTTTCACTTGAAGTCCTAAGAAATACTTTAGCTCTCCCATACTGCTCATTTCAAACTTTCCTTACATAAGTTTAGAAAACTTTTTGCAAAGATTGTTATCCGTTGAGCCGAATATAATGTCATCAACATAGATTAGCACCAACAAGATCTTGTCTTTGACTTCCCTAAGAAACAATGTCTTATCTATTTTTACTCTAGAGAACTTGTTCTCAAGAAGAAAACTAGACAGAGTCTCATACCAAGCTCGTGGAGCTTGTTTTAAGCCATATAGAGCTTTATTAAGAAGGTATACATGATTAGGATAAGTAGGATTGACAAAACCTTGGGTTTGAGCGACGTATACTTCCTCTTTCAGGTCTCCATTCAAGAATGTTGATTTCACGTCCATCTGATAGACAGTGAATCCTTTGTGAGAGGCATATGCCAGAAACAGTCTGATTTCCTCGAGTCTTGCAACCGGCGCAAACGTTTGGTCGAAGTCGATCCCCTCCTCCTGTCTGTATCCTTGAGCCACCAGTCTGGCCTTATTCTTGATGATGACCCTGTGTTCATCCAGCTTGTTTCTGAAGATCCACTTGGTGCCAATCACGTTCTGCGTCTTTGGTCTGGGAACCAGCGTCCAGACGTTGCATCGTTCAAATTGATGCAGTTCATCTTGTATGGCCAATATCCATGCAGCATCCTTATTCGCTTCGTCGAACTTCTTTGGCTCAACCTGTGACAGAAAGCTAAAATGCAGAATCTCGTTAATTGTACCTCGACGAGTTCTGACACCGTCACGGGGATCTCTGATGATTTGATTTCTTGGATGATCCATCATGTTACTAAGCTCTAGCAGTCTAGCATCTGGAGCTCTAACATTTTCTGGGGCTTCTTCCTCTTCAGGGAGGACAACTCCATTCTGACCGTCATCATCTCCGATAAGTGTTGTGGTGGTGACTGTGACGTACTTGGGAGTTGCATCTTTAGCGGTCTCATCGAGACTAAGCTGTTCAATTCTTGTACCTGCATCTTCAAGAAGACCACTGGAAGAATTGCTGTTAGGCAAGCTTCCTTCATCAAATACCACATTTATGGATTCCTCTACCACTAGGGTTTTCTTATTGAAAACCCTATATGCCTGGCTATGGCTACTATAGCCCATAAATATGCCTTCGAAGCATTTTTCACCAAACTTAGTACGCGGGTACATCCCGTTATTTAGTACATAGCAACTGCAGCCAAAGATCCTAAAATAGGACATGGTTGGCTTCCTGCCTTTCAGTAGCTCATAAGGCATCTTATGATGACTCTTGTTGATCAAGGCCCGGTTTTGTACATGACATGCCGTATTGACAGCCTCTGCCCAGAAATATTTTGGGAGAGAAGCGTCATTCAACATTGTCGTGCAAGCTTCAATGAGCGTTTTATTTCTCCTCTCCACAACTCCATTCTGCTGAGGAGTGCACGGGGAGGAAAAATCATGAAAGATGCCAAGTTCTTCACAGAACTCTATCATAGCACCAGACTCAAACTCAGTTCTATGGTCACTTCTGATTTTGACCACCGAGTAGTTAAGTTCGTTCTGAATCTGCCTGACAAAACTGGTGAAGATGTCAAACGTATCAGACTTACGTTTTAAAAAGAACACCCAAGTAAACCGAGAGTGATCATCAACAATCACTAGCATATAAGACTTGCCTCCCAAGCTATGAACTTGCATTGGACCAAACAAGTCCATATGCAGAAGATAAAGACATCTGGAGGAGTCTTTTTCAATGATGCCCTTAAAGGTAGCCCGAGCCTGTTTTCCCTTCTGGCATGCAGGACAGGGGCTATCTTTGATGCACTTAATGATGGGAGCATCCCTTACAAAGTTTTTAGAAAACAGCCTACTAATTGTCTTGAAATTAATATGTGCCAATCTCTTGTGCCATTGTTCACAAAGAGATGCACTGCCTGTTGCTACTAGGCATACAGGGGTAGATGAATCTAAACTAAGAAAATCTAAGCAGAAGATATTTATGCTCCTAATGCCTGTTAATACCGTCTCCGAAGAGGCACACGATATTATCAGGCATTTATCCTTGCAGAACTTAACGTCATAACCTTTATCACATAACTGACTTACACTGATCAGGTTATGATTTAACCCTTCAACGTAAGCCACGTCGGTGATAGAAATTATACCGTTGGAAATCATACCGTAACCCCTGGTGACTCCTCGATCTAATCCCCCAAAGATGACTTTGGGTCCATTCTCGACTGGAGAGTAATCACGCATCAGGCTTCTTGTCCCGGTCATATGCCGGGAGCGTCCACTGTCCAAGTACCATATGGGAGTTTTGGTGGCCTTTGGACATTCCTGCAAAACAGAATTAATTTCCCTTAGGAACCCAATCGAACTTGGGTCCAAGATTCCTCGTTAGCATACTCCCCCTCGGATGGTTAGCCCTACGAGTGGCCTGCCTCGCATTGCCAACATGAGGAGTCTCGTTATTCCTCGGATTAAACCAACAATCCACGACAATGTGACCAACTTTGCCACAGCACCAGCAGTCAAATCTGTTATACTTTCTCCTAGGCACCTGCTTCACCCTTGGAACAGAAGGTTCAGCCGGGGCCTTAGACCTGGAGGTGGAGGCATCATGATGACAACAGTCGCATGATTTCTTCACCTCCTGGTTTCTCAGTATAACAGGCTTGGCCTTGGGTGCCTGCTTCCTTTTATGGCCGCTATAGAAGTGGCCATAATCCTCCATTTGAACTTCCTCATAAGGTGCCTTGAAGACACTCTCGCCCAAGTTGCGGGGGAAGGCCCACCCCTCATACCGGCTCTTGGGCTTTTCAACCGAGGGCCGAAAGAAGTGGCCATAGGTTGACTCAAAGTCCTGTTCATTGCAGGGAAAGCATGGCTTCCTGAATAAAACAGGGTTGAGTGGGGCCTTTCACTTTTCTACAGTAGAGGCCTTCTTAGCAGCCTTATTTCTCATCTACTTTTTGTTTCTCCTGGATGATTTACCAGGCACACCCACATGCCCCAAGCCAGCCCCCTTAGCCTGAGCAGAGAAGATATCAACCAGTGGAAGAACAGTCTTTGGCATAGAGAAGCTTTGGACAATCTTCTTTTCTGCCGTAAGTTGTTCTTCCAACTTATTGATTTCTTCCTGTTTAAGGTCAAGGAGACTTAGAGACTCTGAGTTCTTAGAGATCAGGTCTAGGTGCTCCTGTCGGAGAGAAATCAAGCTAGTGATCTCTTCCCTTAGGGAGACACCCTCGACCTTAAGGAATTTGACTTCCTTTTTCTGAGCCCTCAATCTCTTGCGGCATTCCTCGAAGGTGTTTAACAAAAGCTCATACTTTTCGAGGAGCTCAGCTTCTCGGGCAGATGGGCTGTCCTCGAGATCATCATCAGGAGACTCATAGTAAGAGTCGAAGAGGGGGGTACGAGCTTTTACCTTCCCAGTGAATGGTGGGCATTCTCCTTCTAAGTCAGAGCAACCCACCTGCCCGAAGTAGGCTTCCTCATCATCACTGGAGTCTGAGGAATCAGACTCACTTAGTGTCTTTGACTTTTTGGCGATGTAGCTCCTCTCCTTTTTATCTCTAGAGGTTCTGTGCTCTTCTCCCTTCCCCTTCTCTCTCTTGCCTTGATGGCAGTCGGCCACGACGTTTCCTGGCTTATTGTACCCAAAGCAAATGATGTCAGTATGACGATGTTTGTTCGGTTTTGATTCATACCTGTCAGAAGAATAATTCTTCTTCTGATTTCTGGAGGAGGAGCCGTCTCTCTTTCTTTGATTCCTCATCTTGAGGAACTTCTTGAATTCTAGGGTGATGAGGGAGAAGTCTTCTTCAGACAACTCTTAGCTGGAGGAGCATGGCTCGGAGTCTTCCTCCTCATCCTTTTTCCCCGCACGGGATGAAGCCGCACCCTTGCCCTTCCTGGAGTAAATGGCTTTTAGGGCCACAGTCTTTTCCTTGGCTGCGGCCTTCTCTGCTTCTTCTTCAGCTTTCCTCGTGTTCAACTAGAGCTCATAGGACATGAGCTTCCCAAAGAGTATTTTAGGATCAGTTTTAGCTGATCTGCCAAACTCTCAGATGGCGAAGATCTTCGTGTCCCATTCCTTAGTAAGGGACCTAAGGAATTTATCATTAAGTTCGCCATCAGTGAACACTCTTCCATATCCCATGAGAGCATTGATGATCTTGAGGAAGTTCTCGAAGGTAACTATGATCTCTTCCTTGGGCCCCTGCCTGAAGGCCTCATATTTCTGGTTCAGGAGAGATCTTCGATCATCCCTCACTTCATCTGTGCCCTCCATCAGGATAATCAAGTTGTGCCAGATATCCTTGGCTGTCCTGTAGTTACAGAAGTTCTGCATCATGGAGTCATCGACTGCGCTGATTAGTATGTTCTGTGCCTTCTTGTCAAGTCCGACCAACACCATCTCGTCCTTGTCCATTTCAGAAAGCTTCTTTGGCACCTTTTTGGTAGGATCAATGGTGGAGGCCTTAGTGGGAATATAAGGTCCCTCCTCCACAACCATGAAGAGTCGAGGGTCAACTGCTTCCATGTAAAATCTAATCCTTTCCTTCCAAATAGGAAAGTTTAGTCTGGTGCACACTGGGATCTTTCCTGAGTACTTGAGTCCGTCCATAGTAGATATCTGCCTTCTTCTTGACACTAGTGGCAGGAACTTACTCAAGCTGTTAACCCCTTTGATGAGTAACCTCCCTCTGATACCACTTGAAAGTCCACCTAGTGCCAACTATCTTAACCTATGGGGGGGGGGGGGAATAGGTGTCTTGCAGTGATTTTAGCGGAATTAAAATTCTACCTGCACAAGTAAACAAAACCACACAGCACAAACAGACACAAACAGTTATAGTGGTTCCCCGATTTGGGTACGTCCACTTTCCCCCTTCGACCTATCTCCTAGCAAGGGACGACTCGGTCACTTCACCAACCGAATTGAAATCCAATCTTCACACTAATGGAAGGAACCCTTCCAAACAAAGGAGTCACCACTCCTCCACCACGGGTTGCACCCAACCCTGACAACGAGGAACCTTCATTCCTTTACAACAAAAATAAAATGGAATGTATAAAATATACAAACTACTTTTGGAGTGCTAGGTGTCCCTCTTCGTTCGATGATGCGTTCTTGACGAAGATAAAGAGTCCACGACCTTACCTCTCACTTAGAATGAATCTCCACGAAACCGGCGGCGGCAAGAAGAGCTGCGGCTTGGCATTCGGGATCGGTGGCGGCAAGAAGTACGGTGCCTGAGCTTTAGAGATCCAACCTTCGTAGCTATGATGGCATGGTCTACCAACGGTCTTCCTTGGATCAATCGTCTCGATCGATTTAGAAAGGGAAGGTATTCTCGATCTACAAACCAAGAGACAAAGGATCTCAAGAAGGACACGTGAGACGCGTTGCATGGCAAAGCTTCTGTCGCCGAGATATCAAGAAGAAACCACAATCAACAATGGCGACAACCTGCACGAGCGGCGATGGCAGCGGACGGCGATCTACGATCCGTTAGGTCAAGTCGGCGGCCGGCCTTTTTCATTTTTTGTTCACTCCCCATTATGTTCAAAATAGGATGGTATTTATACAGTAGAATACTCCTTTATGACCGTTGAGGGCCCCACCAGAAGAAACCCTAAATCCGGTTCAAAACAGCGCCTGAAACTTGGTCCGGTCCAGCGAGCACCATAATTTCGCCTAAGGCAAATTCGGCGAGAATCATAGGTGATTCTCGACGAATCGGCGAGAATCACCTACGATTCTCGCCGAGTTCTACTTAGCAGAAAACATGCTGAACAACTTGGCAAACCAGAGTGGATCGGCGAGAGTCATCAATCATTCTCGACAAATCGTCGAGAATGCAGAATCATTCTCGACGAATCGTCGAGAAACACTTGATGACTCTCCATAATTTTGACTTGGCATGAGATTTGCACGCGCTGAGTCAGCCGGAGATAGTCGGCGAGAATCAACCAGTGATTCTCGCCGATTCGACGAGAATCACTAGTGATTCTCGTCGAATCGGCGAGAATCACGTAGTGATTCTCGTCAATTCTTACTTAGACGATATTTCGTCTTTCCACCCGTGAGCTGCTCTTTGGCCCATCCTTGCTCCTTGACTGCTCTTGATCTATCACAGCCCTGTACTTGTAAATAAGTACACTCCAATAGAGAGAGTACACGTAGGCCAACACACTGATCTGCTCAACGAGGGATTACGTTGCGCAGAACCGTGTATATTGACCCACTGCACCCTGACATTGGTGTGTACTTAGCGTGGAATAACTGCAAGCACAACTTGAAGACAAATGATCAAATACAATGTCAATTCACCTTAGCTGGTTCAGGGGCTTCTTCAAATCAGGTACATTGTGGATATAATACCCAACAATTCTCACTTTTTGGAGGTTTTATAAAAACTTAAGAATGAAAATATAGTTGTTTCAAATTTTCGAGCATTTCACTTTTGCGTTTATTTGCAAAAACTTTTCGCTCCATTTAATTTTTATTTTCTTTTTTTATGCATTTCTACCGCATTCTAGTGGTAGAAATGCAGTTGTTTTAATTTTTCAGTTACTTTGCTTTTTCTTATTTTTGCAAGTGTGCGTGCGTGTATGAGTTAGATTTTATAGCTTTATTTCATTTCTATATAGTGCGTGTGTGCTTTTGCATTTATTTCCGCCTACTCGTTAAGAGTTAAATGGCGCTCTTCTTTCATTTCCCGCCCACTCGTTTGAGTGGGACTTGTCTTTTTATTGCTTTCATTTTCTCCTACTCACTTGAGTAGGAAACTTTGCGTGCGTGTGTGTTTCAATTTATGTAGAGTGCGTGTGTGTGTTTTAATTTCAAGTAGAGTGCGTGCGTGTATGAGATAAATTTACCCCCGCCCACTCGCTTGAGCCGGGATTCGCATTTACTACTTTCTTCAGCCCTGCTCGTTTGAGTAAGACTCGCAATTTTCTGCTTTCCTTTACTGCTTTATTTCCTACTTTCTTTACAGCTTTCTTTTACCGCTTTCTAGCTTAAGTGTCCCCATTCCGATGAGTGGCTATCTGCCCTTAGCCCTAAATATCGAAGAACATCGGGACAGATAAAGTAGCATTAAATTATTGAAGGTCATGTTTTTCAGTTTAATTAAATTTCTTAAGGTTTTCCCCGGGTTTACGACGCGTAGGACCGCATATCGATGTGCGGGGTCTATTTTTATTATCCATACGCAACGTCGAGAGGTCGTGTGTATGGATCGATCACCCTTGGGTAAAGAGAGCTCCGCGCTAACCCTCGAGAGAGGAGGCGCGTGACTCTACCGGATTGGGTTCCCCACCCAATAGCAGGGTTCTTAGCGTAATGCGGGCGTTAAGAGGAATCCTTCGTCGGTCTAGCGATCGGTCGAATAGTCTTAGCGTTCAGGTGAGCTATATTACTTAGAGATTGGTGTGATCATTTTTGTGGAACCTCCACGGCCAAGTCTCCGCCTTAATTAATTTGAAATTTAGGATCTCTTTTTTATTAAAAGTTATTTTAGTTCAATTCTCTTTTTGATATCGTCGCGCCGAGTTCTTCATCGGCTTTCCGCACTTTATATTTCCTACTTTTATTATTTATTATTATTATTATGCATTTTTTATATTTTTATGTTATGTCATTTTCTTTTTTATAAACCAACCTAAAATATTATCGGTAGAATGATAGGTCTTTCAGGGAAAGAGTAGAAATAGCTAAGCCGGCCCCGAGAACAATACGACCCCGATATTCCCCCACACGGGAATATCATGTACTACTCGCGATAGGTGCACTTGTCTCCCTCTCATTAAAACTCAGTTTCTAATAAAATAAAATGCTCTTCTTTTTTATAAAATAAATTCACCTCCACTTTCATCATTAAATAAGAGCCGTCGTTTTAACCATCAAGTTTTTGGCGCCGTTATCGGGGAAAATTTCGACTTGCTTATTTGAATTCCTGAAACTTATTAATTTCATCTTTTATTTCTATAAAAAAAATTTGGCCAACAAAAAGAACAAAAAAAAATCATATTAATATTAATAATAAAAACTTTAAAAATAAAAAACTAAAAAACTTAAAAACTTAAAAATCTAAAAAATCAAAAACTTAACAAAAAAACTAAAAACTAAGAAACTTAAAAAACTCAAAAAATAAAAAACTTAAAAATCAAAAAAAAAATGATGAAATTTTTTTTATTATTATTATTTTTTTTCATCCAAAAATTCAAAAAAAAAATATATCTTTCGATTTTTTTATTTATTTATGCTTTTATGATATGTTCATTTTATTTTCTTATCTTTTATTTTCAAAAATTAAAAAAAATTTATTAGAAAAAAAACTTACTTAAAAATCTTGAAAAACAAAAAACTTAAAAAAATAAAAAAATTAACAAACCTAAAAAAAAAATATGATGAAATTTTTTTTATTTTCATCAAAAATTAAAAAATCAACAAAAAAAAATTAATATATTTTTCATATATTTTTTATTTTATTTTGCCTTTAACTTATTTTCATTTTATTTTTTATTTTCAAAAACAAATCAAAAAACATAAACTTAAAAATCTAAAATAACATAATTCAAAAAAAAAGTATATATATATAATAAAAATTTAAATTAATTATATATTTATTTTGTCGTTTCGGCGCGCTTCACTATTGTGAGCGCTAGGGGATCGCACATCTGTCACACTTGCCCCTATCACCCGCACATTTTCGCCGAATTTATCTTTTTCATTTTTTATATTATATTTTTGCTATTTTTCTAAACTTTTGCAGGTCTTAATTTAACGGGCCTCCCCGACCACGTTTTCAGGGAAGCTTCTTTAACCCCTGTTTTTATTTTCTGTACATATCTTTTTTTTATATATCTCGTTACTTATACTTAGTGCAACATTGGGGACAATGTTGGACTTAAGTATGGGGGTGCTTCCTATTTTATGTTCTTTTATTTTCTTCATCAAATCAAAAACCCAAACCATTTGCAAAAATTAAAAACTTCAAAAAAATATTTTCATGCTTTAATAATAATAATAAATTTTTCAAAAAAAAAATCAATCATCGCTCCGCAACGTTCGACTCATCGAACATACCACCAATAAGAGTCTGTTCGCGGGCGATCCCTTTTTTACTTTGTAAATATTCTTGTATTTTTTCCCTTCTCTTTCCTATCTTGTAAAAATTCTCTCTCTTCTTGTAAATATTTCCAAAAATAATTAAAAAAAAATTGTATAACTCACAAAAAATAATAAAAAATTTCTTTGCATAACCTTCAAAAAATTTCCAAAAAAAAATAACCCCAAAATATGAAAAAAATTAGAAAATCTCATAAAAATTAAAAAATTTTATTTTTGAATTAAATAATTCGAATACCTCATTTCTTAACCTCTTTGCTCTCCAAAATAATCATTTCGAGTTTATTTATAAGCGAATTTAAATTAATTCTTTATTTACTATTCGTTTATTAATTGTACCTCGATAGACTTAGATTTCTGGGGTTAAGATTTTAAAGAATTTTTTATGTCTTTTTCTTATAATAGGGAACTTATGTTTCTCATTTCACTTCTTATTTTTGAAATAAAGTACATTTGTATGTTAGAAAATAACATTTATGGATTTCATATTATTTTTACTTATGCTTTTAGAAACGTAGGAACGTTCAAATTAAAGATGTTGCTCTCAAAATTTTTATTAAACTCAAGTTTTCTTTTAAAAAAAAGAAAAAATCCCTTCCATTTTTTCATTCCTTAATCGGTATGATTCTCCACTCACCCTTAAAAGATCTTATGTCAATGGGGATAAGATTTCGTCCCGTAAACATAGGCACCCAATAATTAAAAAGATTATATGTTAAGAGCAAGAGGATAAAATTCATTACTCCTATACATATGCATTGGGTTTATTTTTATTTATGAAGAAGAAAAGAAAAAGAAAAAAAATGTTAAGAAAATAAGATTTCATTTTCCTCATTATTCAAAAAAAAATATATGTGGAGGTTTGAGAAAAAATTACCTCGCCTAAAAAAAATCAAAGCCCTCTTCATTACCGCCAAACCACTTATCCTATTTCATGATTCTAGAATTAATCTAAATCTTTTTGAGAGCATAATTTTTAAATTGAATTATTTCCTATCAATTTCTTTTTTAGCTTAAGATTTTTCGTTAATTCCAATCCATTTTTGTTAAACTAACACAAATAATATTCGCTTTCTTTTTTTCATTTAGAAGTATTTTTTGAAACAGTTCCTCTATTTATAACACTTTCATAATTTAGGATTTAATTCCGAAACCCCGAAAATTCATTTCAATCTTCATTACAATTAGCTTAAGCGTTAGTTAAATTTAGGATTCTTTTTTATTCTTTATAGGTTCATCTCAACCTTTTGCTCTAGAATAGCAAAAGCTTAAGTGTGGGGGTATTTGATGAGTTGTAAATATACCTATATTTTTGTATTTTATTTATGTCATTTTACTTTATTTTTGCCTTTTTTTAGTTTGTTTTATTTAATAAATTACTTATTTTTGTAAATTTTATTCTAACTTAGCTTATTTTTGTTTTTCTGAAAATTTTCAGAAAAGGTCAAAATTTGACCTGTCACGCCCGTGACCATGCCCGACACGCCCGTGAAAGGCACTCAAAGCTTTCGGCCAGTCGACACTCAACGATTTTACTTTTGAACACTCAATGCCGTCAAACAAGCCCCAATCACGCCCGTGTCCAAGACCCGTCACGCCCGTGACCAATGTTGACACTAAACGCCTTTTCAACACTCAACGCTGCCGACATCAGGACTGCCAGCTGTCCATGTCACGCCCCATGTCATGCCCATGACCAAAGCCTGTCACGCCCGTGACCTCCACGTGTCTCTTTAAAAAGCTTCCAGATCGTCGACCGGCGTTCAAAGATCATCGATCACGCCCCATGTCACGCCCGTGACCATGCCTGTCACGCCCGTGACAAACACGTGTCACTTCACCAACCTTCCAGAACGAAGCCAGCCAGCCAAAGTCGCCAAGTCAACCACGATTTTGATTGACACTCCCCCTGTCACGCCCGTGACCTAGGGCGTGTCAAGCCCGATTTTTTGTTTATAAATAAAAGCTTTCTGTAAGCTTTTCTTGTCCAATTATTTGACCACTTTGCTTAGGGGAAGTGTTGCCCAAATGAATCCAAATGCTATGTAAGGGAATTTTATCCCCCCTCTCTCTCTCTTAGTTTGTATTAGGGTGTTTGTTTTAACTTCTTTGTAATAGCTTTTGTTATAAATAAAATGTTAGCTTGTTTTTCTCTCTTCATATGGTTTGGAATTCAATTAAGCGCCCTTCTCTTAGCATTTTTTCGTTCCCCTTTTTTGTTCTTTTTATGTTTTATCTTTTAAAACTTTCATAACTTGGTTAGATTTAGGAATTTTACGGCATTTCTAGCCATTGTAATGTCCGTTTTATTTTCATTTTCCGCCCTTTTTAGCTTTAGCTTTTCTTTTTTATCCTATTTTCATTCTTAAGACTTTTTAAAAACACCTAAAAAAGTGTTATTTTCAATTTTCTTTAACTTAGGCTCTTAGGAATGTAAAACTTTTCATTCTTTTTTTAGTTTTATTCTCACTTTTTTGGAGGTTTTATAAAAACTTTAGAATGAAAATATTGTCATTTCAATTTTTCGAGCACTTCACTTTTGCGTTTATTTGCAAAAACTTTTCGCTCCGTTTAATTTTTATTTTCTCTTTTTATGCAATTCTACCGCATTCTAGCGGTAGAAATGAAGTTGTTTTAATTTTTCAGTTACTTTGCTTTTTCTTATTTTTGCAAGTGTGCGTGCGTGTATGAGTTAGATTTTATAGCTTTATTTCATTTCTGTAGAGTGCGTGTGTGCGTATGCATTTATTTTCGCCTACTCATTAAGAGTTAAATGGCGCTCTGCTTTTATTTCCCGCCCACTCGTTTGAGTGGGACTTGTCTTTTTGTTTCTATCATTTTCTCCTACTCACTTGAGTAGGAAACTTTGCGTGCGTGTGTGTGTTTCAATTTATGTAGAATGCGTGTGTGTGTGTTTTACTTTCAAGTAGAGTGCGTGCGTGTATGAGATAAAATTACCCCCGCCCACTCGCTTGAGCCGGGATTCACATTTACTGCTTTCTTCACCCCTGCTTGTTTGAGTAGGACTCGCAATTTTCTGCTTTCCTTTACTGCTTTATTTCCTGCTTTCTTTACATCTTTCTTTTACCGCTTTCTAGTTTAAGTGTCCCCATTCCGATGAGTGGCTAACTCCCCTTAGCCCTCAATATCGAAGAGCATCGGGACAGATAAAGTAGCTTTAAATAATTGAAGGTCCTGTTTTTCAGTTTAATTAAATTTCTTAAGGTTTGCCCCAGGTTAATGACGCGTAGGACCGCATATCGATGTGTGAGGTCTATTTCTGTTATCCATACGCAATGCTGAGAGGCCGTGCGTATGGATCGATCACCCTTGTGTAAAGAGAGCTCCGCGCTAACCCTTGAGAGAGGAGGCACTTGACTCTACCGGATTGGGTTCCCCACCCAATAGTGGGGTTCTTAGCGTAATGCGGGGGTTAAGAGGAATCCTTCGTCGGTCTAGCGATCGGTCGAATAGTCTTAGCGTTCAGGTGAGCGATATAACCTAGAGATAGGTGTGCTCATTTTTGTGGAACCTCAACGGCCAAGTCTCCGCCTTAATTAATTTGAAATTTAGGATCTCTTTTTATTAAAATTTATTTTAGTTCAGTTCTCTTTTTGATATCGTCGCGCCGAGTTCTTCATCGGCTCTCCGCACTTTATATTTCCTACTTTTATTATTATTCCTTATTATTATTATGCATTTTTTATATTTTTATGTTATGTCATTTTCTTTTTTATAAACCAACCTAAAATATTATCGGTAGAATAATAGGTCTTTCAGGGAAAGAGTAGAAATAGCTAAGCCGGCCCGAGAACAACACGACCCCGATATTCCCCCACACGGGAATATCCTGTACTACTCGCGATAGGTGCACTTGCCTCCCTCTCGTTAAAACTTGGTTTCTAATAAAATAAAATGCTCTTCTTTTTTATAAGATAAAATCACCCCCACTTTCATAAACAAATAAGAGCCGTCGTTTTAACCATCCGAAGGAAAAGAGGTCAAAAACCCTAACCCTAACGAGAAAAATCCAACAAGACAGAAAACGCTTACCACCACCGCGAAGCTCTACCCGAGAGCTTTCTAAAGCACCCAACCACGGACGAAACCGACCACCGGATCACTCGGATCGTCGGCCGCAAGACCCACCGAATCCACCATCCGCCATTACCGTGTGAGAACTTTTGCCGCTCTGTTTAGGATAAAATGATGATGAATAGGGTTCGGCTTTCCTTAAATCCTATTTATACTTATTTAAAATTATTAATTAAATACTAATTTCTTAAAACTACCCGAAATCCAAACGACCTCGAAAATTAACGAAATTCGTACCGTAGCTAAGTACCGGCGCTACGAATCAAATGGCGAAGTCAGATTTCACATCCGTCGAACAAAACTCGGGCTAACATCACCCGAAGCCAAAACATAAGCATTCCCCGAGAGGCCTCACCGGGTCACCAAAATAGACCCGGCTTGCTATGGAATCTTTCCAACAGGCTACAAACCATCCACACCAGAAAACACGAGAGCTAAGACCACGCTCTAGAGGCAGCACAAGCCCAACATGCATCAATGTAACGCCAAACAGCGATTAAACAAATCGCAGAAAAAAAACCGGGGGCGTTACAGTCACTCCCCCTTAAAGAAAGTTTCGTCCCGAAACTTTACGCAATATAAACCTCTACTTAAAGAAGGAAGCAATAAATCAAGCCATGAAAAGATACATACCGACAAAATCAGGAGAACATGTGAGGATGAGCCGTCCTCATTACTGACTCCAACTCCCAAGTCGCGCTTTCCACATCTTGGTTCTTCCACAAAACCTTTACCATCGGTATCGTCTTTCTTCACAAGACCCGATCTTGAACATCCAGAATGCAAACATGCACCTCCACATACGAGAGGTTAGGCACCAACTGAGGCAGTGAATCAAGAACTTGCCTGCCGCTCAAAACACACTTCACAATTGGCTCACGTGAAAGACATCGTGCACACCAAGGAAAATTTGTGAGCAACTCCAGCCAATAAGCTGACACACCAAACCGCTCAATGATCTTAAACGGTCCCACATACCTCGGGTCTAACTTATGGTTCTTACCGAACCTTTTCACTCCAGCCATCGGGGAAACCTTGAGAAATACCATATCACCTTAGGAAAATTCCAATTCAGACCTACGCCGATTGACGTTCTTCTCATATCGTTCCAGAGCTATCTGAAGCTTTTCCCGAATAAGCTTCACAAAAACTTCCATCTCTTCAAGCGCATCAGGGCCTAAAAACCACCTTTCACCAACTTCAGTCCAAAATAGGGGAGTTCTGTAGCGCCTCCCATACAGAGATTCAAATGGAGCCATTTGCATGCTTTCTTGATAACTGTTATTATAGGCAAACTCCATTAGCCTCAAACGTTCATCCCATGCTCCACTGTGGCCCAAAATACAACAGTAGATCATATCTTCCACAATCTGATTTACTCGCTCCATTTTACCATTGGTCTGCGGATGATAAGTAGTGGGGCACCTCAAATCTGCACCCAATCCTTCTTGATGGCTTTTCCAAAAACGAGACATGAACCTGGAGTCTCGATTCGATACAATGCTTACGGGTACACCACGCAGCCTGATGACCCCATTCAAATACAACTCCGCTATATTTTTTTCATCGAATATCTAATCTGAAAAGGTACGAAATGCGCACACTTCGTTAATTTATCGACTATAACCCAGATCGAATCATGTCCTCAGGGAGACCTCGACAAATCGATAATGAAGTCCATTGAGATACTCTCCCACTTCCACGTTGGAATCTTTAAGGGTACCAACTTTCCACCAGGCCTTCCATGATCGTCCTTGACTCTTTTGCACGTAAAACATTCTGAAACATACCTTGCAATATCACTCTTCATCCCAATCCACTAGACGATCTTTTTGATGAAGCCTCGTCAAAGAAATCCATGAAGGCTCAAACACTTCCAAACAGCTCGGAGAGCTACTACTTCTTACTGAAATATCCATCAAGAGGAACTCTTCCACCAACAATTCTGTAGGGAATTCAAGATCATGCGTAGGGTAATTCTTTTCATGAACCTAAATCGACCCGTACGCAATCACTCACCCTCCTTGCATCAGCATGCACCCAAGGCCTACGCGCGACGCATCCACATAAACAACATACTCCAACCCTTCTATTGGCAGGTCAAATTGGAGCAGTGCATAACCTTCTCTTTAGCTCTTGAAAAGCTTCTTCTCACTTATCGCCCCACACAAAAGCCACATTCTTCTGCATCAACATATTCAACGACGCAAACATGGTAGAGAAACCCTTCACAGACCTTATATAGTAGCGGACCAACCTTATAAAGCTCCTTATCTCATTAGGTGTGGCAGGCCTACTCCATTCCATAACATCAGCAATCTTCTCTGGGTCAACTGAAATCCCGTCCTAATTGACGACATGACCCAGAAAAGAAACTTGAGGCAACCAGAACTCGCACTTGCTCAGCTGGCGAATAACTTGTGGTCCCTCAAAGTCGTCAAGACTAGACGCAGATACTGGTCATACTCCTCAGCATTTCGAGAATACACCAATGCATCATCTATGAATACGATTACAAACTTATCCAGAAAGTCCTTGAACACCTGGTTCATCAAATCCATAAAGGCAAGAGGCGCATTTGTCAAACCCAACGACATCACTAGAACTCAAAATGCCCATACCGGGAGCGGAAAGCCGTCCGAAGAACATCCGATTCACGAATCCTCAACTGGTGGTAGCCCGAATGAAGTTAATCTTTGAAAACATGATGCTACCACGTAATTGATCAAATAGGTCATCAATCCTTGGCAGGTTTGTTTGTCGAGTTTAGAGGAGATCCCTGTGGTGCGCGATTTTTCTGTTGTGTTTTCAGCGAATCTCCCTGGTCTTCCGCTCGAGAGAAATTTAGAATTCATCATTGACTAAGAGCCGGGTACGCGTCCTATCTCTAAGTCCCCGTATCGTATGGCCCCGCGCGAGCTTGAGGAGTTGCGTACCCAGTTAGACGAATTGCTTGAGAGTGGTTTTATAAGGCCGAGTTCTTCGCCTTGGGTTTCCAAAACCGAAACCAAACAAGCAAAAAAAACAGGAATCTAAGAGTTTCCGGGCACATACCGTCGATATAACAAGAAAAGCCTGACACGGGTATCCATAGACACTCCCGGGTTGACCCTGGTCCTTCTTGGGAGCACCTTGCACTGCGTGAACTAGCTCCTACTTCTGAGCTCCTATTCTTTGGTAACACCTTTCGAACGGGTGGCCCGGACGGCCACAAAAGCTGTATATCTCCTTACTTCTTTTCCTGTAACCAGTATCAGCAACCTGGGTACCCTTACCCTCAGCGGACTTCCTTTTATCTTTTCTAAACTGTTGTCCTCTGTTCTTGGCGTTATCAATCGCCTCGACCTTTAGAGCAGCTTCCACAATCTCAGTATAGCTTGCTGATCCATACACACTTGCAAACTGCTGGATGTCGTTCCTTAGACCACCCATGAATCGTTTACCTCTACTCGCCTCAGAGCTTACCAAGTCCGGAGCAAACCGACTTAACTTACTGAACTCAACTTCATACTCACTTACAGTGAGCTGCCTCTGCTTCAATTGCAGGAAATCATTTATCAGGAGGTCACGCTCGACCGAAGGAAGAAACTTCCTCAACATGATATCCTTAAAGGACTCCCAGGAGTACCCTTACCCTAAGATCCTCCTTCTCTCTTAGCGAACAACTCTTAGCTAGACCTTTCAGCTGATACGCGACGATCATTACCCTCTGATCGTCTGACACTCAAGAATAGGAGAACATTTCCTCGATCGCTATTAACCAATCCTCGATCACCATAAAATCGGCACGACCATCATAAGACAGAGGCCCTAACCGCTAAAAATGCGAAATAAATGCCATCTCTGGTGGTATCACAACCGGGGGCACCAGAGGAGTAGGAGGGGCAAGAACAGCTAGGCCTACAGCAGGTTTCTGGACCCTCGGAAGCTGTCCCGACACAACGACTAACAGAGACTGGATCTGCGACTGCATATCCAACATTTGTCTTGACAAAGCTTCATTGCTCTGTCGCATACTTTCAATCACCGCATCACTTTGTGCTCAAGATGACTCGCACTCAGACTGGGGAGTCAACCTCGTCGACGGACGCCTCGACATTCTAAACAAAACGCAACCACTAACTATCAAAATCTAGCCCAACTGCTAGAACTAAACAACACAGTCCATACAAATGCACTTAAGTACTTACTCATTCTGCTAATACCCTCTGGGACCTTTGAAATGATGTTATGCATATCCTAAGGTGATACACCATCATCACACTAACTCCGGTGCCTAAATCATGGATGCATGAATTTTATATTCTTTTTGACTCAAAAATTATGTGTGTACACATATCATCATGCAAGTCTTTAGCTTTGCACGTTGTGCTTATGCAATGTTATGCTATGCATGCTTGTGCTATGAATTCTAAAAAGTCCCTAATGCATGTTATGAGCGGCGTACACATGAAAATGTTTTGCATCCCATAATACATAACATTTTCATGCAACGAAAAGGAAAACGTGCTAGTTGCATCCATGTGGTCAGGTTATGCACCCCATAAATACATAACTCTCACATGTTGCCTCCTATGGTGGATCCATATACGAACACATATTATGCATCCCATTCTACATATTATGCCCCGTATACTTCATGTTATGCTATGAGTGTAGTGTTTGTGCTTCAGCCAAGACGTGCTGATGACATGTCGGTGTGTGTATGATATGACTTTAAACACCTAATACTTATAGGGAAAGGTTGCCCGACAATTTGTCAAGAAACCTCCCTCTGATACCAACTGTCACAACCCGCATATTCTCAGCATTTAAATTATATCAGAGTTAGAGAAAATACGCGCTGTGATGCCACGCCGTGTAGGGGATAACTGCAGACACTCAGGCAAGACTCATCTTCTATCATTTATGAGAAATTCTTGAGTTAATATGAATGAAATACAGTTTAAATTAAATAGCCGTATCCCTCGGCCCAGTGGGTCAGCTAGCCCACTTAGAAGAAAAATCAGTTTACGCTGCGGAAAAATACTTTGATTATACTGTTTTGTCCCTCACGCTCGTGAGGTAGTTTTTATTGTCTTCTTATAGTACAGACATTCTTACCCACCGATTGGTTCATGTCAGGTTGTTTACACCCATCGGTGGTTTTTATTTGAAGGCTAAGTATTTTACTCAATACTGCTAGTTTACCAAGTTTGGGGTTGTTTTTACTTTCTCTGTGGGATGGTTTATGCTAGGATGCATGTTAGTTATTTTAACTTATAAAACTTTATTGTTAGTAAATCATACATGGCATGCTTGAAGCTATAAAGGAACTATTTGCCAGCTACCGTAAAGAAATCTACTTTCCTACTAATAATAAATCTAGAGTCATGCATACCGCGTGTTGTCCTTCGGGGATGTTCACACTCGCGTAGGACGTCAAAACAGTATAATCAAAGTATTTTTCCGCAGCGTAAACTTATTTTTCTTCTAAGTGGGCTAGCTGACCCACTGGGCTGAGGGTTACGGCTATCTAATTTAAACTGGATTTCATTCATAATAACTCAAGAATTTCTCATAAATGATAGAAGAGGAGTCTTTCCTGAGCATCTGCAGTTATCCCCTGCACGGCGTGGCATCACAGCGCGTATTTTCTCTAACTCTGATATAATTTAAATGCTGAGAAAATGCGGGTTGTGACACACAGCACCTCCATTTATTTCTCCGAAATGACGAGGGCGGCATCAGCTGCGTCGACCCTCTCTCTCTAATGTTCTGCCTCCTCCTGGGTGAGATGGTGGGACCCTTCCTTCTCGTCCACCAACTTCTTGAGCGAGGGGGCGTTCTTAAAATTTCGGAGGCATTGCCCGCCGACCATGTGGGCCAGCTCGAGGCTACGGAGCTGGGACCGCCCTCTTTCATGAATAAATAGCCGCGTGGCTTCCTCATATAGATGGCAGCGTCTTCCCGAGCGTAGAGGCCGAATGAGAAATTACAGGCCTCCCCACTGATGGTCTCCTGCTCCAGCCACCTCGGTAGCAGTGTGGAGATAAAGACCTTGTTCGTCTCCTTGTCCCATTGAAGGAGCAAAACGCCGAGCTCATTTAGAGGCCCCTCGCAATAGACAAATTTGCTGTGCCCTTTTTGCACCGGCATCACGGCGGGCTGAGCCCCTTTAGCAGCCTAGAGGTGCCGGCCTCCCTGACGGGAGAGCTGTCTGCCGGAGGGGCCGCGTGGGCGAGTTCCCCAGCTGGTTGGCCCACCGGGGCCATACCTTTCTCGTGAGCTGAGTGAGGCATGCCGCTCTCTTCTTCGATTTCTTGGGAGGCTGTGGCGGAGGAAGCGATCTGCAGCTAGGCCGCTTCGGGGGAGTTGAGGTAGGAGTCTCGCGATGTGTGGCGGCTACGGCTTCGGTATGGGCAAACTCGCTAGAAGCGAGCCGTGCGCTCTCGTAAGGAGGGTGCAAGGGGATGTTCCGCTCTCCTGCGAAAGGGAGATTCAAAATTGAAGGGTAATAATAAAGTGAAACGGAGAAACAAGAGTAACTTACCTCCCCGAGCGGGATAGGGGTGAGGTCGTCCAAGTTCCTACGAAGGAACGCGACTTCGAAGTTCTTCCCCTCAAAGAACCCGCATTGCTCTTCCTCGTGGCTCCCCAGGCGAGGGGGGTGGTAGCTCGCCTCGTTGAGCTGGACTGGAGAGAAGGGGACGTTGCCGAAGTCCCCTTTGACGAAGAAAAAATTCTTTAGCCAATTGTGGCTCTTATTGACTTTCTCTCGCACCATGACTTGGGTGCTGGAAAAGTAGGAGGTCACGTCCCTATTCGCCCGAAAGGAGAACAGCTTGCGTAAGACCGCGAGACTGAACTCGATTTGGTCTTCCTGTAGGAAGCACACGAACCCCATCATCAGCGCAATAGTGTAGGGGGTCATCTTGCCAAGGATAACCTCGAAGAATTTCAATATTAGGAGGACCTCCGGCCATAGTAGAAGCCGGAGACCCGCCTCCAAATGCGCCATGGGGATGGCGAGCTCCCCCGCAGAAAGGTCGTTGATTTTCTCCTCGACCCCGGGTCGCATCTCCATGAAGCCCGATGGTATGTTGTTACCAATGATTTCAAAGAACTCGTCTTCAGAAACAACTATGTGAGAGAAGTCATATTCGGAGAAAGTCCAAGCGCACTTGCTCCGCACATCCGCATCACCACCACAACCACCCATCTCGCAGGAGTATTGCTGAGCGGGATGTCGAAGTTTTCACAGAAAATGGGTGAATCGGGAGTTGCAGGAAGCAGAGAAATCTAAAATGCGGTGGGTGAGAGAGGGTCGATAGGGCCTATTTATAGGAAGAAAAAGGGCGGGAAAATGTTCTGCCAACTGGAAAAGGGCATATAACGGAATACACACTGACGGTTCGACTTCCAGATCTACCACGAGTTTACATTAGCTCGCCGATGGGCTGCTAAGACTGTTCGACAGCAAGCTGCACTTGCCCGCGCTCACCCAAGAGACGGGCGAACCATGACTCGCACCCGCCAACTAAGATGAGCAAGCCATTCAGACTCGCAATTTGCAGGCACCCGGCTCGCTCCCGCGGAGACTAGATGGGCGAGTTGGGCGAGCCGGTTTAATAATCTCGCGCCCGCATAAAGAACGGGTAGGCGGGCAAGATTGCTTCATCCACATTCACCCAAAGAGAACTGAATTACAACACAATAAAAACAACATAGAATAAGCATTAGGCCCATTGGCGGGCGAGGGAGTCTCGAATTATTACAAACATTTAAATGTCCCGTGAAAAGAAAGTTCGCGACCCTACCACGTGAACTGGCCTAGAATGTGGGCAAGACCCGACCCAACCGATCATTAGCGGGGAGGGGCAGGCGGCTCAGTACTGAATCCACTTCTACCTCCCTTGCCTAAGCATCCCGGATCGGGGCGGTACACGAGGATAATGATACTCGCTCACCGCCAACAACTCTTCCTAAGCCCGGTCGACATCCTTCAAGGTGTGCCTAAGCTGCTACTCGACTCGTGTAATGTGCACCAATAGAGAAGTAACTCCATCCACTTCGGCTGGTCGTCTTTTGTAACATCCCATTTCCGGCTAGACCCCTAGGAGTTGGTTGGTCGTGAGAGAACCCTAGGAAGCACAAAAATTGAAATAAATCGACCAAGATTTCGGGTCACGGGTTGGTCACGCCCGTGACCGACCCGTCATGCCCGTGACCTTGGGCGTGACTCCTTCGACGAGCATCGATCTCCGTGAAACGATCGTCGAACGTGTAGCCTGGGCATGTCACGCCCGTGACCAAGGTGTCACGCCCGTGACCAAGGGCGTGACTCCTTCGACGATCGTCGATCTCCGTGAGACGATCGTCGACCTTGCAGCCCGGACATGTCACGCCCGTGACCAAAGTGTCACGCCCGTGACCAGGGGCGTGACTCCTTCGACGATCGTCGATCCCCGTAAAACGAACGTCGAAATTGAACTCGGGCCTGTCACGCCCGTGACCTAAGTGTCACGCCCGTGACCTAGGGCGTGACCAACCTTCGACGACCGTCGATCTCAGTTCGACGATCGTCGACCTCAAAATTGCCGTTCGTGCCTGTCACGCCCGTGACCTAGGTGTCACGCCCGTG
Organism: Platanthera zijinensis; assembly: GCA_039513925.1. Lineage (NCBI taxonomy): Eukaryota > Viridiplantae > Streptophyta > Magnoliopsida > Asparagales > Orchidaceae > Platanthera > Platanthera zijinensis. The sequence continues at coordinate 134,319,507 of CM077081.1, forward strand.
ACCTAGGGCGTGACCACCCTTCGACGACCATCGATCTCAGTTCGACGATCGTCGACCCCAAAATTGTCTCCCGGGCCTGTCATGCCCGTGACCAATGTGTCACGCCCGTGACATTGGCCGAAACGACGGTTCAGGCCCGAAATTATTCTAACACGCGTGGAAATAAATGCTGGTGTGGGAAGTTACACCAGGAGTAATTACGGGCCATTTTTTCTTCTATAATTATATAATAAAGGAGGAAATGTTGGTCCAATAGGAAACTGCCAACTGGACACACCTGTTCATCTTCCACCGTTTCTTACCCCTTCACTGTAACTGAAATGTTATTAAGAGGAGCCTTCATGACCATTAAGGCTTTACCCTTTCACCTCCCCACCTGCTGACTTATAAAAGCCCCATTAGAGCAGGATGAGAGGTTTACTCTCTTGACCAACGGATGGAAGCCTTGTACCTTGCTGTAGGAGAAGTTCAGCAACGCCACCACCGTGCAATGTCAACCGTCGTTCATCTCGCCGTCAAACCATGAATAAGGTCCTCCTCTGCTTCTTCTCTTTCGTGGGTAGATCTTAGGATTCTTAGAAAGGAAGTTCGCGCTCAACGGAGCCGGAACCATCTCTCGTTTTCATGGGAAAACCATGAAAAAGGTATTTTTTTGAGTTCGCCGGAAACCGCCACCTCCGGCGGCCAAACCACCGCCGACCGCTAGCCATCGCCTCAACGGAGGTGGTGGTGGTGGTGGCTGGCCAGGGAAGTGACCGGACGGCCGGCGACGGATCACGGAAATGTTACAGGAAGAAAAAAAATGGCTTTCTGGGTTTCTGTTTTCGGTTTCATGAAGAAGATGAATAGTAGAATCAATTTTATAATATATAGATTATTATATATTACATAATGGAAAGGTATATTGTTTGAATATATTTTGAGGCTGCAAAATGAGGCACTTAGAGGCCGTTTTAGGAAAAATGACCAGTAACAAAAGTTGTAGCCCTTTGAGTCTAGATTAATATAAAATTGGTTTCAACTCGTTTGGGTAAGCGGTTTGACCGCAGCACCCGTTTTAGTGGGGGCTGTTCCTAGAGTTGGGCAGAAATTAAAACGAATGCCCACTCTTCGTCCCTTGTCCAAATGACCTGAAATTTGGGCAGGGGGTTAGCCTTAACAATACCTAAAGGCAGACCAAAAATGAGAATTTTTGGAGATACTTTGCCTAAAGTTTTTGTTTCAATTTAATAAATTTAGAGGAATTTATTTAAGTGGTCAAACGACCTCCAAACCCTCCCAAAGTTTGGTGAGTGGTCCCTGGCTATAAAACCTAGGTCTGTACAAAATTTCAACTGATTTGGAGGAGTTTTTGGTAGGAAATCTTCTACCCTTAACTAGGCATTAGTGAGACACCTTTTAGTAAAAAGTGCACTAAGAGTTTGGAAAGGTCAAATCACCTCAACAGAGGCTGATTTTCTGATCTCTGACTTAGAAGGGTGTTATAACTTGCTTGGAGAAAAATGATGAGGTTTAGGGTTGACTTACCCTAGGATCCAAGCTCAAACCCTAAATAAAGGGTTTTGAGGTTTGTGAAGGACATAGGAGCTAAAGCTCTTGTATGCCCTTGAAATTTGGAGGAGAGGGGGATGATATGATGAAAACCCTCTGGTTGAAATAGTGAAGGAATTGGAGGTAATTAGGTACCTCGGAAGTTGAGATTTTGGATTAGGATAAACATGTAATTTAGTTATTTTAAGCACTAAATCTAATCTAAAAATTATGAAACTCGGGAGGAGGGAGTTTTAGGATGTTATAGACTTATGGTAATTTTCCTGGAATTTTATGATTAATAAATATTATACTTCATGTGTTAAAGGATTATTAGCCCGATTTGTTGTTTCAAATATTCGGAGGTTTTAAATTAATTATAATCAGTTAAAATTCTGGATTTAGATCTTGACTAGTAGAACCTTGATCCCTGAATTTTTTATAGAATTTTATGTTGAGTAAATCTAGTACTTTGTTCACAGATATTAGAAAGGGGTCTTATTGTTTAAAAATTAATTATGGATAAAATACTTGCTGGAAAATTATGAAACTTGGCCAGTGCTAATTTTAGTCCTTTATCTACATGGCATAAATTATGTATAATTTTTGGAAGAATATTTTATGTACTTGATTCATTAACAACAGAAGTTAGAGATTATTTCTAAAATAGTTTTCATGCCCTTTTGATGATAGAAAAATTATGATACTTAGGCTTTAACCTATGGAGATAACCTACTATTTATCATAAATTTGCTGGACATCTTGCATGATTACTTAGGGTAGTTCATGTTCAAACCGGTAGCCCTTGGGATTTTTGAGGAATTTAATTAAATGCCAAATAGATTAGGAAAATTTCCATTTTTTGGATTTAGGTCATTTATATCTTGGTGAGTCTCCAGTAAATAATTTAGGGCATTTGGATGAGTATTGGATCATTGCATAACCGGTTCGACATGAAGTCTAGGTCGGTCTGCATATAGCAATTGTGAAATGCAATAGGACATGATCTGAGGAAGGCATTGGAGTTAATCATATTGTCTGGGTGGGTAATGGTGGAGGAAATCACAATAGGAAGATATAGAGAGTAGCGAGAAGTGGTGATAGCTAGAGTTAAGAGGTGCTCAGGTTCGGCGAAAGATCGCTTTTCCCGAAGAGTGGAAGGTTTAAAAATCACTCTAGGATAGTCTATCGTAATGTGAGAAGGGAATGGGTAAAGGAGATCAACCAATAACAATAAGTGCCTTGCGAAAGGGAACTTCGGGCCGTAATGCCGCTGTCTTGGTTCCTAGTGCCCCTTGAGAGCCCTTCACGGGGTATACCGGGGGCAGTCCTGGGCTAACGTAAACTGTAATAACAAACCGACAAGAGTAACTTAGTAACTAGGACTGCACCTTTCACAAACACTGTTGGCACAGGAAGATTGATGAGAGCTTCGACTCGGTTGGTTTGGATACGGACGTTTGGGTCCGGGGAGCTTCAGCTCGGTTGGTTTGGAGACGGACGTTTGGGTCCGGGGAGCTTCGGCTCGGTTGATTTGGAGACGGACGTTTGGGTCCGGGGAGCTTCGGCTCGGTTGATTTGGAGACGGACGTTTTGGTCCGGGGGGCTTCGGCTCGGTTTTTGTGTGTTTACGATTAAACTTGCATGTGCATAAAATAGGAAAAGTTAATGTGGTGGGTTTTACGATATCGGGGAGTTCGATTGCACCGACACCGATATCGTTGACTCAGCGAGGTGATTAGCACTTCGCCAACAGAAGTCCGATGCGCCAGCCGGCAAGAGTACGCAGGCGTCCGCTTAGTGCACCAAGCGTTGAGGCGTACGATAGGTCAGACCAGTGGTGCTTTTACTAGTTTTGAGGTGGGCGAGGGCCAACCCACCGCTTCCGTCCGCCACTACGTAGGTATCCTGGGAGGTAACGGCTCCGAAAGGGGGAACTAAAGGTCTGTGTGCACAGAGTCGGGTGTGTGAGTTGCACTTGCATGTTTCATCATACCCACTAGCATGTCATAGCATAATCGATTCATTTAACCCTGACACCTAAAGTATAAGTGGTATGAGACGCTTATACATTAGGACCTGCAAAACGACCCCTTGGTCTATAAGCTTGTGTGGGCAAGTTTATAAATCAAAGGTTAATTTCAATATATAACAACCATTGCTGTTTGATATCCGACACCCCAAGGTATAAGTGGTATGGGACACTTATACGATGGGAGCCTTGCAAAAGATCCCTTTTGCTTATGTGTTCTCGCATAAGTGAAGGTTAAATTCATATATTTGCTTTTCTTTCTACTAGACCTTTTATAACAATTATATTAACTGCTCACCGAATACAACTTATTAGATTAGTTCCGCTGCCATCTGTTTCTTGATTAATCTCTACCGTCATGTCCTTCCCTTTCTTCCTCCCCGCTCAGTACCTAGGAGCTATGGGGGAAGGGGTAGGGGATGATAGGGCTTAGTCTTTATGACTAACGGTTTTCGAACCGCATCATTTAGGGGATCGCGGAGCGCAGCATGGAGGAGCAGCCCCAAAGATCGATGCGCCTAGAGATGGGGCAGTCTAGCTCCGGAGTTCATATAGCCGGGACCGTGAGTCTCGACCCTGAGTAGTTCCTGATTTTGCTTCCGGATGAGAGACTTGTAGTGAGGACATTTTGTACCGGGCATAAGCCCGCATTTATAGTACTCTGATGTTTTCTGTGGACACTCCCTTCGTGGAGAGTTTTATATATATATGTGATTTATTTCCAGTGGACTTGCTCTTACTTCAATTATTGTGCTACCTTTTCTGTGATCGAATCGGCCGGCAGAATCGGCGCCTTGTGGTGATGACCCCTTCAAGACGTGAAGGTGTCACCGCAAAGCGGCGATTCTGGGCCTAAGACCCCGGGTTTTTAAAAAGGAAAAAAGGGGGGGGGGTCTTACAAGTGGTATCAGAGGAAAACATCGATCTGAAAAGGTAGCAGTCCACTAACCCTTGGTCACCCCCGCTCGAGTTTAGTTTGGGGACAAACTAAGCAGCGGAAGCAGTGGTGTGCCCATAAGGGAAATCACATGTAGAAGTCCACTTCTCCATTAATTGGAATTCTTCTTTGTAGCCTACGGCAAACCCTGCCCCCAGTAGGAAGCACCTCCGGTTACAAAGAACATTTCACATAATTCTTTAGTCTACAAGTTAGACTCAGCCCACTAGGACTCACTACTAACCTTGACGAATTTTAGTATGTCCTAGTCCGAAATAGACCATGGGTATGGACTTAGTTAAGTTGCGGAGATACCCAATGAGAATAAAGGAGGAGTTTAGCAAGAGAATGACTACCGAAGACATAAACTCAGGTGTCCCTACTATCCCAATCAAGGATTACTCAAACTGTCAGGACAGCCATAAGGAGAATTGAGGCCAATAATACATTAGCAGAATGGTAGAAGACAAGTACCCTCATACCGGTAATAAGACTACTCGGAGACAACCACCAAGACAAACACCGAGGGTCGGATAGGAATTCAAGTTCGAAAGGTACCCATTTGCGATTGAGAACATTTTGAACGGATAAGTTTGTCGTAAATGTGACTCAGAGAGTTTAAGGTATGGAGTATACCAACAAGTTTCAGGCTGGAACCCCAAGTCAAAGATTGATTCCCTAGGATTGTGCGCCCAGCTAGGACAGATGTAACAGGGTAATATCAAAGATACTTAGCCCAAGATAGGTAGGGGCTGATCTTTTGTTTATTGGGGGCTAAACTTTTGTTTATTGGGCAAATTAGTATTGGATGGGGTTGCCTTGGACCTAGTTTAAGTAAAGTGGCATAACAAACGTGGTGAGATTGAAGTTGATATAATTTGATGATTATTCGAGCGAAGATAAGATTTTGTAAAAACATGTTTGGAATGATGACCTGTAGTATTACCAAGACAATGACATGGGAATAAGATGGAATATTTGGCTGCGAGGAGTGCTACAGATGATATCCGAGACCGAGTCAGGGAGGGGCAGAGATAGGATGCCCAGTTAGAACCCATCTTTCAGACTTTGGAGCCAGGCGCTGCAGGAGATTACACACTGAGAGACGGCCTGGTATGCTTTAGAAGATGGGTGTACATACCGCAGGAGGCCAGATCCGAGAGGATATTATGATGGAGGCGCATTGCAGCCGGTACTCTGTGCACCCGGGGATCACAAAGATGACCGCTGATCTGAAGAAGACGATGTTTTGGCCGGGCATGAAGAAGGACATTACGTACTTCGTGACCCATTGCGAGGCATGTCAGTTGGTGAAGGCGGAGTGCAGGAACCCCGCAGGATTGCTGTAGCCACTCCCGGAGCCGGAGTGGAAGTTCGACGATATAGCTATGGATTTTATACATGGTCTTCCCCGGTCTCGGACGGGGAACGACTCGATCTGGGTGATTGTTGATCGGTTGACGAAGGTGGCCCGCTTTATACCGATCAGGAAGGATAACTCGGTGGGAGTGCTGGTACCGAAGTTTGTGGAGTAGTATGTCCGATATCATGGCGTGCCCCGGACGATAGTGTCGGACCGCGATGGACGGTTTACATCCAGGGAGTGGCGGCCAGTGCAGGCATATTTGGGCACCCGATTGAATTTTAGCACGGCCTTCCACCCTCAGACGGACGGGCAGACAGAGCGCACCAACATGATGTTGGAGGATCTACTACGATTGTGTATACTGGACCGAGGGGAGCCGTGGGAGAAGATGTTGTCGTTAGTCGAGTTTTCCTATAACAATAGCTACCAGTCCAGCATCAGGATGGCGCCTTATGAAGCCTTGTATGGAAGAAAATGTAGGACCCCGCTTCCTTGGGTTCAAGACGAGGATCTGAAGGTGTTGGGATCGGATTTTGTTGAAGACACCGAGGCTCAGGTGAGACTGAACAGAGATAGGATGTTGGAGGCGCAGAGCAGACAGGCTAAGTACTATGACGCCCGGCATCGTCAGGTGGAGTTTCGGGTAGGGGATCGAGTGTTCTTGAAGATCCGGCCCATGCACGGAGTCTCACGTGTGCGCGGTCGGAGGAAGAAGCTTAGCCCTAGGTATATGGGCCCTTACCGGATCCTGGAGCAGATCGGACCCCTAGCCTACAGGCTAGAGTTGCCACCAGAGCTGGCAGCTCTACACGACGTCTTCCACATTAATTCGCTGAGAAGGACTCTACTATGCCCGGAGCAGCAGATTTTGACCACCGAAGGGCCGGTAGCTTCAGACCGATCTGTTCACTTGGAGCCGGTTCGGATCGACGACAAAGGAGTACGGATCTTGCGCCGCAAGAAGATTCCCTTAGTCAAGGTTATGTGGAGAAAACTACGGTCAGGAGGAGCACACCTGGGAACCGCAGGATCTGATGAGGCAAAGATACCCGGAGTTGTTCAGTCAGGTACATCTCACCACCTCTCGGTATACTATAAATTGCCTTCTTGTTTTGTACAGTTAAGACTAGATAAGGAAAATTCAGGACCTAGGTATGTGCACTCAATCAGAAAGGTAGGGGCTAATCTTTTGTTTATTGGGAAGATTGTCTTCGTTCATCAAACGAATAGTCGCCTGAACCCAATAGAAAGATCGTATGGGATGTTACAAGTTTAATTTATTCCGATAGAAATCCCCGTAGGCTCAACCTCAATTTCGGGGACGAAATTTTTGTTTTGTTTATTGGGATTTGTAACATCCCATTTCCGGCTAGACCCCTAGGAGTCGTTTGGTCGTGAGAGAACCCTAGGAAGCACAAAAATTGAAATAAATCGACCGAGATTTCGGGTCACGAGTTGGTCACACCCGTGACCGACCCGTCACGCCCGTGACCTTGGGCGTGACTCCTTCGACGAGCATCGATCTCCGTGAAACGATCGTCGAACGTGCAGCCTGGGCATGTCACGCCCGTGACCAAGGTGTCACGCCCGTGACCAAGGCCGTGACTCCTTCGACGATCGTCGATCTCCGTGAGACGATCGTCGACCTTGCAGCCCGGACATGTCACGCCCGTGACCAAAGTGTCACGCCCGTGACCAGGGGCGTGACTCCTTCGACGATCGTCGATCCCCGTAAAACGATCGTCGAAATTGAACTTGGGCCTGTCACGCCCGTGACCTAAGTGTCATGCCCGTGACCAAGGGTGTGACAAGCCTTCGACGACCGTCGATCTCAGTTCGACGATCGTCGACCTCAAAATTGCAGTTCGGGCCTGTCACACCCGTGACCTAGGTGTCACGCCCGTAACCTAGGCCGTGACCACCCTTCGACGACCGTCGTTCTCAGTTCGACGATCGTCGACCCCAAAATTGTCACCCGGGCCTGTCACGCCCATGACCAATGTGTCACGCCCGTGACATTGGCCGAAATGACGGTTCAGGCCCGAAATTATTCTAACACGCGTGGAAATTAATGCTGGTGTGGGAAGTTACACCAGGAGTAATTACGGGCCGTTTTTCCTTCTGTAATTATATAATAAAGGAGGAAATGTTGGTCCAATAGGAAACCGCCAACTGGACACACCTGTTCATCTTCCACCGTTTCTTACCCCTTCACTGTAACCGAAATGTTATTAAGAGGAGCCTTCACGACCATTATGGCTTTACCCTTTCACCTCCCCACCTGCTGACTTATAAAAGCCCCATTAGAGTACGATGAGAGGTTTACTCTCTTGAACAACGAATGGAAGCCTTGTACCTTGCTGTAGGAGAAGTTCAGCAACGCCACCACCGCGCCATGTCAACCGTCGTTCATCTCGCCGTCAAACCATGAATAAGGTCCTCCTCTGCTTCTTCTCTTTCGTGGGTAGATCTTAGGATTCTTAGAAAGGAAGTTCGCGCTCAACGGAGCCGGGCCCCATCTCTCGTTTTCATGGGAAAACCATGAAAAAGGTATTTTTTGAGTTCGCCGGAAACCGCCACCTCCGGCGGCCAAACCACCGCCGACCGCTAGCCATCGCCTCAACGGAGGTGGTGGTGGTGGCTGGCTGGCCAGGGAAGTGACCGAACGGCTGGCGACGGATCACGGAAATGTTATAGGAAGAAAAAAAATGGCTTTCTGGGTTTTTGTTTTCGGTTTCATGAAGAAGATGAACAGTAGAATCAATTTTATAATATATAGATTATTATATATTACATAATGGAAAGATATATTGTTTGAATATATTTTGAGGCTTCAAAATGAGGCACTTAGAGGCCGTTTTAGGAAAAATGACCAGTCACGAAAGTTGTAGCCCTTCGAGTTTAGATTAATATAAAATTATTTTCAACTCGTTTGGGTAAGCGGTTCGGCCGCAACACCCGTTTTAGTGGGGGCTGTACCTAGAGTTGGGCAGAAATTAAAATGGATGCCCACTCTTCGTCCCTTGTCCAAATGACCTGAAATTTGGGTAGGGGGTTAGCCTTAACAATACCTAAAGGCAGAAGAAAAATGGGAATTTTTGGAGATACTTTGCCTAAAGTTTTTGTTTCAATTTAATAAACTTAGAGGAATTTATTTAAGTGGTCAAACGACCTCCAAACCCTCCCAGAGTTTGGTGAGTGGTCCCTGGCTATAAAACCTAGGTCTGTACAAAATTCCAACTGATTTGGAGGAGTTTTGGGTAGGAAATCTTCTACCCTTAACTAGGCATTAGTGAGACACCTTTTAGTAAAAAGTGCACTAAGAGTTTGGAAAAGTCAAATCACCCCAACAAAGGCTGATTTTCTGATCTCTGACTTAGAAGGGTGTTATAACTTGCTTGGAGAAAAATGGTGAGGTTTAGGGTTGACTTACCCTAGGATTCAAGCTCAAACCCTAAATAAAGGGTTTTGAGGTTTGTGAAGGACATAGGAGCTAAAGCTCTTGTATGCCCTTAAAATTTGGAGGAGAGGGGGATGATATGATGAAAACCCTCTGGTTGAAATAGTGAAGGAATTGGAGATAATTAGGTACCTCGGAAGTTGAGATTTTGGATTAGGATAAACATGTAATTTAGTTATATTAAGCACTAAATCTAATCTAAAAATTATGAAACTCGGGAGGAGGGAGTTTTAGGATGTTTTAGACTTATGGTAATTTTCCTGGAATTTTATGATTAATAAATATTATACTTCATGTGTTAAAGGATTATTAGCCCGATTTGTTGTTTCAAACATTCGGAGGTTTTAAATTAATTATAATCAGTTAAAATTCTGGATTTAGATCTTGGCTAGTAGAACCTTGATCGCTGAATTTTTTATAGAATTTTATGTTGAGAAAATCTAGTACTTTGTTCACAGATATTAGAAAGGGGTCTTATTGTTTAAAAATTAATTATGGATAAAATACTTGCTGGAAAATTATGAAACTTGGCCAGTGCTAATTTTAGGCCTTTATCTACATGGCATAAATTATGTATAATTTTTGGAAGAATATTTTCTGTACTTGATTCATAAATAATACAAGTTAGAGATTATTTCTAAAATAGTTTTCATGCCCTTTTGATGATAGAAAAATTATGATACTTAGGATTTAACCTATGGAGATAACCTACTATTTATCATAAATTTGCTGGACATATTGCATGATTACTTAGGATAGTTCATGTTCAAACCAGTAGCCCTTGGGATTTTCGAGGAATTTAATTAAATGCCAAACAGATTAGGAAAATTTCCATTTTCTGGATTTAGGTCATTTATATCATGGTGAGTCTCCAGTAAATAATTTAGGGCATTTGGATGAGTATTGGATCATTGCATAACCGGTTCGACATGAAGTCTAGGTCGGTCTGCATATAGCAATTGTGAAATGCAATAGGACATGATCTGAGGATGGCATTGGAGTTAATCATATTGTCTGTTTGGGCAATGGTGGAGGAAATCACAATAGGAAGATATAGAGAGTAGCTAGAAGTGGTGATAGCTAGAGTTAAGAGGTGCTCGGGTTCGGCGAAAGATCGCTTTTCCCGAAGAGTGGAAGGTTTAAAAATCTCTCTAGGATAGTCTATCGTAATGTTAGAAGGGAATGGGTAAAGGAGATCAACCAATAACAATAAGTGCCTTGCGAAAGGGAACTTCGGGCCGTAATGCCGCCGTCTTGGTTCCTAGTACCCCGTGAGAGCCCTTCACGGGGTATACCGAGGGCAGTCCTGGGCTAACGTAAACTGTAATAACAAACCGACAAGAGTAACTTAGTAACTAGGACTGCACCTTTCACAAACACTGTTGGCACAGGAAGATTGATGTGAGCTTCGGCTCGGTTGGTTTGGAGACGGACGTTTGGGTCCGGGGAGCTTCAGCTCGGTTAGTTTGGAGACGGACGTTTGGGTCCGGGGAGCTTCGACTCGGTTGATTTGGAGATGGACGTTTGGGTCCGGGGAGCTTCGGCTCGGTTGATTTGGAGACGGACATTTTGGTCCGGGGGGCTTCGGCTCGGTTTTTGTGTGTTTACGATTAAACTTGCATGTGCATAAAATAGGAAAAGTTAAGGTGGTGGGTTTTACGATATCGGGGAGTTCGATTGCACCGACACCGATATCGTTGACTCGACGAGGTGATTAGCACTTCGCCAACAGAAGTCCGGTGCGCCAGCCGGCAAGAGTACACAGGCATCCGCTTAGTGCACCAAGCGTTGAGGCGTACGATAGGTCAGACCAGTGGTGCTTTTACTGGTTTTGAGGTGGGCGAGGCCCAACCCACCGCTTCCGTCCGCCACTACGTAGGTATCCTGGGAGGTAACGGCTCCGAAAGGGGGAACTAAAGGTCTGTGTGCATAGAGTCGGGTGTGTGAGTTGCACTTGCATGTTTCATCATACCCACTAGCATGTCATAGCATAATCGATTCATTTAACCCTGACACCTAAAGTATAAGTGGTATGAGACGCTTATACATTAGGACCTGCAAAATGACCCCTTGGTCTATAAGCTTGTGTGGGCAAGTTTATAAATCAAAGGTTAATTTCAATATATAACAACCATTGCTGTTTGATATCCGACACCCCAAGGTATAAGTGGTATGGGACACTTATACGATGGGAGCCTTGCAAAAGATCCCTTTTGCTTATGTGTTCTCGCATAAGTGAAGGTTAAATTCATATATTTGCTTTTCTTTCTGCTAGACCTTTTATAACAATTATATTAACTGCTCACCGAATACAACTTATTAGATTAGTTCCGCTGCCATCTGTTTCTTGATTAATCTCTACCGTCATGTCCTTCCCTTTCTTCCTCCCCGCTCAGTACCTAGGAGCTATGGGGGAAGGGGTAGGGGATGATAGGGCTTAGTCTTTATGACTAACGGTTTTCGAACCGCATCATTTAGGGGATCGCGGAGCCCAGCATGGAGGAGCAGCCCCAGAGATCGGTGCGCCTAGAGATGGGGCAGTCTAGCTCCGGAGTTCATATAGCCGGGACTGTGAGTCTCGACCCTGAGTAGTTCCTGATTTTGTTTCCGGATGAGAGACTTGTAGTGAGGACATTTTGTACCGGGCATAAGCCCGCATTTATAGTACTCTGATGTTTTCTGTGGACACTCCCTTCGTGGAGAGTTTTATATATATATGTGATTTATTTCCAGTGGATTTGCTCTTACTTCAATTATTGTGCTACCTTTTCTGTGATCGAATCGGCCGGCAGAATCGGCGCCTTGTGGTGATGACCCCTTCAGGACGTGAAGGTGTCACCGCAAAGCGGCGATTCTGGGCCTAAGACCCCGGGTTTTTAAAAAGAAAAAAGGGGGGGGGGGGGTCTTACAAGTGGTATCAGAGGCAAACATCGATCTGAAAAGGTAGCAGTCCACTAACCCTTGGTCACCCCCGATCGAGTTTAGTTTGGGGACAAACTAAGCAGCGGAAGCAGTGGTGTGCCCATAAGGGAAATCACATGTAGAAGTGCACTTCTCCATTAATTGGAATTCTTCTTTGTAGCCTACGGCAAACCCTGCCCCCAGTAGGAAGCACCTCCGGTTACAAAGAACATTTCACATAATTCTTTAGTCTACAAGTTAGACTCAGCCCACTAGGACTCACTACTAACCTTGACGAATTTTAGTATGTCCTAGTCCGAAATAGACCATGGGTATGGATTTAGTTAAGTTGCGGAGATACCCATTGAGAATAAAGGAGGAGTTTAGCAAGAGAATGACTACCGAAGACATAAACTCAGGTGTCCCTACTATCCCAATCAAGGATTACTCAAACTGTCAGGACAGCCATAAGGAGAATTGAGGCCAATAATACATTAGCAGAATGGTAGAAGACAAGTACCCTCATACCGGTAATAAGACTACTCAGAGACAACCACCAAGACAAACACCGAGGGTCGGATAGGAATTCAAGTTCGAAAGGTACCCATTTGCGATTGAGAACATTTTGAACGGATAAGTTTGTCGTAAATGTGACTCAGAGAGTTTAAGGTATGGAGTATACCAACAAGTTTCAGGCTGGAACCCCAAGTCGAAGATTGATTCCCTAGGATTGTGCGCCCAGCTAGGACAGATGTAACAGGGTAATATCAAAGATACTTAGCCCAAGATAGGTAGGGGCTGATCTTTTGTTTATTGGGGGCTAAACTTTTGTTTATTGGGCAAATTAGTATTGGATGGGGTTGCCTTGGACCTAGTTTAAGTAAAGTGGCATAACAAACGTGGTGAGATTGAAGTTGATATAATTTGATGATTATTCGAGCGAAGATAAGATTTTGTAAAAACATGTTTGGAATGATGACCTGTAGCATTACCAAGACAATGACATGGGAATAAGATGGAATATTTGGCTGCGAGGAGTGCTACAGATGATATCCGAGACCGAGTCAGGGAGGGGCAGAGACAGGATGCCCAGTTAGAACCCATCTTTCAGACTTTGGAGCCAGGCGCTGCAGGAGATTACACACTGAGAGACGGCCTGGTATGCTTTAGAAGACGGGTGTACATACCGCAGGAGGCCAGATCCGAGAGGATATTAAGATGGAGGCGCATTGCAGCCGGTACTCTGTGCACCCGGGGATCACAAAGATGACCGCTGATCTGAAGAAGACGATGTTTTGGCCGGGCATGAAGAAGGACATTACGTACTTCGTGACCCATTGCGAGGCATGTTAGTTGGTGAAGGCGGAGTGCAGGAACCCCGCAGGATTGCTGCAGCCACTCCCGGAGCCGGAGTGGAAGTTCGACGATATAGCTATGGATTTTATACATGGTCTTCCCCGGTCTCGGACGGGGAATGACTCGATCTGGGTGATTGTTGATCGGTTGACGAAGGTGGCCCGCTTTATACCGATCAGGAAGGATAACTCGGTGGGAGTGCTGGTACCGAAGTTTGTGGAGTAGTATGTCCGATATCATGGCGTGCCCCGGACGATAGTGTCGGACCGCGATGGACGGTTTACATCTAGGGAGTGGCGGCCAGTGCAGGCATATTTGGGCACCCGATTGACTTTTAGCACGGCCTTCCACCCTCAGACGGACGGGCAGACAGAGCGCACCAACATGATGTTGGAGGATCTACTACGATTGTGTATACTGGACCGAGGGGAGTCGTGGGAGAAGATGTTGCCGTTAGTCGAGTTTTCCTATAACAATAGCTACCAGTCCAGCATCAGGATGGCGCCTTATGAAGCTTTGTATGGAAGAAAATGTAGGACCCCGCTTCCTTGGGTTCAAGACGAGGATCTGAAGGTGTTGGGTTCGGATTTTGTTGAAGACACCGAGGCTCAGGTGAGACTGATCAGAGATAGGATGTTGGAGGCGCAGAGCAGACAGGCTAAGTACTATGACGCCCGACATCGTCAGGTGGAGTTTCGGGTAGGGGATCGAGTGTTCTTGAAGATCCGGCCCGTGCACGGAGTCTCACGTGTGCGCGGTCGGAGGAAGAAGCTTAGCCCTAGGTATATGGGCCCTTACCGGATCCTGGAGCGGATCGGACCCCTAGCCTACAGGCTAGAGTTGCCACCAGAGCTAGCAGCTCTACACGACGTCTTCCACATTTCTTCGCTGAGAAGGACTCTACTACGCCCGGAGCAGCAGATTTTGACCACCGAAGGGCCGGTAGCTTCAGACCGATCTGTTCACTTGGAGCCGGTTCGGATCGACGACAAAGGAGTACGGATCTTGCGCCGCAAGAAGATTCCCTTAGTCAAGGTTCTGTGGAGAAAACCACGGTCAGGAGGAGCACACCTGGGAACCGCAGGATCTGATGAGGCAAAGATACCCGGAGTTGTTCAGTCAGGTACATCTCACCACCTCTCGGTATACTATAAATTGCCTTCTTGTTTTGTACAGTTAAGACTAGATAAGGAAAATTCAGGACCTAGGTATGTGCACTCAATCAGAAAGGTAGGGGCTAATCTTTTGTTAATTGGGAAGATTGTCTTCGTTCATCAAACGAATAGTCGCCTGAACCCAATAGAAAGATCGTATGGGATGTTACAAGTTTAATTTATTCCGATAGAAATCCCCGTAGGCTCAACCTCAATTTCGGGGACGAAATTTTTGTTTTGTTTATTGGGATTTGTAACATCCCATTTCCGGCTAGACCCCTAGGAGTCGGTTGGTCGTGAGAGAACCCTAGGAAGCACAAAAATTGAAATAAATCGACCGAGATTTCGGGTCACGGGTTGGTCACGCCCGTGACCGACCCGTCACGCCCGTGACCTTGGGCGTGACTCCTTCGACGAGCATCGATCTCCGTGAAATGATCGTCGAACGTACAGCCTGGGCATGTCACGCCCGTGACCAAGGTGTCACGCCCGTGACCAAGGGGGTGACTCCTTCGACGATCGTCGATCTCCGTGAGACGATCGTCGACCTTGCAGCCCGGACATGTCACGCCCGTGACCAAAGTGTCACGCCCGTGACCAGGGGCGTGACTCCTTCGACGATCGTCGATCCCCGTAAAACGATCGTCGAAATTGAACTCGGGCCTGTCACGCCCGTGACCTAAGTGTCATGCCCGTGACCTAGGGTGTGACAAGCCTTCGACGACCGTCGATCTCAGTTCGATGATCGTCGACCTCAAAATTGCAGTTCGGGCCTGTCACGCCCGTGACCTAGGTGTCACGCCCGTAACCTAGGGCGTGAACACCCTTTGACGACCGTCGATCTCAGTTCGACGATCGTCGACCCCAAAATTGTCACCCGGGCCTGTCACGCCCGTGACCAATGTGTCACGCCCGTGACATTGGCCGAAATGACGGTTCAGGCCCGAAATTATTCTAACACGCGTGGAAATAAATGTTGGTGTGGGAAGTTACACCAGGAGTAATTACGGGCCGTTTTTCCTTCTGTAATTATATAATAAAGGAGGAAATGTTGGTCCAATAGGAAACCGCCAACTGGACACACCTGTTCATCTTCCACCGTTTCTTACCCCTTCACTGTAACCGAAATGTTATTAAGAGGAGCCTTCATGACCATTAAGGCTTTACCCTTTCACCTCCCCACCTGCTGACTTATAAAAGCCCCATTAGAGTAGGATGAGAGGTTTACTCTCTTGACCAACGGATGGAAGCCTTGTACCTTGCTGTAGGAGAAGTTCAGCAACGCCACCACAGCGCCATGTCAACCGTCGTTCATCTCGCCGTCAAACCATGAATAAGGTCCTCCTCTGCTTCTTCTCTTTCGTGGGTAGATCTTAGGATTCTTAGAAAGGAAGTTCGCGCTCAACGGAGCCGGACCCCATCTCTCGTTTTCATGGGAAAACCATGAAAAAGGTATTTTTGAGTTCGCCGGAAACCGCCACCTCCGGCGGCCAAACCACCGCCGACCGCTATCCATCGCCTCAACGGAGGTGGTGGTGGTGGCTGGCTGGCCAGGGAAGTGACCGAACGGCTGGCGACGGATCACGGAAATGTTACAGGAAGAAAAAATGGCTTTCTGGGTTTCTGTTTTCGGTTTCATGAAGAAGATGAACAGTAGAATCAATTTTATAATATATAGATTATTATATATTACATAATGGAAAGATATATTGTTTGAATATATTTTGAGGCTGCAAAATGAGGCATTAGAGGCCTTTTTAGGAAAAATGACCAGTCACGAAAGTTGTAGCCCTTCGAGTCTAGATTAATATAAAATTATTTTCAACTCGTTTGGGTAAGCGGTTCGGCCGCAACACCCGTTTTAGTGGGGGCTGTACCTAGAGTTGGGCAGAAATTAAAACGGATGCCCACTCTTCGTCCCTTGTCCAAATGACCTGAAATTTGGGCAGGGGGTTAGCCTTAACAATACCTAAAGGCAGACGAAAAATGGGAATTTTTGGAGATACTTTGCCTAAAGTTTTTGTTTCAATTTAATAAACTTAGAGGAATTTATTTAAGTGGTCAAACGACCTCCAAACCCTCCCAGAGTTTGGTGAGTGGTCCCTGGCTATAAAACCTAGGTCTGTACAAAATTCCAACTGATTTGGAGGAGTTTTGGGTAGGAAATCTTCTACCCTTAACTAGGCATTAGTGAGACACCTTTTAGTAAAAAGTGCACTAAGAGTTTGGAAAGGTCAAATCACCCCAACAGAGGCTGATTTTCTGATCTCTGACTTAGAAGGGTGTTATAACTTGCTTGGAGAAAAATGGTGAGGTTTAGGGTTGACTTACCCTAGGATTCAAGCTCAAACCCTAAATAAAGGGTTTTGAGGTTTGTGAAGGACATAGGAGCTAAAGCTTTTGTATGCCCTTGAAATTTGGAGGAGAGGGGGACGATATGATGAAAACCCTCTGGTTGAAATAGTGAAGGAATTGGAGGTAATTAGGTACCTCGGAAGTTGAGATTTTGGATTAGGATAAACATGTAATTTAGTTATTTTAAGCACTAAATCTAATCTAAAAATTATGAAACTCGGGAGGAGGGAGTTTTAGGATGTTTTAGACTTATGGTAATTTTCCTGGAATTTTATGATTAATAAATATTATACTTCATGTGTTAAAGGATTATTAGCCTGATTTGTTGTTTCAAACATTCGGAGATTTTAAATTAATTATAATCAGTTAAAATTCTGCATTTAGATCTTGACTAGTAGAACCTTGATCCCTGAATTTTTTATAGAATTTTATGTTGAGAAAATCTAGTACTTTGTTCACAGATATTAGAAAGGGGTCTTATTGTTTAAAAATTAATTATGGATAAAATACTTGCTGGAAAATTATGAAACTTGGCCAGTGCTAATTTTAGGCCTTTATCTACATGGCATAAATTATGTATAATTTTTGGAAGAATATTTTCTGTACTTGATTCATAAATAATAGAAGTTAGAGATTATTTCTAAAATAGTTTTCATGCTCTTTTGATGATAGAAAAATTATGATACTTAGGATTTAACCTATGGAGATAACCTACTATTTATCATAAATTTGCTGGACATATTGCATGATTACTTAGGATAGTTCATGTTCAAACCGGTAGCCCTTGGGATTTTCGAGGAATTTAATTAAATGCCAAACAGATTAGGAAAATTTCCATTTTCTGGATTTAGGTCATTTATATTATGGTGAGTCTCCAGTAAATAATTTAGGGCATTTGGATGAGTATTGGATC
The DNA here is from genome assembly GCA_039513925.1 of Platanthera zijinensis. Classification (NCBI taxonomy): domain Eukaryota; kingdom Viridiplantae; phylum Streptophyta; class Magnoliopsida; order Asparagales; family Orchidaceae; genus Platanthera; species Platanthera zijinensis. Next base: position 134,337,511 of record CM077081.1, read on the forward strand.
ATTGCATAACCGGTTCGACATGAAGTCTAGGTCGGTCTGCATATAGCAATTGTGAAATGCAATAGGACATGATCTGAGGATGGCATTGGAGTTAATCATATTGTCTGTTTGGGCAATGGCGGAGGAAATCACAATAGGAAGATATAGAGAGTAGCGAGAAGTGGTGATAGCTAGAGTTAAGAGGTGCTCGGGTTCGGCGAAAGATCGCTTTTCCCGAAGAGTGGAAGGTTTAAAAATAACTCTAGGATAGTCTATCGTAATGTTAGAAGGGAATGGGTAAAGGAGATCAACCAATAACAATAAGTGCCTTGCGAAAGGGAACTTCGGGCCGTAATGTCGCCGTCTTGGTTCCTAGTACCCCGTGAGAGCCCTTCACGGGGTATACCGAGGGCCGTCCTGGGCTAACGTAAACTGTAATAACAAACCGACAAGAGTAACTTAGTAACTAGGACTGCACCTTTCACAAACACTGTTGGCACAGGAAGATTGATGTGAGCTTCGCCTCGGTTGGTTTGGAGACGGACGTTTGGGTCCGGGGAGCTTCGGCTCGGTTAGTTTGGAGACGGACGTTTGGGTCCGGGGAGCTTCGACTCGGTTGATTTGGAGATGGACGTTTGGGTCCGGGGAGCTTCGGCTCGGTTGATTTGGAGACGGACGTTTTGGTCCGGGGGGCTTCGGCTCGGTTTTTGTGTGTTTACGATTAAACTTGCATGTGCATAAAATAGGAAAAGTTAAGGTGGTGGGTTTTACGATATCGGGGAGTTCGATTGCACCGACACCGATATCGTTGACTCGACGAGGTGATTAGCACTTCGCCAACAGAAGTCCGGTGCGCCAGCCGGCAAGAGTACGCAGGCGTCCGCTTAGTGCACCAAGCGTTGAGGCGTACGATAGGTCAGACCAGTGGTGCTTTTACTGGTTTTGAGGTGGGCGAGGCCCAACCCACCGCTTCCGTCCGCCACTACGTAGGTATCCTGGGAGGTAACGGCTCCGAAAGGGGGAACTAAAGGTCTTTGTGCACAGAGTCGGGTGTGTGAGTTGCACATGCATGTTTCATCATACCCACTAGCACGTCATAGCATAATCGATTCATTTAACCCTGACACCTAAAGTATAAGTGGTATGAGACGCTTATACATTAGGACCTGCAAAACGACCCCTTGGTCTATAAGCTTGTGTGGGCAAGTTTATAAATCAAAGGTTAATTTCAATATATAACAACTATTGCTGTTTGATATCCGACACCTCAAGGTATAAGTGGTATGGGACACTTATACGATGGGAGCCTTGCAAAAGATCCCTTTTGCTTATGTGTTCTCGCATAAGTGAAGGTTAAATTCATATATTTGCTTTTCTTTCTGCTAGACCTATTATAACAATTATATTAACTGCTCTCCGAATACAACTTGTTAGATTAGTTCCGCTGCCATCTGTTTCTTGATTAATCTCTACCGTCATGTCCTTCCCTTTCTTCCTCCCCGCTCGGTACCGCATGAGAGACTTGTTCGTACAGCCGAGACCGCGAGTAGTTCCTGATTTTGCTTCCGCATGAGAGACTTGTAGTGAGGACATTTTGTACCGGGCATAAGCCCGCATTTATAGTACTCTGATGTTTTCTATGGACACTCCCTTCATGGAGAGTTATATATATATGTGTGATTTATTTCTAGTGGACTTGCTCTTACTTCAATTATTGTGCTACCTTTTCTGTGAACGAATTGGCTAGCAGAATCGGCGCCTTGTGGTGATGACCCCTTTAGGACGTGAAGGTGTCACCGCAAAGCGGCGATTCTGGGCCTAAGACCCCGGGTTTTAAAAAAAAATGGGGGGGGGGGGGTCTTACATCTTTTCCCCTCCAGAATCGCCAACCTCTCCTCCTTCTCGGCCTTGTCCTTCTCTACCATATTGTAAACCTCCTACAACAGTTGCGTGTGCTTTTGTAATTGCCGTGTTACTTGCCTCTTCATCCCCTCAGAATCTACAGGGTCACCCAGGTACTCTGAAATGTGATCCGTATAAGGGGGAGGCGAATACCCCTCACTCATATCGATGTCAAAGGAGGGGACCACATTGAAGCCTGCAGAAGGGAGGATCAGGAGAAAATGATGATAAATAGGAAAGGGTGAAGACTTCACTTGGGGTCAGCACGTCACCCGTGCCAGCAGATGGCCAGGAGGATCCTGGTCGGCCCTGGAAGAGTTCTCCTTCAGAAATTACGAAGGTCTTCCCCAGCTCGGGGAGAAGCGGCGATTGTAAACTCATCGCAGGGGGCCCCCTTGTAACGCCCCCGATTTTTCTGTGATTATTTAATTCTTGCTTGGCGTTACGTCGACGCTTTTTCTGGGCTTGTGCCATCTGTGGTGTGTGGTCTTAACTCCTTAGAACTGAGTGGCCTATTTTGTAGCCTATTGACAAGATCTCCCTAGCAAGCCGAGCCGTTTTTGGTGACCCGGTGTGGCCTCTCGGGGGATGCTTGTGTTTTTGCTTTGGGTGGGTATAACTCGAGTTCTGTTCATCGAAAGTTAATTTCGACTTCGTCGTTGTGTTCTTATCGTAGATATTTAGCGGTGTGAATTTCGTCGAATTCCGTGGAGGTTCGATTTTCGCGTCGTTTTGGGAGTCCTAATAATAAGTGTAAATAAGTAATATTTTAGTTGTTCAAAAGAATCTAGCGGTCAAAAGCTAGGTGATTTAATCCTGCGGTTTTTAGGTGGCAGTTAAAGCTGAAAAGACGTGTCTATGTATATATATAGCCTTAAGTCAAAACGAGACTATTAATCGTCTCCTTCCATGAGAGAATAACCGTCGCCCTGTTCGTGAGCGGAAGAAAACCGGCAAATAGCCTTGCCTTCCACCGCCGTTTCCCGGAGTTCTAGCGGTCGGATTTTCATTCCGAGGGTGGATCTGGACTGCTCTCCTCTAGATCTTCTTTTAGACGGTAAGCTTTCTCCATTTCGTGTCTTTCTATGGTGTTGTAGATTTTTTTTGTTTGACCCGTCTCCCTCTCCGAAAAATGTCCAGTCTTGCTCGGTTAGGTGTTGGCTACTAGATCCGTGGGGAAGTAGAGAAGTCGATCGAGACCTTCCGGAAATCGAGGCAAGTGGGTTCTTTCCCTTTCCAAGTTTATGGTCTCTGATTTCTTTTCTTACTCTAGCTTGTTTGTTCTCGGGCTGGGGAAGGAAGTAAGGGTTAGGTTAGCATTTTCCTGTGCTGTAGCTGTAGCCGGGTAGGAGTTAGAAACTTTAACTCGAAAATTGTGTTTGTCCTCATTATAACCCCAGAATTGTGTTTGGCTAATTAGAAGAATCTTACTACAGTAATATGATTGCTGGTTCAAGCGTTGGAGATTTCAGGATTTGGCGTTGAGTGTGGTGCACACACTCAATGCTGGGTTTTCTTGGACTTGGCGTTTAGTGTGGTGCACACACTCAACTCCATTGCCCTTGATCTGTTCTTTTGCGGCTAAGTACTTTGGCATTGAGTGTGTCGACCTCACTCAATGCCAAAGTTATTTTATCGTTGAGAGTGGTGGACACACTCAACGCAGCATTTTGTTTTTGTGGCTAAGTACTTTGGTATTGAGTGAGTCGACCTCACTCAATGCCAAAACTATTTTATCGTTGAGAGTGGTGGACACACTCAACGCCGCAGTTTGTTTTTGCGGCTAAGTACATTGGCGTTGAGTGAGTCTACCTTACTCGACGCCAAACCTATTTTATCATTGAGAGTGGTGGACACACTCAACGCCGCAGTTTATTTTTGGCGGCTAAGTACTTTGGCATTGAGTGAGTCGACCTCACTCAACGCCAAAGCTTTTTTGGCGTCGAGAGAGGTGGACTCACTCAATGCCACAGTTGGTTTCTGTTACGGCTAAGTGCTAAGGCGTTGAGTGAGTGGACCTCACCCAACGCCGTAGCTGTTTTGGCGTTGAGTGAGGTTAGCTCACTCAACGCCACAGCCTGTGTTTCTGAAGGTGTTGAGGGAGTGGACCTCACTCAACGTCGTAGCTGTTTTGGCGTTGAGTGAGGTTAGCTCACTCAACGCCACAACCGGTTTTACTGAAGGCGTTGAGGGAGTGGAACTCACTCAACGCCATAGCTATTTTGGCATTGAGTGAGGTTAGCTCACTCTACGCCACAGCCTGTGTTGCTGAAGGCGTTGAGGGAGTGGACCTCACTCAACGCCGTAGCTATTTTGGCGTTGAGTGAGGTTAACTCACTCAACGCCACATCCTGTGTTGCTGAAGGCGTTGAGGGAGTGGACCTCACTCAACGCCGTAGCTATTTTAGCTTTGAGTGAGGTTAGTTCACTCAATGCCACATCCTGTGTTGCTGAAGGAGTTGAGGGAGTGGACCTCACTCAATGCCATAGCGGTTTTGGCATTGAGTGAGGTTAGCTCACTCAACACCACAACCGGTTTTTCTGAAGGTGTTGAGGGAGTGGACCTCACTCAACGCCATAGCTATTTTGGCGTTGAGTTAGGTTAGCTCACTTAACGCCACCGTTTGTTTAGGAGTTGAGTGAGTGGGGCTCACTCAACGCCATGCTGTGTTGAGTCATCTCAACGCTTTTCCCTTGCCTTGATTTTCTCCCCCAAGTGAATTCCTTGATTTTGAGGTTCCTTATCGGCTATATTTTTTTTAAAAAAGGCCGAATCGTGGGTCGTGGTTAGTTGTGGTGGTTTGAAGCTCTTAATGGGGGTGGTGTTGTGTTATTTAGCCCTTGCCACCCTTTTATTTTATCTTGCTCCAGGTACGGGCTGGGCAAGTGGGTGGGAGGTCCCTAGTGCTTTCACATGTAGACCCATGAGCTTCTTTTCTTGGAAATGGTGGTTGGGGGACTGAGTTTGCCTCCAACCCGGATCCGCATTGTTTTTGCTACTACCATCTCTCACAGCTTAGGGTGTTAGACATTTCTTCCTTTGTAAATTTGAAACGTTTGGGCTCATGGTAGCCTGGTAAACTCTGCAGGATTTATTTTTTTTGGGCAGGGTTATTGCTGTTTCCTCGCACTTAGTGCTTTTCTTTTTGTCTTGCCTTGGACAGTGGTGCTTGTTTCGGTTTGCTTACTCTTCTTACTTACCTTATAACCTAAAATTTCCGTACAACTTTTACTTGTTTAGCTTGCTGAGGTATTCTTTTCTTCTTTGAATGCCTCAGGTTCTGGTTAGTAGCCGATTAGGTGGCTAGTTGTGCTGTGCTGTTGCTGGTGGTCTCTCGTACTGTGGAGATTATTTCCTTGGTCTTGTGAGGTAGTTTTGTGCTTCATTCTTACAGATATACATACTTGCTAGTGGGTTCGTGTCAGTTTGTTGGCGCCCACTGGTAGTTTTACCTTGATACTAGATATGTTTACTTTTTGCTGCTACCTTTTCTGAAGATAGACTACTTGCTCTGGGAATGATTTATGCTAGGTTGCTAGTTACTTTTAAACCTAAAAACACTATTATAAGTATACCTCATGGTCAGCATATTTTATAAAACTCATAACTATTTTCCAAATAACGTAAAAAAGATCGTTTTCCTATATATATATAATATAAATTAAATGAAGGGTCCTGCATAGTATAAGTTGTCCTCTGGGGACACTTACACACTCTTTTAGGATGTCAAACCTGAATAAAGTATTTTCCGAAGCATATAAGTATAGTTTTTAAATTGTGGACTCGGTGATCCACCAAGCTGAGGGATACGACCTTTAAAAATATAACTGATTTTCTAATCATATAACTTATGAATTTTCATAAAGTATAGTTGATAGTGGTTTGCCTGAGCGTCGGCAGTTATCCCTTGCTCGACGTGGCATCATGACGCGTGTTTTCTCCTACTCTGATAATCTGTTTTCCTCGGAGAAAATGTGAGTTGTGACAGTTTGTATCAGAGGGAGGTTGCTTGATAAGTTAGTCGGGCAACCTTCCCTTTTGATTGCATTAGTAGTTCAGCATCATGTCATTCATACACCAATATGTCATCAGCACGTCTTGGCAAAAGTACGAACACTACACTCATAGCATAACATGAAGTATACGGGTCATATTATGTAGTATGGGATGCATAATATATGTTCGTATATGGATCCGCCATAGGGGCAACATGTGAGGGTTATGTAGTATGGGATGCATAACCTCACCACATGGTTGCGACTAGCTCGTTTTCTTTTTCGTTGCATGAGGATGTTATGTAGTATGGGATGCATATAATTTTCATATGTACGCCACTCATAACATGCATTAGGGCCTTTTTTTAGAATGCATAGCACAAACATGCATATCATAACATTGCATAAGCACAACGTGCTAAGCTAAAGACTGGAAGGATGACATATGTACACACATAAGTTTTCGAGTTAAAAATAATATAAAGTCATGCATTCCCGATCTAGGCACAAGAATTAGTATGGTGGTGGTTAACCATCCTACGTTATGGCATAACATTAATTCTTGTAAAAATAAACTCCCAGAGCAAGTTTAGCAGCTTCAAGTTCATATTTATGTATGTATTGTCTGTACTTATAGTTAGTTGTAGCTGTTGTACTAGGATCTGACTAATGTTGTTAAGATTTTAGGATGGCGAGACGCCCTTCGACTAGATCGACCCCCCTGTCTAAGGGTGAGTCATCAGGAGCGCAGAATGATGCGGTGATCGAGAGCCTGCGACAGAGTAACGATTCCTTGAGCAGGTAGATGGTAGAGATGTGAGCCAAGATCCAGTCTCTAGTGGCAGTTGTGGCAGGACAGACTCAGGGAGTGCAAGGCACTGCAGGGGGGTTAGCTATTCCTCCTCCTCCTGCACCCCTGAGACCTCCAGTGGTGGTGCCAACGGAGATGGAATTTATCTCACAGTTTTAGAGACTTAGCCCTCCTACTTATGATGGGAAGGCATATTTCATTGTCATATACGATTGGCTGATCTCCATGGAGGAGATGTTCTCGTACTCCGGTATTGCAGATGATCAGAGAGTGATGATAGCCGCCTATAAACTCAAGGGTTTGGCTAAGAGTTGGTGGCTTAGAGAAAAGGAGAGCTTGGTAGCTGGTTGCTCTTGGGAAGTATTCAAGGAAATGCTGCTGAGGAAGTTCTTGCCTTCGATCGAGCGTGACCGTCTTATGAACGACTTCTTCCACCTGAAGCAAAGGCAACTCACGATCGGTGAGTATGAGATAGAGTTCAGCAAGTTGAGCCGGTTTGTTCCTGGGTTGGTAAGTGTTGAGGCTGATCGAGTCAAGCTATTTCTTGGTGGTTTGAGGGGCGAGGTGCAGCAGTTGACCAGTGCTTATGGGTCAGAGACTTATGCAGGGGTATTGGAGGCTGCTCTAAAGGTGAAGGATATCGAGACCGCAAAGAGCAGAGGCCAGCAAATGAGGAAGGACAAGAGGAAGTCCGTCGAGGAGAAGAAAACCCAGGTAACCGGTGCTGCTTAGGGAAAGAAGAGCAAGGTGGTGTGTAGCTTCTGTGGCCAGTCAGGCCACCCTGTTGAGAGGTGTTTCAAAAAGGCAGCAGCTTAGAAGAAGGAGCAAGTTCATGCTATTCAGGGTGCTTTTAGGAGGGATGTTTCCTGTTCTTTTTGCAAGCGACCCGGGCATGATGTTGCCCAGTGCTGGTCCAAGGATAAAGTCTGCTATCAGTGCGGGCAGAAGGGTCATATCAAGTCTAGGTGTCCTCAGGCCCAGCCTGCTCTTCATGCAGTTCCACTTCAGGCATTACCTCTACCTCAGCTTGTGGACAAGGGCAAAGGAAAGCTGAACGTGATCTCTTCCGAGGAGGCTCAAGCTTCGACTCAGGTCATCTCAGGTTAGTTGTTTTTCCAGCTTGAAAGTTTTATTTACTAGAATGGTTACAGTTTTGTTTTGGTAGTTCCTTAGTTGTATATACTCCTATATGGAAATTTAAGGTGAAGAACCGCTGGGCGCATGTTCTATTCGACTCCGGCGCTACCCACTCATTTGTGGCTAGAGCCTTTGTGGAGCGACATCAGTTGACTCTAGATCAAGTTCGTGATACCTTATACTTCAAGTTTACTTCTGGTGAATCTGTGTTATCAGATTTGGGCATTCTAGATTGCCCTGTTTTGTTGTGAGACTTTCTTGCAAAGGTAGACTTGAAGATGATTGATCTGGAGGACTTCGATGTTATTCTGGGCATGTACTAGCAGTCTAAGTATGATACGGTTATTCAGTGCAAAGGGAAGCGCTTGGACTTCATCAAGGACAATGGTCAGCTGGGAAGCGTGTATGCTGATCCGTGCCAAGATTCTACTATATTTTCTGCGGTATGTTCTCAGAAGTTGTTTCTTTCTGATTGTTTTGCTTATTTAGTCTCGGTGGTGGGGACCGCTGTTAGTGTACCGCGCTTAGACGAGATTACCGTTGTTCGTGGTTTCGCTTATGTTTTTCCTGATGACCTTCCTGGTCTTCCTCCCGATCGGGATGTCGAATTTGTGATTGATTTGGAATCGGGTACGCGTCCTATTGCTAAGGCGTCGTACCGGATGGCCCCTCGTGAGTTAGAGGAGTTGCGAGTCCAGTTGGATGAGTTGTTGGCAAAAGGGTTTATCAGGCAGAGTTCATCGCCTTGGGGTGCTCCTGTTTTGTTTGTAAAGAAGAAGGATGGGTCGATGCAGCTTTGCATCGACTACAGGGAGTTGAACAAAGTCACTATTAAGAACAGGTACACTCTGCCGAGGATCGATGACTTATTTGATCAATTGTGTGGTAGCACGGTGTTCTCCAAGATCGATCTTCGCTCTGGCTATCATCAGCTCAGGATCCGTGAGGCAGATATTCCACGGACTGTGTTTAGATCGAAGTATGGACATTTTGAGTTCTTGGTGATGTCGTTTTGTCTGACCAACACACCATCAGCTTTCATGGATATGATAAATCAGGTGTTCAAGGATTTACTAGACAAGTTTGTTGTGGTTTTCATCGATAACGTGTTGGTCAATTCCCGCAACGCTGAGGATCATGAGCAGCATATGCGCTTGGTTCTATCGGAGTTGAGAAATCACAAGTTATTCGCCAAGTTTAGCAAGTGCGAATTTTGGTAGCCTCAGGTCTCGTTTCTGGGCCACGTGGTGAACAAGGATGGGATCTCGATCGACCAAGAAAAGATCACAGCAGTGATCGATTTGTGCAGGCCGGGCACGCCCAAGGAGATCAGAAGCTTCCTAGGGTTGGTCGGCTACTACAGGAGGTTCATGGAGGGTTTCTCTACCCTGGCTGCACTTTTTACCAGGTTGACTCAGAAGAACACGGGCTTTGTTTGGAGCGAGAAGTGCGAAGAAGCCTTCCTGGAGCTAAAGAACAGATTATGCTCGGCTCTTGTTTCACCCTACCTACTTAGGGTGTGGAGTATGATGTGTACGTGGATGCTTCGCATGTTGGTCTGGGTTGCGTGTTGATGTAGGTTGGAAAAGTGATTGCGTATGGGTCAGGGAAATTAAAGACTCATGAGAGGAATTACCCTACCATGACCTTGAGTTTGCAGCGGTGATTTATGCGTTGAAGCTGTGGAGGCATCTACTTTACGGGGCTCAGTGCAAGATCTTCACTGATCATAAGAGACTGAAGTACGTGTTCACGTAAAAGGAGTTGAATCTGTGCTAGCGGCGGTGGCTAGAGTATGTGGCCAATTATGATGTAGAGATCCAGTACCATCCAGGCAAGGCCAATGTGGTGGCCGCTGCCCTTAGCCGGAAGACGGGGAAGATCTTTAATCTCTCCGCCGATCGTTTAGTGGAAGAGTTCCTCCTTATGGATATCTCGATGGGATGCTGTGGCATGCAGAGTAGTTTGGCAGTGGCAGAGCCGTCTTGGATCTCCCTTACTAGGTTGCACCTTGAAGGATGATCCGGACCTTCTGCAATTATACCTCAGGACTGAGAGAGGAGAGTTGCCGGATTTTTCCATCGATGATGCGGGTACTTTGAAGTACCGCGGCAAATTTTGCATCCCGGCTGTTGGAGACATCAGGGGTATGATATGTAGAGAGGCTCATGGATCCAGTGTTTCCTACCATCCGAGATCTACAAAGATGTATCGTGATTTGAAGCAGATTGCCTGGTGGTATGGGATGAAGAGTGATATAGCCCGATTTGTTGCGGAGTGCCTCACTTGCAAGCGTGTGAAGGCCGATCACGGGAGGCCTGGTGGCAAGTTTACTTCGTTAGAGATCCCGACTTGGAAGTGGAAAAGTATTTCCATGGACTTCATTACGGGCTTATGATGACTTGTTGTAGTCATCGTTTTTGGGGTAATTTAGTAGCGTAAATGCCTAAGTTTTTTTTATAATTTATGCTTGCCATTTCATGTTTTAATGTCTTTTTATAAAATCCTAGTTTTATTATAGTTATTTTATGTTTTGATATAAAAATCAATATAATCTTATTATATGTATTATGCTACTATATGTATTAGATTATATTATGTTTAGTAATTATAATTAATGTTATGTTTTATGTTAATGTTTTAATTTTAACGTTTTAATGTTTTTATTTTATGTTGTTTTAATATTGTATGTTATGTTTGTTGGTTATGATGTTTTGTTATTTTATGTCTTTGTTATTGTTATCTTATGTTTGTGTTACTTTATTTATGTTTGCTATGTTATATAACTAATATTATGTTCTATTCTATTTGTTTGTAGGTGCAACCCAAGCACAAGTCCAAGCCATTCTCATCAAGATGCAGCCCAGCCACTCCATACATGAAGTAACCCGAGCAGCACTCCTCCATTTGATGCAGCCAAGCCACCTAGCAGCCCTCAACCTGAGCCCTACATGATGAAGCCCACTTGGAGCAGCCCTTTTCCCGATCCCAAGCCCACTAACAAGCCTACAAGAAGCCCATGCAACCCCCAAACCTCAAACCCGACCACATACATGCACCCTCCTAATTAATTACATGCATGCATTTTCAATCCATGCATTGGCCGGCTCCCCTCTTCCTCCCCTCTCTTTCCATCAATTAATAAAATTCATGCATGCAATCTCCCCCTATGTGGCCGGCCACTCTCTTTCTCCCAATATTTTATTACTTTTTATTTCACATTCATTCCCCCCTCTCCATTTTATATTTTCTATGTCATTCCCTTTAATACAATAAATGAATCTAGCCATTCTCTCTCCCCTTCATTAATGAAATGCATGAACCATCCCCCTAGCATGTAGCCGACCACCCCCTTGTCTCCCCTTATTCAATTCCATCTAGAACCTTCTCCCTCTCCTATAAAAGCAACCCCTTCCCTCTTGTTTTGTTAAGTAGTTTTTGGTTTTGAAGTAGTTTTAGTTGGAAGTAGATTTTGTAGAGAGCAAGTGAGAGTTCTTTTCTTATTTCCTTGTTGTAGTTTTTATTGTAATCTCTTTTTATGTAGATTAATTTTGTCTTGTTATAATTTTTATGTACTTCTCTTTATTTTAGCAATGAAAATATTTTCTTTTTTCTCTTATTCTCATTTCCTTCTCAATCATGCTTAGCTAATTAGTTTTTTTGCCCGATCGCGATAAGCTTTGCGATGAAATAACGCACCTTTTATTTTATGTTTGCGTTTGTATTTGTTTTCTATTATTGATTCTTCTTTGATTTTTATCGTGTCGACTCCGTATTTCGGTATACGGGAGTAGGCATTTGATCTCATTTCATAGAAGTCGAGAGACTCATTGATTTGAAAGATCACTCAAGGAAGGAAGGAGTTGAACACAACCCTAGAGATATGATGACGTAAATCCTCCGGATTGGAGTCAAATCCAATAGTACGGGTCACTTCGGTAATGCGTCTTTAGGCCTTTTTGACTTGAAAGAGATTTCGGTCAAAACATCTATAAGTTAGGGGATTTAATGCTCTAGCGAGATTACTTCCTAATATCGGATTCGTCGCGGTCTTAATTGATTTACAAATGTTAAACTAATTTATTTCGTTATTTTATTTCAAAGTGAATCGTCGATCGAGCACTCTTTTTGCAATAGTTAATTTCTCTTTTAACTAAGTTTATTTTATTTTATTTTCAAAACTCATCAATCGTTCAGTAGGATAATAGAATCGGTGTGAGTAATAGTACTTGCCTGCCCCGAGTTTTTTTTATACGACCTTGATTTATTTTTATCACTATACTATAAAACGATAAGTACACTTGCCTATTCGGATTGTAATCCGTGAGACGATTTTTCACGCATCAAGTTTTTGGCGCCGTTGCCGGGGAAATTTTTGGCAATATTACGAAAGCATCGAATTTATTACTTCTACTAAAATTAAAAAAAAAAAAATTTATTATTATTATATATATTATAATCAACCCACATCATATAATGTCTACCCAACCTAAATTCTCTCGAAAAGGGTAAGGGGCTTTAAGCGCCACCATTTTACCTAGTACCTTGCGAACCCTTCACCGGGTAGCCCGTGGGAAGTTCGGGAGCCAATCCATTAAAAAAATCTATTTTTCAAAAAAGAAATATAAAAAAAAAATTCTTTTTCTTTTTTGGTAACAGTTTATTTTTTATGGAATCATCGTATTTTTGCGCTTCTTGCGGGTCGCCCAACCACTTTTATTCTGAATGTCTTTCAGGAACCCCTCCCTCTTTTGATTTTAATTTTTCTAGGGAAGGTCAAAATGGCCAATTTGACCCTTACTCTAATTTTTATCCAACTTGGGAGATGGGGAACCCGCCTTATTTTTATTATGATTTTGCCCCGCAAAGCGCCGCGCCTCTAAATTTTAATTCAATCGATAATGGGTATTTTGAATTGCAAACTTCTCTTGATAATATTAATTCGCATTTCAAAACCATTATGGATTATTTTTCTCGTGAGGCCGCTTCATTTTCTTTGTCTTCTTCTCCGTCTCCTCCAATTTCTTCATGTAATGAGTCACCGGATATCCCGACTTGTCTTGTTCCTCTCGAGGAGGATAACTATTCGGATATCCCGGATTGTTTCCTTCCTCCTTTGGAATACACCTCTATGGATATTCCGGTGTGCTTCTTACCCGTTTAGAATGACGAGACGTCTCCTATTTCTCCTTCTGAAGACGTTTGTGATTCTATTTCGCTTAAATTTTTAACTGTTCAAAATTTTTCTAGTTTTAGCAAGTCTTCTTCTTCTTCTTCTTCTTTTAGATAATTCTTCTTTAGTTCTCCCTACCCTTTCTTCTCCCGAAATTTCACAAGACTCTCGTTCTCCTTGTGAAATTTCCTTTGATGAAAATTCTTTTTCTACTACTTTTATTACTCTTTCTATTTCTTCTTCTTTTTATTCTTCTTCTTTTGACGACCCATTCTTTCCCATTTTACATACGGCGGAGTTCTTCTATAACTCCGTCCGTTCATTTTTGGGCATCATTCCCTTGAAGTTTCAACTACATGTCGGTGCAATTTTTCATTTCTTCTTTTTTTTACTTTACTCTCCTAAGCGCATACTTAGGGAGTTACCTCTTCATTTAAGTTTTTCATTTCCATTTAGCTAACAAATAATGTCGGGCTCAGACGACGTTAAACAAAGAGCGCTCTTGGGAGGCACCCCTTGCTTATCCTTTTTGTTCTTTCTTTTTCCTTTTTTGTTTTATTTTGCAGGAATAAAACCACCGACGGTTCGTTTGGCTCCATCCTTTCCTCTATTCCTTAGGCCTGAGCCGGTGTCCAGCTCATGCATGGGGGAGCGACATCTGCTTTCGGCCTTACGAATCCTGGGAAGTCGTTTTCTTTTTATTTATTTTCTTTATTGAATCCCCCTCCCCTTTCTTCCTTGTTTTTTTTTTATTTTTCATTGAGGGCAATGAAAGGTTTAAGCATGGGGGAGGGTTTAGTTAGTTTCTTTCTTCCTTTTTCTCTCAAAAATATGTAAAAAAAATCTTTTGCTTTCTTAAAAATCAAAATTTCCAAAAAATAATTAGTATAGTTTTATTAAGTTTCTTTAGTACCGCTTTTAGCCTTATCAAAAACCCCAAAAAAATTGAAAAATGACAAAAAATCAAAAAATATAATAAACCTCATGCTTAGTTTTTTGATTTTTTTTTCCAGAAATTTAGTTTGAGTTTGTTTATAAGCATTCTTTTATTTTGCTAATCTTTTATTTCATCATATTTAGTTAAATTTAATATTTAGTGATTTAGTTTTGAGGATAATCTTATGATTTTAAATTTCTTAGAGTAATTTATTTAGCACTTTTCTCTTTTATTTTAAATAGTTTCAATTTTGTAGTAATTTGGTTAACAATTTTGGATTCCAATGATTATTACCTCATGCTTTTAGATTCTTAGGAAATCTCAATCTACTAGTAGTTGCTCTCTAGTATTTTAGTTTATTTTCTATAATCTTATTTAACCCCTTATCCTTACCAAATTCTCTTTTTCCTTTTTTTTATTTATTAGATCATATGTCATGGGAATAAGGAGATGTTAGTTCCTTATTCTTTGGTACACATGCAACCCAAAAATGAAGAGAGGAATAAAAATTTCATATATGTCGGGGGAAGTGATAGGATGTTAGTCTATCATTTTTTGGAATTACATATATATTATTAAAAAAAATATTGGTGGGGTGTGCAGAAAAAAAATAATGATGATCACCTCCAATCAAAGACCTATTCATGTTTATTTCATCCCAAATCCCCTTAGCAAATATTATTGTCTTAGATTTTAAATTAAAATATTTGGAGAGCATAAGTAGTAGGTTGCACAATTTTTCCTTAAGTTTCTTTCAAGTTATGATTTTTATTATTTCAATCTAACCTTGTTTGCACTTTACTCAAATTTGAATGTTAGTTAATTTATTAGAAAATTTTTGGCTAAACATTTCTCTCTTTTCACTTTAATTTCATAATTTAGGACTTGATTCTTAAATCCATAAATTTTTATTTTTGGCTAGATGTTGGTGTAATTAAAGTTTTAGTTGAATTGAAAATTTTATTAATTGTCTTATAAATATTTCTCTTTCTTTTTCTCTGGAATAACGAAAGCCTAAGCATGGGGGAGTTAATTTGATGACTTGTTTTAGTCATCGTTTTTGGGGTAATTTAGTAGCATAAATGCCTAATTTTATTTATAATTTATGCTTGTCATTTCATGTTTTAATGTCTTTTTTATAAAATCCTAGTTTTATTATAGTTATTTTATGTTTTGATATAAAAATCGATATAATCTTATTATATGTATTATGCTACTATATGTATTAGATTATATTATGTTTAGTAATTATAATTAATGTTATGTTTTATGTTAATGTTTTAATTTTAACGTTTTAATGTTTTTATTTTATGTTGTTTTAATATTGTATGTTATGTTTGTTGGTTATGATGTTTTGGTATTTTATGTCTTTGTTATTGTTATCTTATGTTTGTGTTACTTTATTTATGTTTGCTATGTTATATAACTAATATTATGTTCTATTCTATTTGTTTGTAGGTGCAGCCCAAGCACAAGTCCAAGCCCTTCTCATCAAGATGCAGCCCGGCCACTCCATACATGAAGCAACCCGAGTAACACTCCTCCATTTGATGCAGCCCGGCCACATAGCAGCCCTCTACCCGAGCCCTACATGATGCAGCCCACTTGGAGCAGCCCTTTTCCCCAACCCGAGCCCACTAACAAGCCTACAAGCAGGCCATGAAGCCCCCAAACCTCAAACCCGACCACATACATATACCCTCCTCATTAATTACATGCATGCATTTTCAATCCATGCATTGGACGGCTCCCCTCTTCCTCCCCTCTCTCTCCATCAATTAATAAAATTCATGCATGCATTCTCCCTCTATGTGGTCGGCCACTCTCTTTCCCCCTCTATTTTATTTCTTTTTTATTTCACATTCATTCCCCCTCTCCATTTTATATTTTCTATGTCATTCCCTTTAATACAATACATGAATCTAGCCATTCTCTCTCTCCTTCATCAATGAAATGCATGAACCATCCCCCTAGCATGTGACCGGCCACCCCCTTGTCTCCCCTTATTCAATTCCATCTAGAACCTTCTCCCTCTCATATAAAAGCAACCCCTTCCCTCTTATTTTGTTAAGTAGTTTTTGGTTTTGAAGTAGTTTTAGTTGGAAGTAGATTTTGTAGAGAGCAAGTGAGAGTTCTTTTCTTATTTCCTTGTTGTAGTTTTTATTGTAATCTCTTTTTTAGTAGATTAATTTTGTCTTGTTATAATTTTTGTGTACTTCTCTTTATTTAAGCAATGAAAATATATTTTTTTCTCTTATTCTCATTTCCTTCTCAATCATGCTTAGCTAATTAGTTTTTTTGCCCGATCGCGATAAGCTTTGCGATGAAATAACGCACCTTTTATTTTATGTTTGCTTTTGTATTTGTTTTCTATTATTGATCCTTCTTTTATTTTTATCGTGTCGACTCCTTATTCCGGTATACGGTAGTAGGCATTTGATCTCATTTCATAGAAGTCGAGAGACTCATCAATTTGAAAGATCACTCAAGGAAAGAAGGAGTTGAACGCAACCCTAGAGATAGGATGACGTAAATCCTCCGGATTGGATTCAAATCCAATAGTACGGGTCACTTCAGTAATGCGGCTTTAGGCCTTTTTGACTTGAAATAGATTTCGGTCAAAACGTCTATAAGTTAGGGGATTTAATGCTCTAGCGAGATTACTTCCTAATATCGTATCTGTCACGGTCTTAATAGATTTACAAATGTTAAACTAATTTATTCCGTTATTTTATTTCAAAGTGAATCGTCGATCGAGCACTCTTTTTGCAATAGTTTATTTCTCTTTTAACTAAGTTTATTTTATTTTATTTTCAAAACTCATCAATCGTTCGGTAGGATAATAGAATCGTTGTGAGTAATAGTACTTGCCTGCCCCGGGTTTTTTATACGACCTTGATTTATTTTTATCACTATACTATAAAACGATAGGTACACTTGCCTATTCGGATTGTAGTCCGTGAGGCGATTTTTCACGCATCAGCTTACCAAAATCTCCAAGGGGATTTGATTCTGTTTGGGTTATAGTGGATAGGCTGACGAAGTGTGCTCACTTCGTGCCGTATAAGATTGACTATCCGATGAAGAAGATATCAGAGTTGTACTTGAATGAGGTCATCAGATTGCACTGTGTGCCTGTTATCATCATTTCTGATCGAGACTCCCGGTTTACTTCTCGTTTTTGGCAGAGTCTGCAGGAGGGTTTGGGTACAGATCTGAGGTATTCAACTGCTTAACACTTATAGACTAATGGGCAGACAGAGCGGGTGAACCAGATAGTTTAGGATATGATCAGATGCTACATTCTAGACCACGGTGGAGCGTGGGATGAACGATTTCAACTTATGGAGTTTGCATACAATAACAGTTATCAAGAAAGTTTGAAAATGGATCCGTTTGAAGCTTTGTATGGGAGGCGCTGCAGAACCCCCCTGTTTTGGGCTGGGGCAGGTGAGAGACCCTTGTTGGGTCCAGATGCGCTCGAGGAGATGGAAGTCGCGGTGAAGGTTATTCGAGAAAAGCTTCGTATAACTTAGGAGAGATATGAAAAGAACGTCAATCGGCGTAGGTCGGACTTGGAGTTTTCTTTTGAGGACCTTGTGTTTCTTATGTTTTCCCCGATGGTTGGAGTTAAGAGGTTCGGTAAGAATAGGAAATTGGACCAGAGGTATGTGGGCCCGTTTAAGATTGTTGAACGGATTTGCGTGTCAGCTTATAGGTGGGATTTGCCAGCAAAATTACTAGGTGTTCATAATGTATTTCATGTAAGCCAATTGCGGAAGTGTGTGCGCACCAGTGGGCAAGTCTTGGATGTTGTGCCCCAGTTAGAGCCTAATCTCTCTTTTATTGAAGTGTCGGTCCGCATTTTTGATACTCGAGATCGGGTGCTGTGGAGGAAGTCCATCCCGATAGTCAAAGTTCTATGGAAGAATCAGGATTTAGAAAGCGCGACTTGGGAGTTAGAGTCGGCTATGAGGGAGGCTCACCCTCAGTTGTTCCCCTGATTTGTTTGGTGTGTTTTCTTCTTGTAATGTTTGGCTTGTTACCTTTCCTTCTATAGTAGAAGTGTTGTGCGTAAAGTTTCGGTACGAAACTTTCTTTTAGGGGGAGTGACTGTAATGCCCCCGATTTTTCTGCGATTATTTAATTCTTGCTTGGCGTTACGTCGCGCATTTTATAGGCTTGTGCCATCTGTGGAATATGGTCTTAACTCCTTAGAACTGAGTGGCCTATTTTGTAGGCTATTGACAAGATCTCCCTAGCAAGCCGAGTCGTTTTGGGTGACCCGGTGTGGCCTCTCGGGGGATGCTTGTGTTTTGTCTTTGGGTGGGTAAAACTCGAGTTCTGTTCGTCGAAAGTTAATTTCGACTTCGCCGTTGTGTTTGTGGCGTTGATATTTAGCTACAGTGCGAATTTTATCGAATTCCGTGGAGGTTCGATTATCGCGTCGTTTTGGGAGTGCTAATAATAAGTGTAAATAAGTAATATTTTAGCTGTTAAAAAGAATCTAGCAGTCAAAAGCTGGGTGATTTAATCCTGCGGTTTTTAGGTGGATGTTAAGGCTGAAAAGACGTGTCTAAGTATATATATAGCCTTAAGTCAAAACGAGACTATTCATCATCTCCTTCCGTGAGAGAATAACTGTCGCCCTGTTCGTGAGCAGAAGAAAACCGGCGAACAACCTTGCCTTCCACCGCCGTTTCTGTAAGACCCCCCTCCCGGAACACAACACACGGCACGAGGGGAGTCTTATGCCCGAAATAGCCGCCTTGCGGTAGCACTAACACACGGGTTAGCCTTTACCACAAGACGCCTATTCCGCCGGCTACAATCCATATCACAACAATTATGCCAACCCAACCATAACAGAAAAGTAAAACTAAAAGCAGTTCAGTTCACAGCTAAGTTAAAGTCCAAAAGTAGCGGAAGATAACAAGCACAACATGCTTGTACAAATAAACAAGAGTCTAGAAATGTTTTGCCAAACGGCTACATGAAAACACTCACTACTGTCTCTGACGGTGCCGATGGCACCACCACCTCAGGTCCTATCATCCGGGCCTGGCTGTCCTGCTGCATAGTCCGTTGCCGCTCTACCTGCGGGGTTTCCTCCTAAAAAGGAAGACGTAGCAACCGTTAGTCATAAGACTAAGTGGCTTCACATCCGCTCCCCCGGCGACTCCTCGGCACCGGGCGGAGAAAGGAACAAGGTACAATATGTATATATATATAAGCAAGTAAACAAGCAGGTGGCAGTAACTATAGTGGAGTATAAACTACGCTACACAACTAGCAGTTCTACAAATATCAATAGTAAAAGACAGTAGGTATAAGTACTCAGAATAGTAACTTAACTTATAAGAGTGCCCATACAAACTTATAAGTTAAGGATCGGCTTAACAGTAAAGTAACTCATCGTATAAGAGTGCCCATACAAACTTATACGATG
Source organism: Platanthera zijinensis (assembly GCA_039513925.1). Taxonomy (NCBI): domain Eukaryota; kingdom Viridiplantae; phylum Streptophyta; class Magnoliopsida; order Asparagales; family Orchidaceae; genus Platanthera; species Platanthera zijinensis. Next base: position 134,356,895 of record CM077081.1, read on the forward strand.
AGGATCTTGTGTATGCAATGAATGACATGTTATGAATGTTATGTTATGACCGACTCATGCGCACGCACATGCAAGTTGCTATGTCGACACAGACTAGAAGTTCCCACTTTTCGAGCAGGTAGCTAACCTCTCAGGCGTCGTCCGTCGTGGCCAGACGGCGACAGTGGAGCGGGCGTCTCCACTACTAGGTGGTATCACACTACCTATCCTAGGCCCCCGTACGCCTCAACGCTAAGAACACAACAGCGGAGCTCACCTGCGTACTACGGCTCAGAAGGGGTCTTGGGTAAATGTGCACCAAGAACACAGCCCAACCTGGCCTTTGATTTCGAACCGGATGGAACCTCGGAAACGCACGAGGTGCAAGCCCAACCGTTCTCATGGCACGGAGGAGATCTCGGGTTATGGACACCAAGTATCTAACCCTACCGCCCAAGGTCTACCCATTGGCTCCCATCGGTGTGACGACTGGCGAACCCGTAGACCTGCCACATTCATTATCTCAACACCGCGACACGATGAATCGTCGCACATCACATGCCCCAAAACAACTCACTCGATGCTACCCGTAGGGAGACTACCACTCTAAGCATCGGTTGTTAATAAACCCCTTGGGCTCGGATTACGGTTACAAAATACTCCTCACATAGTGTTCATCATATTCACGTCCCTCTATTCACTGATTTCACCTCAATACTTCGCATAATTAATATGTTCAACATCAAACTATATAAATAAATTCAATACCAATCTCAACTCTTAATTACTAGCCTTCCCATCCAATCCATTTCCCTACTATTGCATAGTTATTCCTTATTGCACAACCAAATGTGTAACCATACTAAATTATAGTAACAACAACATTATAGATATATGGGAGCAAGATAACAAATGAGTAAATCACAATCATTGCAAGAGTGCTAGCATTATAATTTAACAAGTGCAATAACATAGGGTAGTCCGATACTAAAACTGGGATTCCCGGAGCTACAGGAATCCGATCACAATGCACAACCCCTCGTTGGAAAGGTATTCGCGAGGGCTACGACTTTCGTGTTGAGTCGATCACCCAGATCTGGTTGCAACATACCAGAAATTCAACTCGAATGCGTACAGGAAATAGTTTCCTGTACAGGAATTTTCCCGAACGCAGCGGACTCGAACCTGCTTTCCCGTGGCTACAGGTATCGCATGGAAACGAGCAACCACTCGTTGGAAAGGTAATTTCGAGGGCTACGACTTTCGTGTTGAGTCGTTCACCCAGATTTGGCCAGAACACCTCCGAAATTGGCCACGAAGGTCGCAGCGTGCAGAAATCAGATTTCTGCACGCATCTTAAGGCGAGATGAACGGCATCCGTTCATCTTCTTCCTTGCAACGGCCTCGCATAAACTTCTCCAGAAATCACCCAACCTTATTTCTCCTTTCAAAGCCAAACCCTCAACGAAAACCCCTCTCATCTCCTCTTTGAATGATGAGAAGGTTGAGGGAGACTAAACCTAGAAAACCTAGGTATGGCTTTAACCTAAGAACTCTCCTCCTCACATCAAGACTCTATGGAGTCGATGTCTCTCCTAACATAACTATAGATCTAGCACCAAGGGAGAGGGGAGGAAGCTCACCTCAAGTCCAGCGGTACCACCATGGCCGGCCATGAGCCTCGCACTCCTTCGCGGCGGCATTGTTTTTCCCTTGACGATGGCGGCGCTTTGATTCCTCCAAAGATGGCTCCGGCAAGCTCTTCCTCCTCCTCCAGCCAAGAACTCTCTCAGGAATTTCGGGGCAGAAGAAAGGAGAATGAATGCTAGGGTTTCCAACTTTTTCCTTTTTATACATCGCAGACACGGGTAGGCACACGGCCGTGTTCCTACCCGTGTTCAGGTGACACGGCCGTGTGGCATGCCGTGTCTAGGGCCGTGTTCCTCCCAGATCCACTTTCTGCCGGGTCAGGGTTGCGGCACACGGGTAAGGACACGGCCGTGTCCCGACCCGTGTCCTTGGCATACGGCTTAGGACACGCCCGTGTCCCAACCCGTGTCCTTGGCACACGGCTAGGGACACGCCCGTGTCCCAATGCCGTGTACCTCTCTGACTGGTAAGCCTATTTTTATGAGGCACACGGTTATGGACACGGCCGTGTCCATACCCGTGTCAGCCAAAAATGCTGTTTTGCCTTGTTTTCCTCATTTCCCGTACGTCCGCACCTGCTCCCCCACATCCCCCATTGGGCTCACCACAGCCCCCTTGACTCAAATACGCAAACAAGGGGCCTAGCGCGAATTGGGACGTTACAAATCCTATAAACAAAATAAAAGATTTCGTCCCCGAAATCAGGGTAAGGCTACGGGAGTGAAACACATAAAAGGAAACTATGCTTTCAAATAAAATTTTTACCTGGAGTAAATAATTCCGGGTAGCGCTCTTGCATCAAATCCCTTGGCTCCCATGTGCACTCTTCCTTCCCATGATTAGACCATAGCACCTTCACCAAGGGAACACTTTTGCGGCGCAAGGTCCTTGTCTCGTTATCAACGATCCGCACCGGCTCCAGTCGCACAGACCTATCAGACGCCACGGCACCATCCGCCGTGGGGATATACTGTTCAGGTCGCAACAAAGCCTTCCGAAGCGACGATACATGGAACACGTCGTGAAGGTTCTCCAGTTCCGGTGGTAACTCCAATCGATAGGCCAGAGGGCCAATCCTTTCCACTACAACATAGGGCCCAACATACCTTGGGCTGAGCTTCTTGACTCCACGTACTCGTGACACTCCGTGCATCGGTCGAATCTTCAGGAACACCTTATCACCCACTTGAAACTCTACCATACGGTGCCTTGCGTTGTAATATTTCGCCTGTCGGCTTTGAGCCTCTAGCATTCGATTCCGGATCAACCTAACCACCGCGTCCGTGTCATCAATATACTCATTTCCCAATGTCTTCGGATCTTCGTCTTGCACCCAGGACAAGGGCGTTCTACACCTCCTTCCATACAAAGCTTCATGAGGTGCCATTCCAATACTAGCTTGATGACTGTTATTATAAGAGAACTCCACGAGAGGTAAGAGTCTCTCCCATGGTTCTCCTTTATCTAGCACACACAACCTCAATAGGTCCTCCAATGTTCGGATGGTTCGTTCAGATTGCCCGTCCGTTTGTGGGTGAAAGGCTGTGCTAAAGGCGAGGCGCGAGCCCAAATAAGCCTGTACAGCCCTCCATTCTCTTGAAGTAAACCGACCATCCCGGTCGGAGACGATCGTCTTTGGCACACCATGGTACCGCACAAATTGTTCCACAAAGAGACGCACTAAGACGCCCACTTGCGCCTCCTTCTTCATTGGGATAAATCGGGCTACCTTGGTCAACCGGTCAACTATCACCCACACAGAATCATTCCCCGAGCGCGAGCGAGGTAACCCGTGGACGAAGTCCATGGAGATGTCCTCAAATTTCCATTCGGGGATGGGCAACGACTGTAGCATTCCACCGGGGCTTCGGCACTCTGCCTTCACCATTTGGCAGGCCACACAATGAGTAACAAAGTACTTGACATCCCTCTTCATGCCCGGCCAACACATCGTCTTTCTCAAATCGGTGTACATCTTCGCGATCCCCAGGTGCACCGAGTACTTGGAGCAATGGGCCTCCTTTAGAATATCCTCCCGAATGTTGTCACCTTCGGGGATGTAAAGCCGGCCACGAAAATGGACGAGGCCGTCTTTTAGGGAGTATTCTTCCGTAGTCCCATCCTCCATTGACTTGAAAGCCGGGGTTAAAGCCGCATCCTTCTTTTGTTCCGTACGGATCCGGTCTCGTATGTTGCAAACTATACTCATCGCGGCCAAATATTCGGTGTACTCTTCCGGTTAATTCTTAAAGACCAAAGTGATTTCCATCTCTTGCAACGTCCGGATTAACTCCATCCTCATCAAGCGGGATTCCGTGCTCGCTTCCGGCGCTTTCCGGCTCAAGGCATCAGCTACGGAATTAACCTTCCCGAGGTGGTAGTTCAAGGTGAAATCATAGTCGCACAAGAACTCCAACCACCGCCGCTGTCTCAAGTTCAACTCCTTTTGGGTGTGAACGTACTTCAGATTTTTGTGATCCGAGTAGATCTCGCAGTGGACGCCGTATAAATAATGCCTCCACATCTTCAAGGCGAACACCACCGCTCCCAACTCTAGATCATGCACCGGGTAGCTGGCTTCATGCTTCTTCAACTGTCTTGAAGCATAAGCGATCACATGCCCATTCTGCATCAACACAGCTCCCATCCCTTGATACGACGCATCCGTGTAAACTTGAAAGCCCTCCTTCCCAGATGGAAGAGCTAGGATGGGTGCAGTCGTCAATCTGTCTTTCAACTCTTGGAATGCAGCTTCGCACTGGGGTGTCCATTCAAACGGCACACCCTTCTTGGTCAGCGTAGTAAGGGGAAGGGCGATCTTCGAGAAGCCTTTCACGAACTTGCGATAGTACCCGGCAAGTCCAAGAAAGCTTCGTATGTCGGCCGCTGACTTCAATGGCGACCACTCCTTCACGGCCCGCACCTTGGCCGGATCTACTGCTAGCCCCGCCCCACTAATCACATGGCCCAAGAACGCGACCTCTCGAAGCCAAAACTCACATTTGCTGAACTTGGCAAACAAAGCGTGCTCCTTTAGTTTCCTCAGCACTAAAGTTAGATGTTCGGCGTGTTCTGCTTCAGTCTTGGAGTAGACTAGGATATCATCGATGAACACGATGACAAAGATGTCCAAATAAGGGCCGAACACCTTGTTCATCAAGCTCATAAAGGCAGAAGGGGCGTTCGTGAGCCCAAACGGCATCACGGTGAATTCATACAAACCATATCTCGAACTGAACGCCGTCTTCTGAATGTCATCTTCTTGTATTCTCAGCTGATAATATCCCGAACGCAGATCTAACTTGGAGAACCAATACGATCCCACCAATTGATCGAATAATTCATCAATGCGCGGTAGGGGATAGGTGTTCCGCACCGTTAACCGGTTCAACTCTCGATAATCAATACATAACCGCAAGGTGCCATCCTTCTTTTTGACGAACAAAACGGGCGCTCCCCAAGGCGACGAGCTTGGGCGAACGAACCCTGCTTCCACCAATTCCTGAAGCTGGACTCTAAACTCTGCAAGTTCCTTCGGAGCCATTCGGTAGGGAGCTCGCGAGACGGGCTTGGCACCCGGAATTAGCTTGATTTGGAAGTCCACTTCCCTATGCGGGGGTAGTCCTGGCAATTTCTCGGGAAATACCTCGGGAAATTCTCGCACCACCCGCACATCCTTGACCTCTAATGTCAATTTCTTCAACTCGAAGCAAATTACATAGACCTCGTCCCCTTCCATATGAGATTTCATAACTTGGATTGAAGACAATAATTTACGGGGTGCGAATTTAATACCTTGGAAGATGACTTCCGAGTCTCCATGCCTCAACATAACTTGCTTCTCCGCACAATTGATCCTGGCGTGGTGCCAGTCCAACCACCTCATGCCCAGGATGAGATCGAACTCCGGGATTCTTAACACTGTAGCCGGAGTTTCAAAGAACTTTCCTCCAATAAGGGTGTCGAAGTCGCAACTTGCTGACGACATCATCTCAGAGCCGTCCGGAAGGCGCACCCTTTGAGTAATGCCCGTGAAGTGTTGCACTCCCTCCAAGTCCTTCACGAAGTCCTCCGAAATGAACGAGTGAGACGCACCCGTGTCAAATAACGTATAGGCGGGTCTCCCGCTAACCACGACAGTGCCTAGGTTCCAAAAGGGGTAATCACTATTCAGAATAGCGCGTATAACATTTGTATCGTAAATCTAACAAGTCATATAATATTAATAAATTTGCACGTACCGGTGATGACTTCCTGCGGATTTCTCTCCTGAGTCATATCCAATGCGAATACATGCTCCCGTGCATGTCCTTGATTTCTCCCTGGTGGTCCTCTTCCTCGGCCACGTATGTGCCCTCGTCCCCGTGGAGCTACTGGAGGGGGAGCGATAGGGGCACCACCGATCAGTCGCGGGCAAACTCGTCGGACATGCCCCGGTTGATTGCACTCAAAACATATCATCTCACGTCGGCCCCCAGGTTGTTGATAATATTGCTGCTGCGGTGGTGGTGGTAAAGGTAGTGGTTGCGGAATTGGGTACTCCACCCGATAGTTCCGGTTGACCCACCGACCGCCTCTGTGGTTTCCCCTTCCTCTGCCATGATCATTCCGCCTTCTATTACTAGGGCCGACTTCAATTACTCCTTCCGTAGGTCTCTTGCCACATCCCATGTGGTCCGCCTCCAGTCTCTTTGCCATGTCAATGATTTCTGCCAGGCTTCCATCGGCTATAAACAAAAGGGCCTGCCTCAGGGGGTCCCTTAACCCTTTGTAGAAGCGCTTCGCATAGCCTCTATCGTCCAACTCATAGGAATCGGCAAACCTAGCGAGGTGTTGGAACTCCCTCTGGTACTCCGTTACCGAATTCGATCCCTGCTTCAGCTGCAGAAATTTTTCTTCAAGTCCATCCCGAGCAGAAGAAGGGATGAAGTGCTCCAGAAAAGCCTCGGTGAACTCGTTCCAACCGATGTCCGTGTACAACCGCCCTTGGAAGATGGAGCCCATGAGGGACTTCCACCACCTTTTGGCGTGCAGCTCTAGCAGCGTCACTACCAATGTCACCGCCATGCTGTTCGGACATCTTATGCCAGCCATCAATTCCTGCACGGTATCAAGCCATTCCTCGGTGCGCACCGGCGATTCTGTCCCAAGATAGGCAGGTGGGGACAGGGCACGGAAGGTGCTCAACCAGTTGGAGCTTGGCGCTTGTTGTTGCACCGGAGCTTGCTGGGCTTTAAATGCATCCAATATGGCTGACAGCGTTTGTCCCAGTTCCGACTGCTGGAATTGTGAAGGGACGGAAGGGGTAGGAGTGCCCCCAACCGGCTCCACCTGCGCTGGGACCTATACGCAAGGTACAAACTAGGGTCAGGTTGGCTAAAACTAATGTCAAAGTTGGACAACTTAGTGTGAATTACAGATGGGCACACCACTGCTTCCGCTAAGTCGGTTTGTCCCCAAACCGACTAATCGAACGGGAGTGGCCCATTGTTACCTGACTGCTGTAGGTGAAGATCGGCTTAGTCTGATACCACGCAGCGGAAGCGTGGTGGGCCCATAACCAACAGGTCGGAGGATCGAAACCTCCCTCTGATACCATTTGTAAGACCCCCCTCCCGGAACACAACACACGGCACGAGCGGAGTCTTATGCCCGAAATAGCCGCCTTGCGGTAGCACTAACACACGGGTTAGCCTTTACCACAAGACGCCTATTCCGCCGGCTACAATCCATATCACAACAATTATGCCAACCCAACCATAACAGAAAAGTAAAACTAAAAGCAGTTCAGTTCACAGCTAAGTTAAAGTCCAAAAGTAGCGGAAGATAACAAGCACAACATGCTTGTACAAATAAACAAGAGTCTAGAAATGTTTTGCCAAACGGCTACATGAAAACACTCACTACTGTCTCTGACGGTGCCGATGGCACCACCACCTCAGGTCCTATCATCCGGGCCTGGCTGTCCTGCTGCATAGTCCGTTGCCGCTCTACCTGCGGGGTTTCCTCCTAAAAAGGAAGACGTAGCAACCGTTAGTCATAAGACTAAGTGGCTTCACATCCGCTCCCCCGGCGACTCCTCGGCACCGGGCGGAGAAAGGAACAAGGTACAATATGTATATATATATAAGCAAGTAAACAAGCAGGTGGCAGTAACTATAGTGGAGTATAAACTACGCTACACAACTAGCAGTTCTACAAATATCAATAGTAAAAGACAGTAGGTATAAGTACTCAGAATAGTAACTTAACTTATAAGAGTGCCCATACAAACTTATAAGTTAAGGATCGGCTTAACAGTAAAGTAACTCATCGTATAAGAGTGCCCATACAAACTTATACGATGAGGATCTTGTGTATGCAATGAATGACATGTTATGAATGTTATGTTATGACCGACTCATGCGCACGCACATGCAAGTTGCTATGTCGACACAGACTAGAAGTTCCCACTTTTCGAGCAGGTAGCTAACCTCTCAGGCGTCGTCCGTCGTGGCCAGACGGTGACAGTGGAGCGGGCGTCTCCACTACTAGGTGGTATCACACTACCTATCCTAGGCCCCCGTACGCCTCAACGCTAAGAACACAACAGCGGAGCTCACCTGCGTACTACGGCTCAGAAGGGGTCTTGGGTAAATGTGCACCAAGAACACAGCCCAACCTGGCCTTTGATTTCGAACCGGATGGAACCTCGGAAACGCACGAGGTGCAAGCCCAACCGTTCTCATGGCACGGAGGAGATCTCGGGTTATGGACACCAAGTATCTAACCCTACCGCCCAAGGTCTACCCATTGGCTCCCATCGGTGTGACGACTGGCGAACCCGTAGACCTGCCACATTCATTATCTCAACACCGCGACACGATGAATCGTCGCACATCACATGCCCCAAAACAACTCACTCGATGCTACCCGTAGGGAGACTACCACTCTAAGCATCGGTTGTTAATAAACCCCTTGGGCTCGGATTACGGTTACAAAATACTCCTCACATAGTGTTCATCATATTCACGTCCCTCTATTCACTGATTTCACCTCAATACTTCGCATAATTAATATGTTCAACATCAAACTATATAAATAAATTCAATACCAATCTCAACTCTTAATTACTAGCCTTCCCATCCAATCCATTTCCCTACTATTGCATAGTTATTCCTTATTGCACAACCAAATGTGTAACCATACTAAATTATAGTAACAACAACATTATAGATATATGGGAGCAAGATAACAAATGAGTAAATCACAATCATTGCAAGAGTGCTAGCATTATAATTTAACAAGTGCAATAACATAGGGTAGTCCGATACTAAAACTGGGATTCCCGGAGCTACAGGAATCCGATCACAATGCACAACCCCTCGTTGGAAAGGTATTCGCGAGGGCTACGACTTTCGTGTTGAGTCGATCACCCGGATCTGGTTGCAACATACCAGAAATTCAACTCGAATGCGTACAGGAAATAGTTTCCTGTACAGGAATTTTCCCGAACGCAGCGGACTCGAACCAGCTTTCCCGTGGCTACAGGTATCGCATGGAAACGAGCAACCACTCGTTGGAAAGGTAATTTCGAGGGCTACGACTTTCGTGTTGAGTCGTTCACCCAGATTTGGCCAGAACACCTCCGAAATTGGCCACGAAGGTCGCAGCGTGCAGAAATCAGATTTCTGCACGCATCTTAAGGCGAGATGAACGGCATCCGTTCATCTTCTTCCTTGCAACGGCCTCGCATAAACTTCTCCAGAAATCACCCAACCTTATTTCTCCTTTCAAAGCCAAACCCTCAACGAAAACCCCTCTCATCTCCTCTTTGAATGATGAGAAGGTTGAGGGAGACTAAACCTAGAAAACCTAGGTATGGCTTTAACCTAAGAACTCTCCTCCTCACATCAAGACTCTATGGAGTCGATGTCTCTCCTAACATAACTATAGATCTAGCACCAAGGGAGAGGGGAGGAAGCTCACCTCAAGTCCAGCGGTACCACCATGGCCGGCCATGAGCCTCGCACTCCTTCGCGGCGGCATTGTTTTTCCCTTGACGATGGCGGCGCTTTGATTCCTCCAAAGATGGCTCCGGCAAGCTCTTCCTCCTCCTCCAGCCAAGAACTCTCTCAGGAATTTCGGGGCAGAAGAAAGGAGAATGAATGCTAGGGTTTCCAACTTTTTCCTTTTTATACATCGCAGACACGGGTAGGCGCACGGCCGTGTTCCTACCCGTGTTCAGGTGACACGGCCGTGTGGCATGCCGTGTCTAGGGCCGTGTTCCTCCCAGATCCACTTTCTGCCGGGTCAGGGTTGCGGCACACGGGTAAGGACACGGCCGTGTCCCGACCCGTGTCCTTGGCACACGGCTTAGGACACGCCCGTGTCCCAACCCGTGTCCTTGGCACACGGCTAGGGACACGCCCGTGTCCCAATGCCGTGTACCTCTCTGACTGGTAAGCCTATTTTTATGAGGCACACGGGTATGGACACGGCCGTGTCCATACCCGTGTCAGCCAAAAATGCTGTTTTGCCTTGTTTTCCTCATTTCCCGTACGTCCGCACCTGCTCCCCCACATCCCCCATTGGGCTCACCACAGCCCCCTTGACTCAAATACGCAAACAAGGGGCCTAGCGCGAATTGGGACGTTACAGTTTCCCAGAGTTCTAGCGGTCGGATTTTCGTTCCGAGGGTGGATCTGGACTACTCTCCTCTAGATCTTCTTTTCGACGACAAGCTTTCTCCATTTCGTGTCTTTCTATGGTGTTGTAGATTTTTTTTTGTTTGACCCCTCTCCCTCTCCGAAAAATGTCCAGTCTTGCTCGGTTAGGTGTTGGCTACCAGATCCGTGGGGAAGTAGAGAAGTCGATCGAGACCTTTCGGAAATCGAGGCAAGCGGGTTATTGCCCTTACCAAGTTTATGTTTTCTGATTTCTTTTCTTGCTGTAGCTTGTTTTTTCTCGGGCTAGGGAAGGAAGTTAGGGTTAGGTTGGCATTTTCTTGTGCCGTAGCTGTAGCCGAGTAGGATTTAGAAACTTTAACTCGAAAATTGTGCTAGTCCTTATTATAATCCCAGAATTGTGTATGGCTGTTTAGAAGAATCTTACTACAGTAATATGATTGCTGGTTCAAGCGTTGGGGATTTCAGGATTTGGCATTGAGTGTGGTGCACACACTCAACGCCGGGTCTGCTTGGACTTGGCGTTGAGTGTGGTGCACACACTCAATGCCATTGCCCTTGATCTGTTCTTTTGCGGCTAAGTTCTTTTGCGTTAAGTGAGATGACCTCACTCAACGCCAAAGCTATTTTATCGTTGAGAGTGGTGGACACACTCAACGCCGCAGTTTGTTTTTGCGGCTAAGTACTTTGGAGTTGAGTGAGTCAACCACACTCAACGCCAAAGCTATTTTATCATGAGAGTGGTGGACGCACTCAACGCCGCAGTTTGTTTTTGGCGGCTAAGTACTTTGGCGTTGAGTGAGTCCACCTCACTCAATGCCAAAGATGTTTTGGCATTGAGAGAGGTGGACTCACTCAATGCCACAATTGGTTTTTGTTACGGCTAAGTGCTAAGGCGTTGAGTGAGTGGAACTCACTCAACGCCGTAGATGTTTTGGCATTTAGTGAGGTTAGCTCACTCAACGCCACAGCCTGTGTTGCTTAAGGCGTTGAGGGAGTGGACCTCACTCAACGCTGTAGCTGTTTTGGCGTTGAGTGAGGTTCGCTCACTCAACGCCACAGCCGGTTTTGCTGAAGGCGTTGAGGGAGCGGACCTCACTCAACGCCATAGCTGTTTTGGCATTTTGTGAGGTTAGCTCACTCAACGCCACATCCTGTGTTGCTGAAGGCGTTGAGGGAGTGGACCTCACTCAACGCCGTAGCTATTTTGGAGTTGAGTGAGGTTAGCTTAATCAACGCCACAGCTTGTGTTGCTCAAGGCATTGAGGGAGTGGACCTCACTCAATGCCGTAGCTGTGTTGGCGTTGAGTGAGGTTTGCTCACTCAACGCCACAGCCTGTGTTGCTGAAGGTGTTGAGGGAGTGGACCTAACTCAACGCCATAGCTGTTTTGGCTTTGAGTGAGGTTAGCTAACTCAACTCCACAGCCGGTTTTGCTGAAGGCATTGAGGGAGTGGACCTCACTCAACGTCATAGCTGTTTTGGCGTTGAGTTAGGTTAGCCCACTCAAAGCCATAGTCTATTTAGGCATTGAGTGAGTGGGGCTCACTCAACGCCATGTCATGTTGAGTCATCTCAACGCTTTTCCCTTATCTTGATTTTCTCTCCCGAGTGAATTCCTTGATTTTAAGGTTCCTTGTCGGCAATATTTTTTTTTCAAAAAGGCCGAATCGTGGGTCGTGGTTAGTAGTGGTGGTTTGAAGCTCTTAATAGGGGTGGTGTTGTGTAATTTAGCCGTTGCCACCCTTTTCTTTTATCTTGCTCCAGGTACGGGCTGGGCATGGGGTGGGAGGTCCATAGTGCTTTCACATTTAGACCCTTGAGCTTTGTTTCTTGGAAATGGTGGTTGGGGGACTGAGTTTTCCTCCAACCCAGATCCGCGTTGTTTTTTCTACTACCATATCTCACAGTTTAGGGAGTTAGATATTTCTTCCTTTGTAAATTTGAAACGTTTGGGCTCATGGTAGCCTGGTAAACTCTGCAGGATCTTTTTTTGGGCAGGGTTGTTGCTGTTTCCTCGCACTTAGTGCTTTTCTTTTTATCTTGCCTTGGATAGTGGTGCTTGTTTCGAGTTGCTTACTCTTCTTGCTTACCTTATAACCTAACATTTCCATGCAGCTTTTACTTGTTTAGCTTGCTGAGGTATTCTTTTCTTCTTTGAATGCCTCAGGTTCTGGTTAGTAGCAAATTAGGCGGCTAGTTGTGCTGTGCTGTTGCTGGTGGTCTCTCGTACTGTGGAGATTAGTTCCTTGGTCTTGTGAGATAGTTTTGTGCTTCTTTCTTACAGACATACAAACTTGCCAGTAGGTTTGTGTTAGTTTGTTGGCGCCCACTGCTAGTTTTACATTGATACTAGATATGTTTACTTTTTGCTGCTACCTTTTCTGGAGATAGTCTACTTGCTCTAGGGATGATTTATGCTAGGTTGTTAGTTACTTTTAAACCTAAAAACACTATTATAAGTATACCTCATTGTCAGCATGTTTTATAAAACTCATCACTATTTTCCAAATAACGTAAAAAAGATAGTTTTCCAATATATATAGTATAAATTAAATGAAGGATCCTGCATAGTATATGTGGTCCTCTGGGGACACTTACGCACTCTTTTAGGATGTCGAACCTGAATAAAGTATTTTCCGCAGCGTATAAGTACAATTTTTAAATTCTGGACTAGGTGATCCACCGAGCCGAGGGATATGGCCTTCAAAAATATAACTGATTTTCTAATCATAAAACTTATGAATTTTCATAAAGTATAGTTGATAGTGGTTTGCCTGAGCGTCGGCAGTTATCCCCTGCTCGACGTGGCATCATGACACGTGTTTTCTCCTACTCTGATAATCGGTTATCCTTGGAGAAAATGCGGGTTGTGACACCCCTAGCCCGAAGGGCAGGCGACCTGACCGGTTGTCTGCGGGATGGGACGATTCAGCTCCCTTCCAACACCACCTCCACAAGATATCACCTGCAATAAAAAGAATCAGGGGGAAAAAGATGAATCAAGCAGGAAGCTCGCATATCGTATGGGTGACCTCAGCACCGGCCGCCGAGCGGGACCCTAGGGGGTTGTTCGCAGGAGACTGCCTAATGATTCTCACCTTTACCTATAACATTCCAATTTTGATTTTATAAAAAGCCCTCGTTTAATGCCCCGAAACTCGAAAGGGTGACGGTTGGCGTTTTGAGCCAAATCTGGGGTTTGCTAAAGGTGACACGGCCTGGGACATGGGCGTGTCCCAGGGCGTGTTGTGCTCGGGTTCGGTGTTGTTCGCATGGTCAACGATTTTGGAGTCAATGATCGTCGGGGGGGGGGGGGGGGGGGAGGGGTGAACACGGTCTGGGACCCGGGCGTGTCCCAGGGCGTGTCAGTCACTCAAAGCCTTACACTCAACAATCGTTGAGTGAGGGGCGCATGGCCTGAGCCCAGGCGTGTTTGGGTCTGACACGGGCGTGTGCAATTTGACACGGGCGTGTTGAATGCTCGTGTACTCATCGGGTCGTGTGGCGGTTTGTGCTAAGTCAGTTACATGGCCTAAGACACGGGCGTGTCCCAGGGCATGTTTAGCACACAACATGTGACACGGGCGTGTCACTTGGCCATGTTGTGCTCGGCTATTTTGGACTTGTGTCACTGGGGGAACACGCCAATGTGACCTGGGCGTGTACTGGATTACATGGGCATGTCAAGCCTGACATGGGTGTGTTGGGTGCCCGTGTTCTTTTCAAGACGTGTCCTTTTCGACAGCGAATGGGTGACACAGCCCTGACACGGCCGTGTTGCAACCCGTGTTCGGCCCAGGATTTCTAATTTTGGGCTGAATTGTGGCCGTCCGTTTCCTTGGTTTGGGATCCAACGGTGGGGGGATGTTCTTGATGAGTTAAAACCGGGAATAGGTCTTTGAAAAACCTCCTTTCATTTGGGTTATCTCTCTCTAAAAGCTAGAGAGAAGGGAGAGCAAAGAGGAAGAAGAAGAGCTAGATCCGGTCACCGGCAGAGCTTCAGAGCTCTAAATCGCGAGCCGACTTCGGATCCGCGGAGGCAAGGAGATTGCAGTGCTTTCCATCCACATAGATTTCCATGGCGCCCAGGAAAAATGCTAGGGTAACGATTCTCATCCTAGGACATGTGAAGTCCTCTTTTCCTTTGCATAGGAATCCCTCTCACATGAGTGTGCGATGTGTTGAGGCGTTCCTTGAGGCAGATATATAAAGTCCCCCTTGTGTAGAGTCTGTATGCGAAAACGTACATAGGCATGATGTGTGAAGCCTATCCGGACAATTTAGTCTTTATCGATGATGTTGCATTGCATAATAACCGAAGAAGACTCTGTGTGAATGGTTGTTTTTCGGGTTTTCTACGAGGTAGATGGCAACAGGGAGCCTTGGAGACTAACTCCATGGTGCAGCCAGAAAACTGGGAAAATGCGGGATGTTGCCAACATGGTGGCCGGGGAGCCCACTTGAACATAACTGGGATATGTGAATTGTGTGATGGAAACGGGACTCGGGGAGTCTTGACCTGCGCATATGGCTTAAATTGACGTTGCAGTATGAGCACGGGTTAGGCGGAACCGTACCCGATCTGTGTCTTTTGGTGGAACCATTGGCATGGATGAGGGTCTTCGGTGATCTATGGCTTAAATTGACGTGACCAATGCCAGGAAGACAAAATGCTCATATGGTTGGCCATCCAAGGGACGGTGGTTAGACAAGAACGTTTATGGCTTAAATTGACGTGACGTTGGCCGGTTTGCCGTGAATGTCCCCTGAGTAAATGGGGTGTGTGGCCGTGCGTGCCTGCACCTGTGATGAAATGTGTGTTTACACTATACCGCTTGATTATGCTAACAAAATGCAGGGAAGAGCATCGCCGCCCCGAGTTGGGGGTGGGGTCGTTGTAATTTAGTCAGCATAGCTGACCGTTGCTTTTATTTACCACCGTGCGGTGGATTGTTGCTTGCAGGTGCTGCGGAGCCGAGCGGTAAAGTGCTGGCTAAAGCCCAAGTTGCTGTGACGGCTCTCGAAGGCCAAATTTTGAGTGTTTTTCTTTTGTACTCATGTGTGACCGGCCTGCGTGCTGAGGTTTGGAAGACACTTTTATTGAGCAAACTTTTGTAAGGCCATAAGGCCAATATTTGTGTATTATACATTCCTATGGGTTTATTGTAGTGGACATTCATGCTTGGCTGGGTTCTTTTATCAGTGCAACTTAATAAATTGCTTCCGCTAGGTGCTTTGTGTAGGACGTTTTGATTAGTTGATTGGTTTCATTGAGTAACCAACCGGTCTGTCCGTAGTATATGACATCGGGCCCCGGCCAGACCTACTGTTATATGCTATACGATGGATAGGGGTGTTACAATTTGGTATCAGACTAACGGTTTCGGTCAAGATTAAATGAATTCGTGGGCGAATTCACTTTAAGGGGTGGTGAGCACATGTGTGTGCGTCATCATTATAACATGAAAAGAACCCATGAATGTCCACTTAGGAATGAAAATACACATGTTTGAGGAACCTGCGTGTTCATATAATTTCTATTTGCAATACTGTTTGGTCGCTTATCAGTGTTTTGCACGATTATAGGTGATCAGGAGTGGTGCTTGACCGTCGGAACGACCAGGTTCTGAGGCAAGCAACACAGCAAATGATGCGCCTGCAACACCTCCTTCAGCCGAGACCATTAGATTGGTGGCAGAAGCTGTACTTGCAATGATCAATGCGCAGCCTGCGAGGCAGGTACAGTATCCAGCTCCTGCTATTGAGTAAGTACCGCTCCAAGCGAAAGAGCCTAGGTGGGTGGAACATGTGATGGTGGAGCCTGAGTTGCCTCGGAGAGCAACTTAGAAACAACTTAAGCATGTGATGGGTTTCCATACGCCAGTGTTTTTGGGAACGGGAACCCCGACTCAGGCAGAGGATATGCTATCGAGGGTCAATAGAGTGCTGACAACAACGAAGACTAAAGAGTTGCAGAAGACCACGATTGTGACGTTCTTACTGGACGGGGACGCGAGGTTATGGTGGGAAGGGCTGGAGCTACACCACCTGAGGGGAAGGCAGTTGGCTTATGTCTCTATGGAGGAATTTTCGTGGTTGTTTATGGCTCAATACCTCCCCTCAGCTCTGAGGATCGCGTTGGAAAATGAGTTTCAAAAGTTGGTGCAAGCAGACAGCACCGTGGACGAGTATCTCCACGAGTTCACTCGTTTGGGATGATACGCAAGCACTACCTTTGCCAATGAGGAGCGCAAGACGAACCGTTTCTAGAAGGGTTAAGAGATGATTTTAGGTTGTTACTTTCGGGGCCTATGGCGCAGGGTTTCATGACCTTTGTCAACTCGGCCCAGTCCTTGGAAAAGGACATGAAGAATGTTCAAGAGAAGAAGGAATTCGGTGGCAAGAAATCAGAGTTTAAAGTGCCGACTACTTCGAAGTCCGGATATCGCAGGTTCTACAAGAAGGATAAGACGTCGGGTCCAACCCCTTCTTCAGGTGCTTCGGGGGCAACTACCAACCAAACCCCAGGCGCTTGTTATACTTGGGGAAAGATGGGGAATTTTGCCCGCGATTGTTGGAGCGGACATCCGAAGTCTGAGAGAAAGCAAGGAGCCACTTATAAAGAGAAGGGCAAGGCGGTGGAGTCAACCGCGTCACACTATGCTCTGAATTAACCGAGAGTCTATAACTTGGGCCAGCAGGAGGCCATCAAACAGACCGACGTGGTGACAGGTACGGTTTAATTTATAGCAAGTTAGCTTTAAAGACTGTTACCCAGTGCTTGTTAGCTTAATACTATTTGTATATGCTTTGTTCTGATTGGCGATTGTCCGGCACGAGCACTATTCGATACGGGAGCTTCACATTCCTTTTTGTACGAAAGTTTTATATCGCGCATCGGAGCCCCTTATTCGATGGAGAAGGGCAAATTGGATTTGTTTCTACCGAATGGGTGTTCGATGAGTGCGA
The DNA here is from genome assembly GCA_039513925.1 of Platanthera zijinensis. Classification (NCBI taxonomy): domain Eukaryota; kingdom Viridiplantae; phylum Streptophyta; class Magnoliopsida; order Asparagales; family Orchidaceae; genus Platanthera; species Platanthera zijinensis. The sequence goes on from CM077081.1 coordinate 134,374,161, forward strand.
TAGAGTATGCGCCGTAAAGGTTAATATTGGAAGCCAAGAGTTTGGCTTTCTAGCGTCGTTACTGCCGCTAGTAGAGTTCGATGTTATATTCGGTAGGGATTGGCTTTCAGAGCAGAAGGCATGTATCGATTACAACTGTAAGGAGGTCAGGCTGGGTGTTGGGCAGGAGACGACGTTTGGGGGATTGAAGGGGTCGAGCAAGACGCTAATGTCTGCTCTTCTGGTGGTGAAGGCGGTTCGTGCTGGAGCAAAGTTGTTCTTCACGTTCGTGGAGGCTGTAAAGCCTATGACCACTTTGGATAGTATCCCAGTGGTATATGAGTACTCCGACGTGTTCCCGGGCAATCTTCCTGGAGCCCCACCGCAGCGAGAAATTGATTTCACTATCGAGCTAGTGCCAGGTGCCAAACCCGTGTCACGTTCTCCTTGTAGGTTGGCGCCTAAGGAGATGGCGGAATTGAAGGTTCAACTAGAGGAGTTGATGGAGCAAGGGTATGTGTGTCCGAGATCGTTGCCTTGGAGCGCACCGGTCCTCTTAGTTAAGAAGAAGGACGGGAGTTTGCAGCTATGTATTGACTATAGGGAGTTGAACAAGCTAACGGAGAAGAATAAATACCCGATCCCAAGGATTGATGATCTCTTCGATCAGTTAGTCGGATCGTCGGTATATTCCAAGGTGGATCTAAAGTCTGAGTATTATCAGCTGAGGATAAGGGAGTGTGATATCCCGAAGACGACATTCAACACAATGTATGGGCACTTCGAGTTCACGGTCATGCCGTTTGGACTGACGAATGCGCAATCGGTGTTTATGGATTTGATGAACAGGACGTTCCGAGAGTACCTAGACCATTTTTTGATCGTCTTCATTGACGACATATTGGTGTACTCGTAGTGCGAAGAAGATCACTTCAAGTATCTGCATCTAGTCTTGGAGACGCTGAGAAGGAATGAACTCTATGCAAAATTCTCCAAATGCGAGTTCTAGCTACCCTCAGTAGCATTCCTTGGTCATATTGTCAGTGGGGAAGGTATAGCGGTGGATCCAGCGAAGATTATTGCGATATAGGAGTGGCCTGTGTTTTCTTCGGTAGCGGAAGTCCGTAGTTTTCTTGGGCTTGCCGGCTATTACAGGCGCTTTGTAGAGAACTTCTCGCGGATAGCATTACCTCTCATGAATTTGACAAGGAAGGATCAGAAGTTCTTGTGGATGCAGGAGTGCGTGCAAGCGTTTGAGGAGCTGAAGGGACGGTTGACCACGACGCCAATGCTAAGTTCGCCGAGTGGGACCGAGGGCTTCGAGATTTATAGTGATGTCTCAGGTTGTGGTTTGGGCTGTGTGCTGCTGCAGCATGCAAATGTTATTGCTTATGGATCACGTCAGCTGAAGGTGCACGAAAGGAATTATCAGGTCTACGACTTGGAGTTGGCAGCCGATATTTTTGCGCTTAAGCTGTGGAGACATTATTTGTACGGCGTAAAGGTCGATATTTATACCGACCATAAGATCCTGAAGTACCTGTTAGATCAGCAGGATCTGAACATGAGGCAGCGGAGATTGATGGAGTTCTTGGGGGACAATATGTTCAAGATTCATTATGTACCCGACAAGGGCAATGCAGTTGCGGATGCGTTGAGTCGCAGGGCTCCCGCCCAAGCCAACTGGTTGTTGGTGCATGATGAGAGGCTAGTTCAGGAGTTGGAGGCGTTGGAGATCTGTTGTGTGGACAAGAAAACTAGCGCTAAAGCATTGTTGAACTAGACGGAAGTTCAGTATGACCTGGCTGATCGCGTTCGTCAGGCCTTGGAGTTGGATGGTAGCAGGAAGGAGCATATGGATGAAGCGTTGGATGGGTCAAATTCCCAGTTTTCAGTTGAGGATGGGCTATTAAGGAAGGGCCATCGTTTGTGCGTCCCAAGCGGGGGAAATCTACGGGCGGAGTTTATGTACGAGGCTCATAATACCAAGTACTCAATCCACCCAGGGAGCACGAAGATGTACCAGGACCTAAAGAAGCTGTTTTGGTTGCCAGGGCTCAAGAAGGACGTGGCACTATTTGTGGAAAAGTATCAAACGTGCGCCTTGGTAAAGGCGGAGTGACAAAAGCCTGGAGGATTCTTTAAATCCTTGTCTATTCCGAAATAGAAGTTCGACGACATATCGATGGACTTTGTGCATGGCTTGCCAAGGTCACAGGAGGGGAACGATGCATTCTGGGGGATCATAGACCGGTTAACAAAGGTGTCGCACTTTATTCTGCATAGGAAGGATGATTCAGTGGAGAGACTGGCGAAACTTTACGTAGATGACATAGTCAGACTACATGGTGTGCCTCGCAGCATTGCGAGTGATCGCGATGGGCGTTTTACGTCCAATGATTGGAGGTATGTGCAACAGATGCTGGGGACTAAATTGAAGTTCAGCACAGCCTTCCATCCACAGATGAATGGGCAGACCGAGAGGGTCAACCGAACTATGGAATACATGATCCGCATGTGTGCTCTAGACTTCGGGAAGCATTGGGAAGACCACCTGTATTTGGTGGAGTTTGCGTACAAAAACAGCTACTAGACGAGTACTCAAATGACACCCTTCGAGGCCTTGTTTGGTAGGAATTGTCACACGCCGTTATTGTGGCTTGAAACGGGTGAGGAAAGGTTGTACAAGAAGTAAGAGGTGGAAAATGCTACATCTTTGGTGCGGATCATTCGAGAGCGTTTGCTGATCGCTTAGGATAGGCAAGCTAAGTACTAAAATGCCAAGCACCGGAACGTGGAGTTCGCGGTCGGTGATTGGGTGTACTTGAAGATAAAGCCGTTCAAGGGAGTTTCGCGGGTACGATGCTTGAAGAATCTTAGCCTGAGATACCTTGAACCCTTTGAGATTCTAGAGCGGGTCTGTTGGAACCCCTAGGTGATTTGGGCTAGGTTCTCTTCTTAGGTTGTGACCCATATTGTATATAAGGGTCAAATTTTATGTGTTTCTAGAGTCTAGGCCATGTTCTTAGAGTCAACAGATCAAAGGAACAACCTATAACACTGCCAAAGACTCAAGACTTAGAGAAATCAAGAATTAGAAAAAGAAATCTACATTCATCGATCTCAGGTCGACGATAGTCGTGCTCAGCTCGACTAACTCAAAGCTAAAATCTCTGAGCTGAGCTCGACAAACTACGTTCTCAGATCGACTAACTCTTCAACACTCAACGCTGACAGATTGACCAAGTTCTTAAGTCGACTAACTTCACATTCTCAGGTCGACGAACATAGAGCGCAGAATTAATCAGTTTATGCACAACAGTTGATTCACAGAGCTCAGTTCGACGAAAGCTGATCTCAGTTCAACGAAGGCTGATCAGAGGTCCACGAAATCTCAGGTCGACGAAAGCTGATTAGAGGTGGACGAAAGCGGATCTCAAATCGATGAAAACTGTAAGACATTTTGTTATTTATTCTTTCTATTTCTGTCTCATCATTCTATATCTATTATAGGCTATTAATTCCCTTGTAAATCAATGCACTTATATTCTCTGAATAGAGTTGTTACTGGCAGTATTGAATTCTAACATTCTTCATGGAATTAATTGCTTATATCTCGGGACAGACATAGAATAGAATAATTGACATCATTCTTGCCGTTTTTCGTTCCCAAGATTTCGGCTAAACATTTATTGCAGAGTTTTCTTTTTGAATTCAACGAAGTTGCAGTTATCTAATACATATCTCCCTACCAAGAAAAATACAAGAAACACAAGAGCAGAGATTGATCATCAACTAGAGTCACAGCAAAGAAAACATCCCAAAGTGCAGTGAAAAACATCTCTCAGAAAATTGACTGCTCTCAAGAGAATAAGAAAGAACAACCATCACCATCAAGAGTCTTTCTTTCTCTCCCTCTTTGTTTTCAGGGATCTCAAGTGACAGCAACATTCAAATCAGTCAAGGATCTCTTAAAATCTGAAGGCCTACACCCTAAAGAAAAGCTTCCTTCTTTCCTGAACAGATCAACATCTCAGGGGGAGCTTTGACACCATTAATAATCCACTAGTCTTCTCTCAGTTGTATTTGAGAAAGAGAAGAACATCATCACTCTCTCATCCCCACTTCTGTACAGGGTTTTAATTCCCTTCAAAATTATTATGGTTGCAAGTCTCCTTCAAAAAAACATGGGTTTGTTTTTGGGCACCTGATCAAAAGCTCATTGGTGGCAGTCACCTGATAAAAAACTTGAGTGGATTCCTACTAGGGTGGTAGAAGAGTGGATGTACCCAAGTTTGGGGAACCACTATAAAATTCTTGTGTTGTCTGTGTGTCTGTGATATTCTCTTGTGCTTGTGCTGTGATAAAATGTTTGCTGTGTAGCTTAGTTACTTTTCTCTAGTTCACTTGCTGCACTTGTACACTTACCTTTTATTTCAGTAAAAGGGAAAAGTTTTTGTTGGGATTTGTCTCCACAATACCTCAGATTTGTAGGAGGTCAGACCTTGAACTAAGATGAATTAAGATGTATTTGATATTGTGTTCAAGTTGTATGTGTGCAGGTTCTCATTGCCAAGTGTAGACCAATGTCAGTCTATAATGGGTCACCAAACACAGGACCATAAAATGTAATCCCTCATTGTGTGATCCAAAGTGTTGGCCCATGTATAGCCTCTCTATTGGGATACACTTCCTATACAAGCACTTGGATTGGTGGACTGAAGTATTGAAGTTTATTTTCTCAGAAGAAATTTTTCTAAGTCCACATACTCGAGTAGCCTTCTTCATATACTCGAGTAAGTGACTTAGTACTCGAGTAGATCCTCAGACATACTCGTGTAGGCTCTGTATACTCGTGTAGATAAGTTTATACTCGAGTAGATAGTTAGTCACTCGAGTAAGTCATATATTATACTCGAGTAGATCTTTCTGTTCTTAGATCCGAAATTTTCTCTAAGTCCACATACTCGAGTACCTCCTTTTGTACTCGAGTAAGTGAGTCTGCACTCGAGTAAGTTGGGTTACATACTCGAGTAGACTGTATTATACTCGAGTAGATGATAACTTGCACTCGAGTAGTTGGTTAGTTACTCGAGTAAATGTTCTGTTCATACTCGAGTAGATCTGTGCTTCTCATCTCAGAAAAATTCTACGTCTACATACTCGAGTAGTTCCCTATATACTCGAGTAAGTGACTCTGTACTCGAGTAGTCGTTATTCATACTCGAGTAGTTTTTTTCCCCTATCTTATCTGAGAAATTTTCTCTAAGTGTTTTTACTCGAGTATATACTCTCATACTCGAGTAGTTCGAAAGTCACTCGAGTGTTGATATCTGAATCACTCGAGTAGCTTCTCTTCTTATACTCGAGTATACTCCTTCTATCCACTCGAGTATATACCATCTGATACTCGAGTATGTTTCTTCTATGACTCGAGTATATCTGTTTAAATTTTCCTGAAATTCTCTAAGTCAATTTCGCTGTGTATTTCAAATTAATCATTTATGATTGGTCCACGTGTCATCCCTAATTAATTTTCTGACCGTTGGAGTCCACCTATAAATAGGTCCTCTCAGATTTGACTAATAACAAGTTTACAGAGATTTTATTTTAAGAAAGAGAAAAAGTTCCGTGAACCCTAATTTCTCAAGCCGCCGCCATTAACGTTCACGGAAGAAGCTCTGGATCGACGATCTTCGATCGCTGTTTTTCAACTCTGATTCTCCAGCAATCCAGACAAAAGTTAATCACTCGATCTCGCCGAGCCTTAAAGATTTCAGATCTATTTTCTCGATCGAGGTGATTCCATTTTTTAGATTTGTGGATCTCTCTCAAGTCGTCTTCAACATACTCTGATTAAGCCAAAGTTCTTAAGGAAGAAGACTATCAAGATCCAGATCTGAGAATATTACTGTTTGTATTTTATTTTCAAACCAAATTTCATTGTAGGAGTTTTTCTCCGAGATTTGTAGGAAGGCTTTATCTTCCGAGTTTTGTAGATCCGGTTTGGATCGAGTTTTGTAGGAACGTGGTTCCGAGGTGTAGGATTGTTTTCAATCCGAGATAGTGGAGTAGCCGAGTCTAGTGATTTGCTAGATCGGTGAGTAAAGTGGACGTACCCAAGATTGGGGAACCACTATAAATCTCTTGTCGTCTGTGATTGCTTGATGTGTGCTGTGTTATTTTTTAATTCCGCATTTGACACGCATTTCACCTATTCACCCCCCTCTAGGTGATTTAGGCTAACAACTTAGTACTCTCAATTGGTATCAGAGGGAGGTTGATCGTTAAAAGGTTAACACCTTGATCTTATCCTTCTAAGTTGTTTCTTGATAGTATCAAGCATGAGTAAGACCAAGGATTTTGCTAAACTCCCTATCTGTACCAAGAATAATTTTCCTATGTGGAAGGAAAGAGTAAAGTTCTTCATGGAAGCAGTAGATCCCCGGATCTTCATGATTGTTGAAGAAGGTCCCCACATTCCTATGACTACTTCCACCATAGATTCCACCAAACAAGTTCCCAAGAAATTGATGGATCTAGATAAGGATGAGATTGCACTTGTCTCTCTGGACAAGAAAGCTAAAAATATTATAGCAAGTGCAGTCGATGACTCAATGCTGCAGAATCTGATTCATTGCCAATTTGCCAAGGAGATGTGGCAATGCCTAGTGACTCTAATGGAAGGTACTGAAGAAGTAAGGGATGATCGAAGGTCCCTACTGAACCAGAAATATGAAGCCTTCAGGCAGGGTCATAAGGAAGCCATAGCTGACACTTTTGAGAACTTCTTCAAGATAGTAAATGGCCTCAGAGTTCGGATGTGTCTTCACCAATGGGGAACTCAATGACAAATTCTTAAGATCCCTAACCAAGGAATGAGACAATAAGGTATGTGCCATTCGGGAGTTTGGAAGGTTAGCTGAGACAGACCCGCAGAATCTATTCGGAAAGCTTATGTCTTACGAGCTGCAAATCAACTCAAGAAAAGCTGAAGAAGAGATAAGCAGGTCTGCATCCAAGGAGAAGTCTGTCGCTCTAAAGGCTGATAGCTCAAGGAAGACAAAGGCTAGCTCTCCTGCCCCAGTTCCTGAAGCTGATGAAGAAGAATCATCTGATCCAAGCTCATCTGGCTCAGAACTATCTGAAGGAGAGTTCTCATTGCTCTCCCGGCAATTCAAGAAATTCTTAATTAAGAAGAAGCAATGGAGAGGCAAAGATGCCTCATTCAGAAGATCACGACGTGACGGTGATCAGCGAAAGAAAGGCTCAAGTAGCCATGACAGGTATAACTCTAAACAGAACAAACAGATTTCGACTGACATCGTTTGTTATTGTTGCAATAAGCCAGGTCACGTTATTGCGGACTGCCCGCACAAGAAGAAAGTGGGCGGCAGAAGAGAGGAAAAGAAATCCTCATACCACAAGAAGAGGACAGAGAAGAGTGTAGTAGCCAAGAAGAGCAAAACTCTCAGCGAATCCGACTCATCTGAGTCGAGTGAAGAAGAGGAAGCTTACTTTGGGCTCACGGCTCACTCAGATGATGAACAAGTCCCCCAGTTCACTGGGGAGGTAAAATCTCAAACTCCTCTCTCTGAGTCTGATGATGATAATGAGCAAGAGGGCTATTCCTCTGAAGATGAATCTGAACTCATGGGTCAGTATAAGGAGTTACTCATAGCCTACGAAAAATGTCGTAGATTTGTGAAAACTCAAGCCAAAGAGATAAAATCTCTACAGGCTAGTGAGAGCAGCTTGAGAGAAGAAGTCAATAAGACTAACTCTCTTCAAGAGAACCTCAATGTTGCTATGGAGGAATACAATAAAGCTCTCAAGCACTTCGACCTTAAAGAGAAAATCATCAAAGATTTGGAACAACAACTCGAGGCTGAAAAGAAACTTGTTGAGAGTTTCTCTAAGCCTAAGACAGTTCTTCCAATCGTTGCTGAGTTCTCTGCTAAGGCCAAGGGTGCTGGTTTAGGCCACATTGGTTCTTCTAGTAAATCCTCTAGGAGAAACAAGGCCAAGAGAAAGAATAAGGCGGCCCAGAAAGCTCTAGCTGAGGAAAAAGGGAAAGCTCCCTTGGAACCTGTTCTGTTCAAGAAAGTTATCTTTCCTATGAACGAACTCGACTATGAGTCTACCTATGGACACTTTTCTAGGCCGATCCCTGAGAAGCCTAAGTCAAGATACCAAGGTTGGACTCGTCCTCGTAACTTCGGCGAGAGTGTCTTCAAAGCACCTTATGAAGAGATTCAACTTCAAAGCTATGGACCTTATGTTCATGGTCATAACATCAAGAAGACACCCAAGGTAAAACCTATTGTGGAAAAGCCTATGAAGGAGAAGACTTCATGTAACTGTCTTCATCATGAAGCCTCCTCCTCCAAAAGTAAGGTTCCTGCTAAACCATCATTTCAGAAAATCAAGCAGGAATACACTAGGCAAATATACAACAGGTTCGACTGTTGGTGTTGTGGCAGAATTGGTCACTTTGCCATCGATTGTTGGTTCAATCCTAGTAATGCTGCAACCCCTCAAGTTAGCAACGTGAGAATGACCACTCATGAGGCTAATACTCGTAGGGGGAGTTTCCTAACTCGAGACCAAGGACCCAAACATGTTTGGGTTCCTAAGGCTAAGTGATTGTAATTGCAGGTATGTCCAAAGGCCACCAAAATGCCAATCTGGTATTTGGACAGCGGATGTTCTCGGCATATGACCTGGACAAGAAGCCTACTCCAGAATTTCACCTCAGTCTGCAACGGACCAAAGGTCATCTTTGGAGGTTCAGATCAAGGGATAACTAAAGGCTATGGTACGATTTCTAACGGTAGCGTTTCCTTTTCGGATGTAGCCTATGTTGAAGGATTGGAACACAATCTCATCAGCATAAGCCAACTATGTGATAAAGGATACGTAGTTGAATTTCATGCTGACAAGTGTTTGATTAAATCAGTTAACAACAGGGAACTATTTTATCAGGCACTCGAAGCAGAAATATTTTCTGTTTAAATTTCATTTGTATTGACACTTCTACACCAGTATGTCTTTTAGCAAAAAGTAGTGCATCTCTTGCTGACCAATGGCACAAGAGACTAGCACATATTAATTTCAAAACTATTAATATATTATTCTCTCAAAACTTACTACGTGATGCCCCCAATTTCAAGTGCTTTACAGACAGTCCTTATCATGCCTGTATCAAAGGCAAGCAAACAAGGAATTCATTTAAAAGCATAATAGGCAAGGATTCCAATAGAAGCTTACAGCTTCTCCATATGGACTTGTTTGGTCCACTGCAAGTTAGAAGTTTGGGAGGTAAGGAATATAAGTTGGTCATTGTGGATGATTACTCACGCTTTGCGTGGGTGTTCTTTCTGAAACACAAGTCAGATACCTTCGGTATTTTCACTAATTTTGTTAGGCAGATCCAGAATGAATACAACTGTTCCGTAGTCATAATCAGAAGTGACAATGGAACAGAATTCAAGTCTGGAGCCATGACAAAATTCTGTGAAAGTCAAGGTATCTTTCATGAGTTTTCCTCTCCTTGTACCCCACAGCAAAATAGAGTAGCTGAGAGAAGGAACAGAACACTCATAGAGGCTTGCCAGACCATGTTGAGTGATGCCTCACTTCCAGAGTATTTTTGGGCTGAAGCAGTCAACACCGCTTGTCACGTGCAAAATCGAGCACTCATCAACAAGAATCATGATAAGACCCCCTACGAACTTCTAAAAGGCAGGCAACCAACAATTTCATAATTTAGAATCTTCGGCTGTAAGTGCTTCGTACTTAACAATGGCAAGTATCACACCACCAAGTTTAGCGAGAAAAGCTTTGAAGGTATTTTTGTAGGTTATAGTAGCCACAGTAAGGCCTATAGAGTATTCAATAGAAAAACTCTGGTGGTAGAAGAGTCGATACATCTTGTATTTGATGAGACGAGTCTGCTGCAAAGCAACTTGTCTAGTGTGCCTATTGTAGATGCAGGTACAAAGTTGAAAGAACTTAGCTTGGATGAAACTACTAAAGATAAGGATGAGACGTTCATCAAGATCACCTCTACAACCCCCATTGAAGAGGTAGATGATTAAAATAAAGAACACATCCCAGCTGAAGATGCAACTCCAGTGGCTGAAGACATCTCAGATGCAAGGACTTTAGAGTTCAGACACTTGAAGGATCATCCTATTGACCAAATTATAGGAGATCTTCGGGATGGCGTCAGAACTCGTCGAGGTACAACTAACGAGAATTTATACTTAAGTTTTCTGTCACAGGTTGAACCAAAGAAGTTTGAGGAAGCCAACTCCGATGCATCCTGGATTCTAGCCATGGAAGAAGAGCTGAATCAGTTCAAACGATGCAAAGTTTGGACACTTGTTCCTAGACCCAAGAGTAAGAACGTCATTGGGACAAAATGGGTCTACCGGAACAAGATGGACGAAGATGGAACAATTATAAAGAATAAAGCCAGACTTGTCGCCAAGGGCTATCGTCAAGAAGAAGGAATCGACTTCGACCAGACTTATGCTCCAGTAGCAAGACTGGAGGCGATCAGGTTATTTCTTGCCTACGCTGCACTTAAGGGCTTTACTGTCTATCAGATGGACGTCAAGTCCGCTTTCCTAAATGGTGACATAAAGGAAGAAGTGTATGTAGAGCAACCACCAGGTTTTGTTGATTCAACCTTTCCTAATTATGTTTATTTACTACAAAAAGCACTATATGGTCTTAAACAAGCTCCTCGAGCTTGGTATGAGACGCTGTCCACCTTTCTTCTTGAGAACAAGTTCACAAGAGGAAAGATAGACAAGACATTATTTCTTAGGGAAATAAAAGGCAAGATTTTGCTAGTGCAAATCTATGTCGACGACATCATTTTTGGCTCTACAGATAACAACCTCTGCAAGAAGTTTTCTAAACTTTTGCAAGGGAAGTTTGAAATGAGCAGTATGGGAGAGCTGAAGTATTTCTTAGGGCTTCAAGTGAAACAATCTGAGGATGGAATTTTCATCTCACAGACCAAGTTGACCAAAGAGCTACTTAAGAAATTCGGAATGGAGAATGCAACCTCTATGAGGACTCCAATGGCCTCAGCTATGTCTCTGGACAAGGATGAGAAAGGGAAACCTTTTGATGAAACCACGTACAGAAGCATAATTGGGTCCTTGCTCTACCATACTGCAAGTAGACCAGATATAATGTTCTCAACATGTGTATGCGTTAGATTTCAGGTGAACTCTAAGGAATCTCACTACATCGCTGCAAAGCGAATCCTGAGATACCTCAAAGGTACACCAAATCTTGGCTTATGGTACCCAAGAAGTAATGATAGTGAACTAATTGGATTTTCAGATGCAGATTTTGCAGGTAGTAAAGACGACAGGAAAAGCACTTCCGGGACTTGCCAATTCCTCAGAAGGAGACTAATTTCCTGGAGCAGTAAGAAGTAGAATTGTGTAGCCATCTCAACGGCTGAATCAGAGTACATCTCTGCAGGCAGCTGTTGTGCACAGCTTTTATGGATCAAGAACTAGTTTGAAGACTACAACATGAAGTTCCAGAACATTCCTTTGTTTTGCGACTCATCCAGCGCTATAGCAATAGCCAACAACCCAGTCTCCCATAGCCGGACCTAGCACATAGAGCTTCGCTATCATTTCATCCGGGAGCATGTGGAAAATGGAGACATAGATCTACAATATGTCTCCACAGACAGGCAAGTTGTAGATATATTCACTAAGCCGCTGGACAAGTCCAAGTTCTTGTTCTTCAAAACGGAACTCGGACTGCTCAACAAAGAAGACTAGTGATGGACTCACAAATCAAGAAGATATCAGTGGTGTTGGCTGATCAGAGATAAAGTTTTCAGTGGCAATAGACATCAACCAAGGAAAATTGTCTTTCAAGTATTAGATACTCGAGTATATCAAGACTTACACGAGTAAACGAAAAATACTCGAGTAAAAAGTCTGACCTACTCGAGTATTTGACAAGATACTCGTATATGAACTCTACCTACTCGAGTATGTTTTGTCTACTACTCGTATATAAGGTCGAGTATGCTCCGCCTAATACTCGTGTATGATGCTATCTACTCGAGTATATGGACTTCTATTTTGGATTTCTAATTTTTCTATTCGCACCGATCTATTTGCCGCTTCATTCAGGTATGAAATTATATTTATTTTTCCTAAAACCTAATTAGGATTATATATATATATAGAAAAATCGGGAAACCCTTTCCACTTCTCATTCACTCGAGTAGCCGCCGAATCCTCATCTTCCGAAAATCATAGAGCATCGTCTTCTTCGCTTCTCTCATCCTCCAGAATCGCAGATGGCCCCCTCCTCTAAAATCAGCATCGGCTCAGAACTCGCCCCCGCGGGTATAGCCGATCTTTCAGATGATTTCCGCAATCTTCTGAATTTGTTCGAAACCGCCGGATTGTCGTTCGTTCTCTTGTCGCCGTGCCGAGTCATTTTCCCAGCAGTTGAGGAGTTCTATCAGAATCTGAAGGTAAAGCGTAATGGAAAGCTCCTGAAAACCAAGGTCAGAGGGATAAAAATTCGACTGGATAAAGTTTCACTTGCAACTCTATTAAAGCTTCCAGTGGTCGATGAAGATGTCGAAATGACTGCAGACGATTCAGTAAGAACTAGCTTATTCTGTGGAGCTAACCCTCAAGCCCATTCCTTTAGTAGGGCCGACTTCAACTCAGAAGGAAAGTTTCTAGTGGATGTTATAGCAAAGATACTGTTGTGCAAGACGTATTCCATTCGAGACATTTCTATGGAAATGTTTGACATAATGCAAGCTATTATCTGCCACAAACAGTTCCAGTTTGGACTGTTGATCCTAGATAAAATTAGAGACAGCATTAAGCATCCCAGCTTTGGCAGAATTATCTCCCTCCTGCTTCATGAGATTAACCCATCAGTCTTTAACCTATCCAAAGGGACTACCCTCCATCACATGAAGAAAGTTTCCATATCCTCCATCCAGAGATATGATATTAAAATTCTGAATTCTACCCAAGCATCCAAAGCTGCTGTTCCTTCAGAAATGTCACAAGAACCCAGTGTATCTGAAGACAGGATTCCATCTCCTCCTCTACATCAAACTGCTGCTACCTCTGGTGCAATAGTTGAGGGGGAGCCTGCCTCTTCTCATCCTAAGTACCCAGCTTCCTCAGAACTTTCAGAACTAGCAAAAGTCAGAGTTTCTCCTCCTCCAGCAAATCCTGAATCAGATATTCCAGATCCAGCAACCTTACTGTCTACAACAGAAGATATAAATAAAATCATTGATGAGCTCAGCTCAGATGCTCCCCTGTTTTAGAATGAATCAGCTGTAAAGTCTCCTGCTCAGGATCCAGTTCAGACTCCAGTTCAGTCTCCTGCTCAGACTCCTGTACAATCTCCTGCTCAGTCTCCAGCTACAGAGTCCAGGCAGCCTAAACAGATTCTGTTTTCTGATGATGAGGAAGTATCTCCAGAACCAGTGGATGCTCCTCTGAGTACACTGGACTTCACCCTTCCTTCCTTCATCAACACTGAAGATTCAAATTTGGTAGAACCCTTCAAAAGAGCTGTCAGTTCAGTGGAAATTACTGAAATCCCTCCATGGGTTGCTCCTGCTCCTTCAGTCCCTGCCCCAACCTCAACTCCTTCTACTTCTTCAGATCTGGTGAGTAAAATTGAACAGTTGCTCATTGAACAGAGAAAGTACTTTGAGGAATCTCTAGCCTCAGTAAATAACAAGGTCACTACTCTTGAAAAGGAGATGAGTAGAGGCTTTGCTGAAATTCAAGCCAATACTGATGAGCTAAAGAGATTGTTTCAATTGGGTGGAAAAGTAATAGACCACACTATTACAAGTATAGGTGAACTAAGGAATCAAGCTGAAATTGTTGCACATAATCAAATAATATTGGACAAGAATGCTGAAGCAAATGTGATGAAAGTATGTGAAGAAGTTGGCACTTTCAGAGATGAAGCAATTGCCAAGCTAGCTGTAGATATCAGCAAGGGGGAGAAAGTTGTCAAAGAACAAGTTGAAAAAGTAGTTGAAAAGCTGTCTGAACAAGCTCAAACAACTGTGGATGGTCTTGTAAAAGATATGAAAGCAGACATCCTAGCACAGCTCCAATCTATCAAATTCTACATTTATAATACAGCTGTATGGGTAAATAATCAGAACTTCCCAAATTCTCAACTCAACCCTACCATCATTCCCAAGTTCTTGGACCCTCTTGAAGAACATCCTCCAGCAGATGCTCCAGCTCAGGCAACCATACCAGAAGGTGTGCCAGCCTTCTCACCCAGACCTGCTGGTGATGTGACTGAACCTCCTCTATTTTATACTGATATTTGGAAAGATGATCTTCCTCCCAGTTCTCAAGGTGTCCCAAAGAAGAAAAGGAAATATGGTGACGGCTCTTCTGCCAGCCGTTCTGCACCTAGAAAAGAGCCTGCCCCAGCTTCTGAAGGTAGATTAGAAATTATTCATTCTAAAGTTTGGAGTCCAACCTCCAAATCTCTGATCCTTGATACCCTGAAGCTAGTAACAGATCTTGGTGAGCACAGTGATCAGTATTACAGTTATTCAGACTGGAAGGCTTATGAAGCATCTCAGATCATGATTAGACTTCATGACAGGAATTGGGGATACAACAACCCAGCTGCTCCTCCTAGGCCCAGAACATATTTTCCTAAACCTTTCAGTTACCTAGAGAGGCAAGAGCTGAAGAGAGAAAGAATGCACAAAGGAGCCCCTTCTTGAGTCAATGAGAATGTGGAAATGGATATTTTAATCTGTTAAAAACATTTCTATATATATATATTTTTGATTCTGATTATGGCTATTTGATTCTTTATCCTGCTTCAGTTTATATTTTTTTTGTATATGTGTATTGTTCTTTTTACTCTAAGTAATTCACCTAAGTGTAGAGGGTGCTGACATCTACAAATAGGGGGAGATTGTTGGGATTTGTCTCCACAATACCTCAGATTTGTAGGAGGTCAGACCTTGAACTAAGATGAATTAAGATGTATTTGATATTGTGTTCAAGTTGTATGTGTGCAGGTTCTTATTGCCAAGTGTAGACCAATGTCAGTCTATAATGGGTCACCAAACACAGGACCATACAATGTAATCCCTCATTGTGTGATCCAAAGTGTTGGCCCATGTATAACCTCTCTATTGGGATACACTTCCTATACAAGCACTTGGATTGGTGGACTGAAGTATTGAAGTTTATTTTCTCAGAAGAAATTTTTCTAAGTCCACATACTCGAGTAGCCTTCTTCATATACTCGAGTAAGTGACTTAGTACTCGAGTAGATCCTCAGACATACTCGTGTAGGCTCTGTATACTCGTGTAGATAAGTTTATACTCGAGTAGATAGTTAGTCACTCGAGTAAGTCATATATTATACTCGAGTAGATCCTTCTGTTCTTAGATCCGAAATTTTCTCTAAGTCCACATACTCGAGTACCTCCTTTTGTACTCGAGTAAGTGAGTCTGCACTCGAGTAAGTTGGGTTACATACTCGAGTAGACTGTATTATACTCGAGTAGATGATAACTTGCACTCGAGTAGTTGGTTAGTTACTCGAGTAAATGTTCTGTTCATACTCAAGTAGATCTGTGCTTCTCATCTCAGAAAAATTCTAAGTCTACATACTCGAGTAGTTCCCTATATACTCGAGTAAGTGACTCTGTACTCGAGTAGTCGTTATTCATACTCGAGTTGTTTTTTTTCCCTATCTTATCTGAGAAATTTTCTCTAAGTGTTTTTACTCGAGTATATACTCTCATACTCGAGTAGTTCGAAAGTCACTCGAGTGTTGATCTCTGAATCACTCGAGTAGCTTCTCTTCTTATACTCGAGTATACTCCTTCTATCCACTCGAGTATATACCATCTGATACTCGAGTATGTTTCTTCTATGACTCGAGTATATCTGTTTAAATTTTCCTAAAATTCTCTAAGTCAATTTCGCTGTGTATTTCAAATTAATCATTTATGAATGGTCCACATGTCATCCCTAATTAATTTTCTGACCGTTGGAGTCCACCTATAAACAGGTCCTCTCAGATTTGACTAATAACAAGTTTACAGAGATTTTATTTTAAGAAAGAGAAAAAGTTCCGTGAACCCTAATTTCTCACGCCGCCGCCATTGACGTTCACGGAAGAAGCTCTGGATCAACGATCTTTGATCGCTGTTTTTCAACTCTGATTCTCCAGCGATCCAGACAAAAGTTAATCACTCGATCTCGCCGAGCCTCAAAGATTTCAGATCTATTTTCTCGATCGAGGTGATTCCGTTTTTCAGATTTGTGGATCTCTCTCAAGTCGTCTTCAACATACTCTGATTAAGCCAAAGTTCTTAAGGAAGAAGACAATCAAGATCTAGATCTGAGAATATTACTGTTTGTATTTTATTTTCAAACCAAATTTCATTGTAGGAGTTTTTCTCCGAGATTTGTAGGAAGGCTTTATCTTCCGAGTTTTGTAGATCCGGTTTGGATCGAGTTTTGTAGGAACGTGGTTCCGAGGTGTAGGATTGTTTTCAATCCGAGATAATGGAGTAGCCGAGTCTAGTGATTTGCTAGATCGGTGAGTAAAGTGGACGTACCCAAGATTGGGGAACCACTATAAATCTCTTGTCGTCTGTGATTGCTTGATGTGTGCTGTGTTATTTTTTAATTCTGTATTTGACACGCATTTCACCTATTCACCCCCCTCTAGGTGATTTAGGCTAACAACTTAGTACTCTCAGTTTTCAAAAACTCTATTCACCCCCCCTGTAGAGTTATTCATAGCTTACCCTATCTTTCAATTGGTATCAGAGGAGGTTAATCATATCATACAGGCTCACACCTGGATTAACGAAGATCCTCAGGATAAACTCTGAATACGCTTTAGTAGTCTTTCTGATACAATGGCACAAAACAAGGATTATGACAGCACCAGACCTCTAGTTTGCAACTTGCAAAAGTTTGGAATCTGGAAGGCAAGAATCAAGCTGTACATGAACTCTATTGATGAGGATATTTTCAACTCTATCTTGACAGGACCACCAGGTCCAGTGGCCTCTACATAAACTTCAGTAAATCTCAGTGTAGTACCTCCTCTAGATCAAGCTGATGCATTTAAGAAGGAAAAGATTGCTGATGTCAGAGCAATGAATATAATGGCTCAAACTTTGTCAGATGACATATTTCAAAAAGTTGCTGAATGCACATCTGCCAAAGCTATTTTGGATTCCCTCAACCAAATGGTAGTGGGCTCTGCTGATGAAAGGAAGGACAAAAGATCAAACCTCATATCCCAATATGAGAACTTCAAAAAGATGAAGCAGAATCTGTAGAAGTAATGTACAATAGGTTGAGCTCCATCATCAGTGAGCTCAGAACATTGGATAAAGAAATCACATTAACTGAAGTCAATGACAAGATCCTCATATGCTTCCCTAGCACATGGGATTCCAAAATCTGGCCCATCAAAGAAGCTAGAAGCATGACTGAAATATCAACAGAATCTCCACTTGGAAAGCTCAAATCCTATGAGTAACTGATCAAGTCAAGAGAAGATGCAGTTGAACAAAAAGCTTCAACACCTACCAGGAAGGAACAAAACTTAACACTCAAAGCTGCAGAAGAATCTCCAAGCCTATCTGCCAATGGAGAAATTATGAGTCTCTTTGCTAAGAGATTCTATAACATGGCAAGAAAGGAGTTAAGGAGGAAGCCTTCAAGGAATGAAGATAAACCTAGGTATGATAAGACCCCTTCAAAAGAAGTTGTCTGTTTTGGATGCAGGAAACCTGGAAATTTTATATCAGAATGTCCAGAAGCTCAAAAGAAAGACAAAAGGCATGAGAAGGAGTCAAGAAGACATCAGCACAACAAGGCCTCCTCCAGCAAATACAAAAAGAAGGAGAAGTGCTTTGTGGCTGAAACCTGGAGTGATACTGAAGATGAAACATCCTCATCCAGTTCCAATGAAGATGATATAGAAGAAAAGAAGGCAACAGAAGTTTTCCTTATGGCAATAGATGCTGGAAGCAGTAGATTAAACTCAGATGAATCAGAAGATGAAGAATTCCTCTCTTAAGAGGATCAGGTAATTGCTTCATATGATTTTCAGTCTAAAGAATTCAAATCTGAATTTAAACTATTGTGTTTAGACATAATAAGATCTGAGAAGGAAATCAAACTTCTCAGGGAAAAACTATTAGAATAAGAAAAAATCATTGCAGATAATGAAAAATTAATTGAAGAATTAAACCTAGCTAATCAACAAATAATGTTCCTAACATTAGAATTAAGTAAGGCTAAGGAACTAGAAGAAACCTTAAATGGTAGAAGGTTACAATTGATAGACATAACTAGTACAGTTAATACAAGATCCAATAACAACAAACTAGGATTAGGAGCCTCATCTAATGAACCAATCCTTATTCAGAAAAATCAACTATCAAAACCCATTAATTTTATCTCTGAAAATGGTAAGAAGAATACTGAACAAGTAAAGAAAGTCAATGAAGTGCTTAAACAACTAGACCTTAAGAAAATAAGTTAGAAAAAGAAAAACACATAATATAACTATGTTCAGCAAATTTTGTCGAACTAAGAACGACGAAATGGGTATAGTTCGTCGAACTCAGAACAATGAACTCTGAACGCAAATAATAACGTAATCTATTCTTCAAACTGGGATCGATGAAACCAGTATGGTTCGTCGACCAGAGATCGACGTTTTTGGGGCTCTTAGAATGGATACTTCCATTCTTCGAGTAGAGATCAAAGAAATCAACCCCGATCGTCGAGCTCAGGTCGACGAACATACCCAAATTTGTCAGATCTAGTTCATAACCAGAGTAATGTAAAAACTAATAAATCCATTAATCCCTTTTGTCAGTGGGTACCACCTCCTAGAAGGTATCATCCTTTAGGTTATAAGGATCAACCCGAATGCTCTTTTATTTCTAGTTTTGGCTATGTTAAACAACAAGGACCCAAGGTAACCTGGGTTAAAAACTGCTAATCCTTTTTGCAGGTAGAAGAGAACCCTGTCACTCAAAACAAGTTGTACCTGGACAGTTGTTGCTCTAAACATATGACAGGTTGTAAAGAATGCCTAATCACCTATAAAACTAAGACTGGACCTAAATTAATCTTTGGGGACTCATGCTTTGGACTGATAGAAGGCTATGGTGACTTTAACTATGGAGCTGTCACATTCAAAAATGTGACTTATGTAAATGGTCTAAAGCATAACCTGATATCAGTAAGCCAAATATGTGATACAGGTTATCAAGTAAGCTTTACTAACTCCCTATGTACTATTTCTTTAAACAACACAATAGTTTTAACAGGAACTAGACAAGGCAACATTTACTTAGTAAATTTTGAATCAGCTAAATCTGATATCTGTTTATTCAATTCTATTAGCTTTCAAACTAGTTTATGGCACAAAAGACTAGGTCATGTAAACCTTAAGAATATAGCTAGGTTATCTAAGGACAATCTTGTTAGAGGTTTACCTTCTGGTCCCTATAAGAAGGAAGGCCTCTTCAAGGCTTGTCAAATAGGCAAGCAAACTAAATCTAGTTTCATCCATTAATAAGAGTGATTCACCTAGAATTCTGTATTTGCTCCATATGGACCTTTTTGTTCCTATTGCTGTATAAAGTCTAGGAGGAAAGTCTAATACATTAGTTGTTGTTATTGACTTCTCCAGATTCACATGGGTTTTCTTTTTGAGAGCAAAGTAAGATACTTTTCAAGTTCTTACAGATTTTTTCAAGAACATACAGATGTAGTATTCTACTCAAGTTGCATTGATCAGAAGTGATCATGGCACTGAGTTTGAGTCTCTTCTTATACTAGAGTTCTGTAGGAAAGAAGGTATAAGACACTGCTTCTCAGCTCCCAGAACTCCTCAACAAAATGGGGTAGTTGAAAGGAAGAATAGAACACTTATTGAAGCTGCAGGTACATTGTTTACAGATGCTTACATGCCTCTATCCTATTGGGCAGAAGCAGTAAGTACAACAAACTATGTTCTGAATAGAAGCCTAATACATAAACTAAAGCTTTAGACTCCCTATGAACTACACAAAGGGAAGAAACCTATAATCACCTATTTTAAAGTATTTCGATGTATATGCTATATTCACAACAATGACAAGAAACATCTTAGAAAGTTTGAAGCTAAGGCTGCAATAGGAATTTTTCTAGGATATTCCCAAGTCAGTAAGGCATATAGGGTGTTTAATAAATAAACACTAAAAATTGAAGTATCTATGCATGTGACATTTGATGAATCTAACATGTTTTACATGGAGAGAGATATCTCTACCAACAGTCATTTGAAGGTACAGAATTTGTGTGAGAGCTTGGATGATCTAAACCTTACCTCAAAGGTTGAATCACATCCCTCTCCACAAGTTATATCAGAAGCTGAAAGTGAAGAAGAGATTGTGGAAGCAACTCAAATAACTGTTGCTGAACAAACTTCTCTTAATGATTTTGTCATACTTAGAGATCACCCTAGATCTCAAGTGATAGGAGACATATCTGCAGGTGTGCAGACAAGGCATCAACTCAACCCTGATGTGATGCTTGCCTGCTTTCTCTCTCAAATTAAGCCTCAATCTATATCTGATGCAGAGCAAGATCCAAACTGGATTATTGCAATGTAAGAGGAACTCAACTAGTTTGAGAGGTGTAAAGTTTTGGACTTAGTTCCAAGGCCTAAGGGCTATCCAATAATTGGGACTAAGTGGGTATTCAGAAACAAACTTGATGCCCAAGGTGTGATTGTGAGGAACAAGGCAAGGCTTGTTGCTCAGGGATACAGACAAGAGGAAGGAATTGATTATGATCAAACATTTGCACCTGTTGCAAGACTTGAAGTAATTAGATTTTTCTTGGCCTATGCTGCTCACAAGAAATTCGAGGTATATAAAATGGATGTCCAAAGTGCTTTTCTCAATGGGGAACTAAAAGAAGAAGTATATGTGGAACAACCACCAGGTTTTATTTCTTCAACTCACCCCTCCTATGTTTTTAAATTGCATAAGGCTCTCTATGGTTTAAAGCAAGCTCCAAGAGCTTGGTATAAGACCTTAGCCAGCTTTCTTTTAGAGCATGGTTTTTCAAGAGGCTTGGTTTATAGAACCCTTTTTTACTAAACTGCATCATGATAAAATTCTACTAGTATAAATATATGTAGATGACATAATCTTTGGCTCTACTGATCCAAATCTGTGCAAAAGATTTTCTGATCTAATGCACTCAAGGTTTGAGATGAGTAACATGGGTGAGTTATCATATTTCCTTGGTCTCTAAGTGAAACAAACCCGTGAAGGAATCTTCATCTCTCAGTCTAAATATGCTAAAGAGCTTATTAAGAAGTTTGGGATGAATGATGCCTCTATCATGAAGACTCCCGTGACTGCCAATGCTGTTATAGATGCAGATGAATCTGGAAAACCAGTTGATCAGACCAAGTATAGGGCCATTGTTGGATACCTACTGTATTTAACAGCAAGCATGCCAAACATTATGTTTGTTACATGTCTTTGTGCTAGGTTCCAGGTGAACCCTAAAGAATCTCACCTTATTTTCTTAAAAATGATTTTAAGATATATAAACGATTGTCCAGATCTAGGCCTCTGGTATTCAACAGAATCAGCATTTGTGTTAACTTAATTTTATGATGTTGATTATGTTGGATGCAGAGTAGACAGGAAAAGTACCTCAGGAACTTGTTAGTTCCTTGGTGACAGACTTGTATCTTGGTTCTGTAGAAAGCAAACATCTGTTTCAACTTCCACTGCTGAAGCTGAGTATATGGCTACAGGCAGTTGCTGTTCACAGATTTTGTGGATACAAAAACAACTACTAGATTATGGTGTCAACTTAAATAATTCAACTATACTATGTAATAATACAAGTGAGATTTCAATTGCACAAAATCCAGTATTGCATTCTAGAACCAAGCATATTGATATTAGACATCATTTCATTAGAGATTGTATTGACAAAAATAAGATTAAACTTGAATTTATCTCTACTAATTTACAAAGAATAGACATATTCACTAAGCCATTGGACTCATCCAAGCATCTGTTCTTTGTCAATAAGCTTGGTATGATAAATGGTCAGGATTTAATCTAATGTTCTGTCTGTAGTCAAAGAATTGTCTCTGTTCGTCGACCTGAGATCGATGAACTGATAACTATTCTTGAGAATTTTCGTCGACCTAAGATCGACGAAATCTCTTAATAAAGCTCATTTGTCGATCAGAGGATGACGAATTATATCTCTACAAGTTTTCTGTGAACGACGAAAACAATCCCTCTCTTCGTTCTTAGATCGACGAACTTTGTCCTTTACGTAATTTTCATCGATCTGAGATCGAAGAATCTTGAGTTTTCGTCGGATTGAGATTGTCGTTTCATATTCCAGAAAATACTATATCTTGCTTTTCTTCGACCTCAATCCCGCGCTTTCAGAATTCCCTCCTGAACTTGATCTTGTGTTTTCTCTTGCAGGTGTGCTCTTTCTCTCTCTCATTTGATCTTAACGTCACAAATGGCCGCTACTGGATACACCGACATAAAGTTTGATCATGGTTTCGATATTGATTTTGATTCTTTCCAACAGTCAGATAAAATTTTCATAGATATTCTATCGTTATTTGAGGAACAAAATCTGAAGCGATTCATGACTGAAAGAATCAGGATTCCTATGATGGAAATCAAGGAATGGGTTGGCTCTTCTTCTTCAACAGAGACTGAAATGACTGGAACTATTAGTGGTAATATGGTGATTCTTTATCCCTCCGTTCTCTCTGAACTTTTCACTTTGAAAACTTGAGAAGATGATCTAGAACAAGATGATAAGGAATATGAAGATATGCTGGCTGTTATGGGTCACTTCAGCGAAAACCCTAACAAACTGTATAAGAAAAATTTCTTCTCGGCATATAAATTTCTTGCGGATGTCATTGGGAAGGTGCTATTTGTTAAGCATACAGCACATGACTACATCTCCAGGCAACAGTTCCTGGTTATGGATGCCCTGGTCAGTAAGAGAAGTGTGAACTGGCCACAAATTCTGTTTGACCTAATCATGAGAAAGAACATCAAAAAGGAGGTTTGCTATGGCAGAATCTTGGGCTTGTTTTTGACAGCCAAGGCTAATGAATTGCTGGTATCTCAGACCACCTTCATTAATGCCACTAAGAGGCTCTCATCTGCCCTCTTTCGCATATGGGAGAGGACTATCATAAAGCCATCTAAGGGCAAGACCTCTTCCTCTAAATCTTCTGAAAGTACAAGGGCTACATCAACCACTCCTCACCCCTCTACAGAGATTCCATCCACCCCTCCACCTCCTCCTGATTCTCAAGCTCCATCTCAGCCTCAAGTTCAACAAACCCCGGCCTCCATTTCTATTCTAATACATACCCCTACACCTCCAGCATCTCCAATTCCTTCTTCCCCTACACATATTCAATCCAATTCTCCCTCTCTTAGGGCTGATACATCCATCCCTACTCCTCCCCAATCTCCATTTCCATCTCATCTTGCTGATATCCCCCTCTCCACTCTCACTTCAATCCCATCTTTTAATTTACTTTCATTTTCTTTGAACACTCCTTCTCCTAACCAATCTCATCAACAGGACCCCCTTGCAGACACTTCCAACCAACCATCTCCTCTAACAACTATCTTCACTACCTCTATCCCTTCTCAACCACCTCCTGCCTAAATATCTGACTCCACATCTTTGATTCCCCTAATCATCCAACCACATCTTGAGCTCCTCAAGCCTATCCTCCAAACCATCATTGCAGAAGCTATTTACCCTCTATCTATCTCCATATCATCTCTTTCTGCTCAAATCTCTACCCTAACCTCTACCCTCTCTTCATCTGGGGGCCTGGCTTCAGTAAATACTGAAACCAGGCAAGGGGAGATACTTAATGATGAAGTAGCAACAGCAGTACCAGCAGCAGCAGCAGGAACAAATGTTGATATGGAACAAGATTTTCTACATTTTCTTGATACTGATATGAAATCAGATAATATAGAGATAACTGACTCAGTAACAGATATAGATAATCAAGGTATAGATATTATAGTATCCAATGTTAAAGAGACAAGCCTTCCAGAAGTTCTTCCTAGAAGGGTCTACTTCATTAAATCTAAAGTAAATCTACATACTCTGTTGAAAATTTTTGGATCTTATATTCAGTTATGCTTCTCCTTTCCCACTCAATCATCCAAAGTAATAGTATGCTACACCTCCCCTACAAGTTCAAAAGTGTTAGACATTATAAAGAAAAGTCTGATAGCTCCTCCAGTAGTACTATATGAACAAAGATCTAGCCCTCCTTGGCCAACTTATATCATGGATAATAACACTATTCCAAGTTTAGATGATCAGTAAATCAGGACATTGATATGGAAGCTGAAGCAGCTTAAGCTGAAGTTGTTCACACTCAAGCTAGTAAAGAAATTCCCAAGGATCTGATTAGTCAGATTGATGAAATATATGACAATACTTTGTCTTATGATGATGATAATGATGATGATGGTGATTCTGATGATGCTCCAAAGAGGAAGCTAATCTCCAAGAAAAGGAAAGCACCTCCTCCACTTGCCCCATAACCTAAGTATACAAATGATATTCCATACTACATTCTGCAAAACATAACTCCTTATAAGGGTATGCCAGCTTGTATGTGGCTATCCAAGAATGAACAAAAGAGCAGAAAGAAAAGCAGAAGATAATCCCCTCCATCTCAGAAATTCAAAAGGGATCCTCCTCCTCCTCCTCAGGCTGCAAGTGCCTCAGGAACCTTATCTCAGAGCTCAGAAAGATTCACTAAACCTACTCTCACTAAAACTTATCAGAGACAGGGAAGACCTTCTCATTCTTATGGAGACATTCAGCACAAATAGGGACATCAGTCTTATTCCAGACATCAGTCTGCTCAACAGTTTATTTCTGATCCAACATTTTCCCCTCCTCAATCTCCTGGCAAAGCTAATAGCCCTGAAGAACTTCCAACTCCAGCTTATGATCCTGAAGCTAGTCCAACAACAAGAATGGCTAGATTCAATGAATCTGTGGCTCTTTCTCAAATCAGGCAAGCCAGAGAAAAAGGCCAAGATCCATCTCAATTCTCTATCGTGTCAAACTACAGAAAGAAAGAGTTTGAAAGATACCATGTAGGGAAGCTGTTCAATGCTGAGGAATATATGAGTCTACATCCTGAAGCAGTGGTTCCAAGAACTACCTCACAAAAGACTATTGGTGATGCTCATATGACCATGACTATGAAGCAAGCTCATGATCCAAACAAGATAATCAAATTTACTATGCCTTCTGATTCTCATAAGAACATTTAATCTGTTTATTTTCTGTGTTTTCTGTGAACAATCTGGGTACATAGCTTTATAAAGGTACTGATAGCTTATTTATTCTATCAGTTATCTCAGTTTTCATGCTATGTTTACTTCATTTTGTTTTGTGAACTTTTTTTTGTTTATTTGAAGTAACCTTACCCAAATAGGGGGAAATTATTGGAACCCCTAGGTGATTTGGGCTAGTTTCTCTTCTTAGGTTGTGACCCATATTGTATAGAAGGGTCAAATTTTATGTGTTTCTAGAGTCTAGGCCATGTTCTTAGAGTCAACAGATATAAGGACCAACCTACAACACTGCCAAAGACTCAATACTTAGAGAAATCAAGAATTAAAAAAATAAATCTACATTCGTCGATCTCAGGTCGACGATAGTCGTGCTCAGCTCGACTAACTCAGAGCTAAAATCTCTGAGCTTAGCTCAACGCACTCCGTTCTCAGATCGACTAACTCTTTAACACTCAATGCCGACGGATTGACCAAGTTCTTAAGTCGACTAACTTCATAGTCTCTGGTCGACGAACATAGAGCCCAGAATTAATCAGTTTATGCACAGCAGTTTATTCACAGAGCTTAGTTTGACGAAAGCTGATCTCAGTTTGACGAAGGCTGATCAGAGGTCCATGAAATCTCAGGTCAACGAAAGCTGATTATAGGTCGATGAAAGCTGATCTCAGGTCGAAGAAAACTGTAAGATATTTTGTTATTTATTCTTTCTCTTTCTGTCTCATCATTCAATATATATTATAGGCTATTAATTCCCTTGTAAATCAATGCACTTATATTCTCAGAATAGAGCCGTTACTGGCAGCATTGATTGCTAACATCCTTCATGGAATTAATTGCTTATATCTCGGGACAGACATAGAATAGAATAATTGACAGCATTCTTATCGTTTTTCGTTCCCATGATTTCGGCTGAACATTTATTACAGAGTTTTCTTTTTGAATTCGACGAAGTTGTAGTTATCTCATACATATCTCCCTACCAAGAAAAATACAAGAAACACAAGAGCAGAGATTGATCATCAATTAGAGTAACAACAAAGAAAACATCACAAAGTGCAGTGAAAAACATCTCTCAGAAAATTGACTGCTCTCAAGAGAAGAAGAAAGAACAACTATCACCATCAAGAGTTTTTCTTTCTCTCCCTCTTTTTTTCTAGGGATATCAAGTGACAGCAACATTCAAATCAGTCAAGGATCGCTGAAAATCTGAAGGCCTACACCCTGAAGCAAAGCTTCCTTCTTTCCTGAATAGATCAACATCTCAGGGGGAGCTTTGACACCATCAATAATCCACTTGTCTTGTCTCAGTTGTATTTGAGAAAGAGAAGAACATCATCACTCTCTCATCCCCACCTCTCTACAGGGTTTTAATTCCCTTCAAAATTATTCTGGTTGCAAGTCTCCTTCCAAAAGACTTGGGTTGGTTTTTAGGCACCTGATCAAAAGCTCATTGGCGGAAGTCATCTGATCAAAATCCTGAGTGGATTCCTACTTGGGTGGTAGAAGAGTGGATGTACCCAAGTTTGGGGAACCACTATAAAATTCTTGTGTTGTCTGTGTGTCTGTTATATTCTCTTGTGCTTGTGCTGTGATAAAATATTTGCTGTGTAGCTTTGTTACTTTTCTCTAGTTCACTTGCTGCACTTGTACACTTCCCTATTTTTTTGCGAAAGGGAAAAGTTTTCAAAAACTCTATTCACCCCCCCCTCTAGAGTTTTTAAGAGCTTACCCTATCTTTCAGGGTCGGCGAAGTGGCTTATCGGTTGAGGCCATCGGTGGAGTTGAGTGGACTACACGAGGTATTCCACATCTCAGTATTGCGGAAGACGGTGCAAGAGCCTTCGCAGGTGATCGCAGTGGATCAAGTGCCGGTGGACGAAGGGTTAACGACTAAGGTCAAGCCTGTTCGTATTGAAGAATTTGAGGTCAAGCAACTCCGTAATAAGGAGATCCAGATGGTCAAGTTCCGGTGGGACAATTGCGGTCGGGAGGAGCTCTCTTGCGAACGGAAGTAGACCATACTGGAGGAGTACCCAGAGTTATTTCTCTCAGGTAACGCTTTTGGTTTTTGTTTATCTTTCCTTTAGTAATTTCGTGGACCAAATTCTTTTAAGAGGGAGAGAGTTGTAACGCCCCGAAATAGAAAAGGGTGATGGGTGGCATTTTGAGCCAAATCTGGGTTTTGCTAGAGGTGACACAACCTGGGATACGGGCGTGTCCTAGAGCATGTCGTGCTCGGGTTCGGCGTTGGTCGCGTGGTCGATGATTTTGGAGTCAACGATCGTCGGGGGGGGGGGGGGGGGTGTGAACACGGCCTGGGACACGGGCATGTCCCAGGGCGTGTCAGTCACTCAGAGCCTTAGACTCAAAGATCGTTGAGTGAGGGGCGCACAGCCTGAGCCCAGGCGTGTTCGGGTCCGACTCGGGCGTGTGAAATTCGAAACAGGTGTGTCGAATGATTGCATCCTCCTAGGGTCATGCGACGGTTTGTGCAAAGGCAGTTACACGACCTGGGACACTGGCGTGTCCCAGGGCGTGTCTAGCATACGGCATGTGACACGGGCGTGTCATATGGCCGTATTGTGCTCGTGTGTTTTGGACCTGTGTCGTTGGGGGAACACGCCCAGTGACACGGGCGTGTACTAGCTGACACGGGCGTGTCAAGCCTGACATGGGCGTGTTGGGTGCCCGTGTTCTTTTCAGGACGCGTCGGTTTCGACGGAGAATGGGTGACACGACCCTGAACACGGCCATGTTGCAACCCTTGTTCGACCCAGGATTTCTTATTTTGGGCTGAATCGTGGCCGTCCGTTTCCTTGGTTTGGGATCCAACGGTGGGGGGCTATTCCTGATGAGTAAAAACCGGGAATAGGGCTTTGAAAACCCTCATTCTATTTGGGTTATCTCTCTCTAAAAGCTAGAGAGAAGGGAGAGCAAAGAGGAAGAGGAAGAGCTATATCCGGTCACCGGTGGAGCTTCGGAGCTCCAAATCGCGAGTCGACTTCGGATCCGCGTAGGCAAGGAGATTGCGGTGCTTTCTATTCGCATAGATTTCCATGGTGCCAAGGAAAACTGCTAGGGTAACGATTCTCATTTTAGGACATGTGAAGTCCTCTTTTCCTTTGCATAGGAAGCCCTCTCACGCAAGTGTGCGATGAGTTGAGGCATTCCTTGGGGTAGATATGTAAATTTTCCCTTGTGTAGAGTCTGTATGCCAAAACGGACATAGACATGATGTGTGAAGCCTATCCGGACAAGTTGGCATGGATCGGTGATGTTGCATTGCATAATTACCGGAGAAGACTACGTGTGAATGGTTGTTTTTCGGGTTTTCTACGAGGTAGATTGCAACAGGGAGCCTTGGAGACTAACTCCAAGGTTCACCTGGAAAACTGGGCAAATGCAGGATGTTGCCAACATGGTGGCCGGGGAGCAAACTCGAACATAACCGGGTTATGTGAATTGCGTGATGGAAATGGGACTCGGGGAGTCTTGACCTGCCCATATGGCTTAAATTGACGTTGCGGTATGAGCATGGGTCAAGTGGAACCGTACCCGATCTATGTCGTTCGGTGGAATCGTTTTCATGGATGAGGGTCTTCAGCGGTCTATGGCTTAAATTGAGATGACCAATGCTAGGAAGACAAAATGCTCATATGGTTGGCCGTCCAAGGGACGGTGGTGAGACGGGAACGTCTATGGCTAAAATTGACGTGATGTTGGTCGGCTCTCCGTGAATGTGCCCTGAGTGCACCTGTGATGAAGTGTGTGTTTACACTATACCGCTTGATTATTCTAACAAATGTAGGGAAGAGCATCGCCGCCCTGAGGTTGGTGCGGGGTCGTTATAATTTGGTCAACATAGCTGACCGTTGCTTTTGTTTACCACCGTGCGGTGGATTGTTGCTTGCAGGTGCTGCGGAGCCAAGCGGTAAATAGCGGGCTAAAGCCCAAGTTGCTATGCCGGCTCTCGAAGGACAAATATTGAGTGTTTTTCTTATGTACTCATGTGTGACCAGCCTGCGTGCCGAGGTTTGGAAGACACTTTTATTGAGCAAACCTTTGTAAGGCCATAAGGCCAATATTTGTGTATTATACATTCCTATGGGTTTATTATAGTGGGCATTCATGCTTGGTTGGGTTCTTTTATCAGTGCAACTTAATAAATTTCTTCCGCTAGGTGCTCTGTGTAGGACGTTGTGATTGGTTGATTTGTTTCATTTAGTAACCAACCGATCTGTCCGTAGTATATGGCGTCGGGCCCCGGCCGAACCTACTGCTATATGCTATACGACGGATAGGGGTATTACACCTCATGTCATTTGACCTGCTAAGGTTTTGTGGGCTGGGTTGATACCCAAATAGTAGGATGATAACCTATTGGAATTAGTGACCCAATAAGTTACTTTCTTCATCTTTCGGGTCACTCGAGTCTTTTGTGACAAAAATTAATATTGGACCCTTATATTTGCGTAATCGACTCATTAGCCCTCACTAGACTAATAGACACACGAGTAGTATGTCAATACCAAAAACTAGTCGAATTGACTAATCTTGATACTAGGTTGAACGACTTGAATGAAAACACTTTCGTTCGCCTAAACGCACACCAAACAATATAAATGATAATATAATGAGAATCATAACTAGTGCACTCCTATTAACTCCAGAATTTTATCAAGACTCCCTAAGAATAATTGGAGCATGATGGGCCAATAAAAAATTAATTAATCTTTTAAAAATTAATTAATTTATTAAGTATTTTTGAGATTTAAGATAAAATAACAATAATATTATTATTCTCTCAAATTTTTTATCATAGCACTCTAAACATATTTGAAAGAGATGTGGTGATTAAAATCTGTTATTGAAATATAAATTATTTATTTTTGATTTTATTATGTAGAAAACACCAAATAAATAAATCAAAATATGAAAATACATTCAAAAATTTTGAAATAAATTCTAAAAATATTTTAGGACTTCCAAAGTCTGTCATAAAATTTTTAGCTTAAAATAAATTATACTTAATTATTAAATCCAAAATTAAGCCTCTATTAACATATTAAAACCCCATAATAACTCTCCCTCTTAATGAGGGGGGCTGGTAATTAATCTCCCCCTATTCTCAATGCCTTGGGAAGGCTGAACCGGCTGTAAGTTGGCGGACTCACCCAAGAGGAGGGAATGCACCTTATTAAAGCCCTCCCAACACTAAAGTGACCACCGTCCTTCCTATATAAACCCCTCAAGACTAGGGTTTTGTTTTTTTTCCAGCACCATACCACCCTAACCAGCAAGAGACCACTCCCCGATCACCTTCCGGCGAGCCTCTTCCACAAAATCCGGCAAACTCCACCGCCATGGCCGCACGACGATCCCCTCGCCTAAACAGCACGAATGTAAGTTCCTCCGACTTCTCTCTGCCCTTAGATCCTTTTCTCGTCGATCCTTGCCGTTTACGACCACCCGAGATGGCATTCCCGGCCATGGAAGCTTTGGACCACCCCAACGACCTCCGTCACCGTTATGAGTTTCGGCCTCGCATGGGGCGTGTGAAGGGGAGGAAGTGTCCCTACAACCCTTCCTCAAGGCCCTTGAGGTGAAGAGGTTCGATGGAAACCGCTTCAGTGGCCTCTTCTTTCCGATCAAAATAATAAAATAAAATGATAAAAAAAATTCTGTTAAAATTTTTCTGCCCCCGCCGGCGGCGACCGGCCGCCGGAAGTCACCCCACCGGAGGCCCTCCCCGGGGTACTCCCACTAAGGGTAGTGGCCGAAGCCAAAGTCCCATCCAACGGAGGTGGGGCAGCCCGTAACCCCCCTGCCTCCTGTTTCACGGTGGCATTCCAGCCACCGTGGACCTGGAGATATTTTTCTCTAGGTCGCCGCCAGCGGCATCGGACAGCCACCAGCCGACTCCCTGCCAGAGCGCCCACCCCGGGCGAGTTTACTGGGGGTAGTGGCCAGAGTAACCGGTGCTCCGGCCGGCCAAGATGCCACCCGCATGGCCTCACGGTGGCTGCATGCATACAGCCACCGTGAGCCCCTTAATTTTTTTTAAGTCTTTTTTTTGGCGCTGATCGCCGGAGCCGGCTGCGGCGGTCCACCGCCGACCAACGTCGCCGGAGCGCCCAACCTGGACGAGGCTATCAGAGTTGGTGGCCGGAGCAACCTTTGCTCCAGCCGTATACTGGAGGCCCCCGCAATAAGTATTTTTGGGGGGAGGGGATAATAGGTTAACGGTGGCTGCATGCATGCAACCACCGTGGATCTGGATGGAATTTTCTTCCAGATCCCAGGGTGCCGGCGGCAGCGGCTGGCCGCCGGCCATCTCTCCGGTGTGCTCACCTTCGGCGCATCCACCGTGAGAGTTGGCCGGAGCATGGTGGCTCCGGCCGATCATAGATATTATCCCGCATGACATCACGCCATCACTGTAGTAAGTTAATATATATATATATATATGGAGCTTCATTAGATGTATGCAATCACCATGATAATATATTATTCATATAAATTACATTATGGTATAAATGACACCATTTAATTAAAAGAGCTCTATTTATTTTTGAATTTGTTGGCCGTATATTTGCTTAGAGAGAAGTTACCAACTTAAATTATTTATTGTATTGATTGGTAAGGTAGTCAACTTGAATCTCTGGCAATGCCACCTCCGTACCAGGAGTCCTGTAAAAACGTTTAAATCTATGTTTTTATTTAGTTTCATTTTAAACCATCAAGAGGTTGGACAAACAATTGAATTATTCTTTGATAAAACAATAGAATACCACTAACGTATAAAGCCATAGAAATTGCGAAATGCTTAAATTAATCTGTCGGATCAATGCATCGTCTCAAAAATGTTATGCATGCTATCATGTATTAAGATTTTTATTGTTGTTGCTAGTTTTAAGTTAACTGCATAAATTGTGGACGGAGCAACTCCGGGCCAGAGTCTATTAGGCATGAGATCATGGCCTTCTTCCTGCTACACATTTACATTTTAACCCTTGCTCTTAAGTAAGTGTGTAGAAACTGTTTGTAAAACTCCTCAAGCGCGTATGAATCACTCCAATATATCCTAACATGCTACCTTAGTTTATTGAACAATTTAAACAAAAAAATATAATTTTATATGATACACGACCATGAGAGAACTCCCGCATATAGGTCACCGTGAATTTAGGAGATAAGCTTTATGTTTAGATCAGATTTACAATTCTTTTTATGGTTATATATATATATATAAACCTCAAAATTTTGGTATAGCTTATTTTGCTGTCATTCATATGGTTTTTGTTGATATCAGTATATAGAAAATATTGTTTGTATAGTGTGAATCTAGTCTTTTATTGGTGCAAATCTAGTGTCTCAAAACTTGGAGCCAAGTCTTAACTATTTATTACTGTTATAAGAAATGTTACTTAATCATTTCAATCGTTACTTATTGCATGGCAATATGGGAGGGTGCATGGTTACTGATGTGGTGGGTTCGTCGGCTTCCCCCTATTATACACTACGGGATAAGTTGTGATAATGAAATCTATATTTGTTGGGTAGTAGAGAGGACCGGGGCCTAGCTACCCCTTTCATATAGGTCAGTCTCACACCCATTGGTTATGTGCCGAGAGGGTTGATCTCCGCACGGGTGTGGATGTGTTCCCACCAAGAGTACCTATTCTTCACAAGGTACGAAGGCCTAGGAAGTCGGGGTGTATCCATAACCAAGAAGTGGGAGCAACCAACCTACTATCTCCGTCTGGCCATGGCGGTGAGGCCTTAGAAGTGAGCTCCTTCTCTTAATAGGTCACTATGTCGACATAGGGGAAAATGATTATGACACATCATTCGAGTGACCGTGAGAACATCATACATGATCATTACATCAATTATACATGATATGTTTACATGTGCTATCATCTTGGTCCGTCATCGTATAACCACCGTAAGGAGGAGTTATACGATGACGGATACAATTACTGCTTCAGTACTCTCTTTATAAACCATTGATTTCCCCTGTCACTACCTTTTAGTTGCTTATACAAGATATGTTGCTTCGGCTATTGTACTAACTTTCTTTGCAGGTTTCCTTCCTTGCACCCATTAGGGGCTGGGGCAGAGCGTGGGATTTACTTGGTCATGATGTCGCTAATGTACTCTGTACGTATCATTTTAGGGCCCGATGCGCCTACCCACTGAGCAGGAGCGGATGAAGGAACATAGGCGTGATCCCGTTGATGAGGAGTTCCAGGATCCAGTTTGGATAGTCGACGAGGATTTGAGTGTACTATTTTGTGGAGAGAGGATGTGTGATTTCTTTTGTAGACTCTATGTTAATCAACTCATGTTTGGTTGATCTTTTTTGGACACTTATACCCTCGTTGGTTTGTTATGGTTTACCTATTTCTATCATGATGAAATATCTATATTCTATGATGCTTCCGGAAAATTTTTATACTCTGTGAATGATTTTCTATTCTGATATATATAGCCTTACAAAGCGCATGTCCCGCCAATTGGGTCGCGGGTCGGGTGAGAGAGGTGGGCCCTCTACCGAAACACGAACCTTTTAGGGGGGCAAGCGCTTTGGGCATAAGGTCCTCCTGATTTCAAAGGGGGGATCTTTCAAGGGTATCAGAAAGAGGTTTTTATCCTCCGACCCGTGGGTATAAGAGGGAAAAATGATCCAGATTTATAAAAACAATGACAGGCGATTCACCACAGTATGACAACTAGTTCGAGGACGAAATATGTATTGGAAGCATGGTGGACCGTAGTAGAATCATGATGAAACATCTCGTAATTATACGCTAGTAAAACCCAACCAAATCAATTCTTCGACCAAGTACCTACCCTTTAGTTTAATTATATAGTTCTAACACACATTTTATATTCTGACACAGGAATTTCGGGAGCCTACCCTCAGATTGAGAATTTGAACACGGATGACACCGATGAGGACAGTTACACCCCTTACACACCAGTTGATGAGTGGGCCCCTCCACCTCCTACCGCACCCACTAGTCATGCAGTGCCGACACAGCTGGCCCCGTTTCACTAAACAGAGTTATTGCAGACTTTTACCGCACTACTAGACACTTTACGAGCCTCACTGTAGCAGCTTCAACTGCTTCTACAGGCACAGGTCCCTACAGATGCAGAGAGATTGGTGATGTTCAGGATCTTTCATCCCCTGACCTATAGAGGGACAGAGTCAGCCATCCAGACAGAGGATTGGATGGAGAGGATTGAGGAGCTACTCAGGGGAATGCACTATCCTTCCTACAACACAGTCTCCCTAGCTACCACCCTTCTAGAGGGCTATTCTCGGTAGTGGTGGAGGTTTATCTTACATACCACTTATAAGAACCGCCGCCTGACTGATGTTTCCTAGAGAAGTTTCTCTACCTTTATGATGGAGCATTTCTTTTCTGGCTTTGACCGGACAGAGCTCTAGGAGAGCTTTCTTCACATTCGGTAGGGCTCTATGACAGTTACGGAGTACCAACGAGAGTTCTCCAACCTTTCCCGATATGCTGGCATCATGGATATAGAGGATGAGAATCAGGCCAAGAGGTTCTTTCAAGGCCTCAACGACTCCATTCGTCAACAGCTGATGACTTCAGCTCATGCTCCCTTTGAGGTTATCGTCCACCTTGCAAAGACAATGGAAGCTGATATAAAGACCACTCGAGAGAGGAATAGGTTGAAGAGAATATCAGAGACCCCCTAGGGACAGGATTAGAGAGTTCAGGGGAGGCATCAACGTGTGTGGGGAAATGACAGGAGATCATAGGGGCTATGATCGAGAAGATCGCCACCAGCCACCCCGCGACCACAATCGGAGAAGGACACCCCCACCTCACCAAGCATAGTAGAGGGCCCTCCCTACACAAGCATATGCGGCTAAACAATGCCATTTTGAAAGGCGTTATTTCCACTGCAATGAGTTGGGACATTTGCGAACTCAATGCCCCCTTTTAGCACACAGGGAAGGGCATCAGGACAATTACCGTAGTGAAGGTCATGGTCGGGGCCAGCCCGGTCGAGGACCACCACAACCTCCCGAGCAGGCTTATGCATTGGACCTAGGGAGGGATCGAGCCATTGCTGACGTGGTGAACGATACGAGTTTTCTTTATACTGCACCTTAAATTATGATATTTTTATTACATTCGTATATACATTACCATCTCAAAATCAATCGAAACCACAGGGATCCTCTATATCAATGATCGGGCTGCTTGAGCGCTCTTTGACACGGGCGCCACTCGCTCTTTCGTGTCTCATGATTTCGTGCATCAGGAGCTAGGATTGGTTTACCTCATAGGAAACCCGTTGCAGGTATGACTCCCCGATGGATCAGTGATTATCTCCTCAGACTTATGCAAATTTCGAGTAAAGATAAATGGTTAGGAGATGGAAGTTGAAGCAGCGGTACACTAGCTGTAAGGGTTTGACCTTATATTAGGGATGGATTGGCTCACGGAGCATGCAACACAAATAGACTGTCAGAACAGGACGGTGACCCTCCAAGAACCAACGGGAGGAACATTCACCTACCAAGGTATACCATTTATTTCTCGCCTCATGCTGAATTCCATACAGGCGACGAAGGCCACCATGAGAGGTGATGAGGTGTTTGCTGTCTATTTTGAGATGATGGGGGCAGACCATGGAATTTGCTGAAGTTAAGGTGGTAAAGGAGTTTCCGGATGTCTTTCCGGAGAAGCTCCCTGGACTACCTCCAAATCAGGAAGACGACTTCAAAATCCACCTCCTTCTCGAGGCTCGTACAGTATCGAGATCTCCTTACAGGATGGCACCAAAGGAGCTGGAGGAATTCAGAGTACAGCTACAAGAATTGGTAGACTAGGGATTCTTCCGATCCAGTTCTTCCCCTTGGGGAGCACCCGTGCTCTTCATAAAGAAGAATGATGGATCCCTTCGGCTCTGCATAGACTACCGGGAGTTGAACCGGCTGACCGTGAAGAATACATATCCCCTCCCAAGGATAGAAGAGTTGTTTGATCAATTGCAGGGGGCATGATGTTTCTTCAAACTCGACCTCCGATCGGGGTACTAGCAGCTCACGATTGATGATAATGATATTGAGAAGACCACATTCTTCTTTCATTACGGGCAATACGATTTCACAGTGATGCCGTTCGGTGTAACTAATGCCCCAACAATGTTCATGTCTTTGATGAATCTGGTGTTCGAGCCCTTTATCGATCAATTTGTCATCGTATTAATCGATGACATCCTAGTATACTCGGCATCGGAAGAGCGGCATATCACACACTTAGAGAAGGTGCTCCAAAATTTGCGAGAACAGCACCTGTATGCAAAATTTTTGAAGTGCTAATTTTGGCTTAAGGAGGTTGGATTCTTGGGTCACATCGTGAGCGCTAATGGCATAGCAGTGGGCCCAGCAAAGATTCGCACCATTCAAGATTGGTGGAAGCTTTGTTCAGCGGCTGATGTGAGGAGTTTTCTCGGCCTTGTGGGATATTACCGTAAATTCATTGAAGGATTCTCTAAGATCGCACTACCGCTAACATCACTAGTAAAGAAAGATGTGACGTTTGTATGGAAACTACAGTGTGAAGGGGCCTTTAAAGAATTGAAGCGGAGGCTTACCTCAGCTCCTATATTGACTATACCATCGGGCCAGGAGGGCTTCCAGGTGTACATTGATGCATTCTAGCAAAGCCAGGGAGCAGTCATGATGTAATATGGTAAGGTGGTTGCCTATACCTCAAGGCAACTAAAAGTGCACGAGAAGAACTACGATACACACGAACTAGAGTTGGGAGAAGTGGCTTGACCTTGAAGATATGGAGGCACTACCTGTACGGCGTCTTGTGAGAGGTGTTTTTAGACCATAAGAGACTCAAATATATCTTCATGCAGAGAGAGCTGAACTTGCGGCAGATACGGTGGTTTGAGTTTTTGTGCGACTATGATTTCGATCTCCAGTATCACCCTGGCATGGAAAACACCGTTGCAGATGCTCTGAGTAGGAACCTTGTGGCCTCCGCTAGCTGGATGATCGGTATACCGAGAGATATTGTGTGAGGTCTCGAGGAGATGGGAATTACGGCGAGTGCACCAGGAGATGCAGTTGTGGCCTCACATCAGCTATATTGGACAGAGATCAAGTGCGATCTTCAGGACAGGATTGGGGATGCTCAGTCTGATGACCCATTATTCGAGGACGGGATTGCCCGTTTAAAGGACAGAAAAGAGCACCCT
The DNA here is from genome assembly GCA_039513925.1 of Platanthera zijinensis. NCBI lineage: Eukaryota > Viridiplantae > Streptophyta > Magnoliopsida > Asparagales > Orchidaceae > Platanthera > Platanthera zijinensis. Next base: position 134,411,878 of record CM077081.1, read on the forward strand.
AACTTTCAGATAAGGGACGAGATTCTTTACTTTCGTGATAGGATGTTCGTTCCTTCTGGTGGACAGTTTCAGCACGAGATTTTGTATGAGAGCCATCACACACGCTAGTCGATCCACCCAGGCATCACAAAGATGTTTGCAGATCTGACGAAGAAATTCTAGTGGCTAGGGATGAAGCGAGATGTCATCTCTTTTGTGACACATTCCCCGACATGCCAGCTTGTTAAGGCAGAATGCAAGAGCCCCGCCAGGTTATTACAGCCATTCCCCGTCCCCGTGTGGAAATTCGAAGAAATATCCATGGATTTCATCAATGGCCTACCCCGCTCTCGGACCGGGAATGATTCTATTTGGGTGGTGGTCGACCGATTGACGAAGATTACACGGTTCATTCCCAACCCCCAAGATGACGGTGTTGGGAAATTGGTGCGCCTTTTTATTGAGAATGTGGTTCGTTACCATGGTGTGCCAAGGACCATAGTTACGGATCGGGATGGTCGATTCACCTCGAATGAGTGGAGAAGTGTCCAAGCATATTTGCGGACCAAACTAGCGTTCAACACATCATTTCATCCCCAAGAAGATAGGCAAACCGAACGCATACATCAGACTTTGGAGGGACTTCTCCGGTTATTCCTGGTGGATAAGAAGGAGCTATGGGAGCGAATCCTACCATTACTCGAATTCTCCTACAAGAACACATATCAGGCAAGTGTTGGCATGACTCCATACGAAGCTTTGTACTTCCGGAAATGCCGAACCTTCACTTTCTTGGGTTCAAGAAGCGGATCCGAGGGCTTTGGGGCCCGTTTTCATGGAGAACATGACAGAAATTGTCCAAATGATACAAGAGCGAATGTGTGAAGCTCAGAGCCGGCAAGCCGAATACTACGACTCCCGTCATCAACATGTGGAGTTCATTGTTGGTAATAAGGTTTACTTGAAGATACGCCCCCTATACGGTGTATCTCGACTCCGTCGATAACGAAAGTTGAGCCCAAGATACATGGGCCCATATACCGTCACAAAGTGTATCAGTGAAGTGGCGTACAGGTTAGAGCTAACCCCGGAGCTTCAGGGGTTGCATGATGTATTTTATGTCTCTCCATTGAGATGCGCACTATTACGCCCCGAACATGCTATTCAAGAGGCCGCATGACCGGTAGAAGCTGATCGATCTGTGTCTCTCAAGCCGGTGCAGATCATGGATATCGAGATGAAGGTTCTGCGACGGAAGAAAGTTCCCCTCGTCCAAGTACAATGGGACAACTGCGGGACTGAGGAGTCTACTTGGGAACCTGAGGACCAGATGCGAGAACTTTACCCCGACCTCTTTACGCAAGGTAACATATAACAAATTTATATCTCTTATTTAGGGTATGTCTCCTTATGTTTTCAGAAATACTATAACCCAATCGAATTTTCGAGGACGAAAATTTTGTTAGACTTTTTAGATTTGTAACATCCCAATTTTGATTTTCTAGACCCCCCTCATGTCATTTGACCTGCTATTGTTTTGTGGGCTGGGTTGGCACCAAAATATTAGGATGATAACATATTGGGAATTAGTGACCCAATAAGTTACTTTCTCCATCTTCCGGGTCACTCAGGTCTTTTGTGACAAAAATAAATATTGGACCCTTATATTTGCGTAATTGACTCATTAGCCCTCACTAGACAAATAGACACATGAGTAGTATGTCAATACCATAAACTAGTCGAATTGACTCATCTTGATACTTGGTTGAACGACTGGAATAAAAACACCTTCGTTCGCCTAAACGCACACCAAACCACATAAATGATAACATAATGAGAATCGTGACTAGTGCACTCCTATCAACTCCAGAATTTTATCAAGACTCCCTAAGAATAGTTGGAGCATGATGGGCCAATAAAAAAATAATTAATCTTTTAAAAATTAATTAATTTTTGAGTAATTAATTTATTAAGTATATTAGAGATTTAAGATAAAATATCATATAATATTATTATTCTCTCAAAAATTTTATCATAGCACCCTAAATATATTTGAAAGAGATGCGGTGATTAAAATCTATTATTTAAATATAAATTATTTATTTTTGATTTTATTAAATAGAAAACACCAAATAAATATATAAAAATATGAAAATATATTCAAAAATTTTGAAATAAATTCAAAAAATATTTTTGGACTTCCAAAGTCTGTCAAAAAATTTTAAGCTTAAAAAAATTATACTTAATTATTAAATCTTAAATTAAGCCTCTATTAACATATTAAAACCCCCATAATAACTCCCCCTCTTAATGAGGGGGGCTGGTAATTAATCTCCCCCTATTCTCAATGCCTTGGGAAGGCTGAACCGGCTTTAAGTGGGCGGACTCACCAAAGAGGAGTGAATGCTCCTCATTAAAACCCTCCAAACACCCAAGTGACAACCCTCCTTCCTATATAAACCCCTCAAGACTAGGGTTTTTTTTCCAGCACCATACCACCCTAACCAGCAAGAGACCACTCCCCGACGACCTTCCGGCGAGCCTCCTCCACGAACTCTAGCGAACTCCACCGCCATGGACGCATGACGATCCCCTCGCCTAAATGGCACGAATGTAAGTTCCTCCGACTTCTCTCTGCCCTTAGATCCTTTTCTTGTCGATCCTTGCCGTTTCCGACCACCCGAGACGACATTCCCGGTCATAGAAGATTCAGACCACCTCATCGAACTTCACCACCATTGCGGGTTTCGACCTCTCATGGGGCATGTGAAGGGGAGGAAGAGTCCCCACGACCCTTCCTCAAGGCCCTTGAGGCAAAGAGGTTCGACGGAAACAGCTTCGGCACCCTCTTCTTTCCGAGAAAAAAAAATAAAATGATAAAAAAAAATTTCTGTTAAAATTTTTCGGCCACCGCCGGCGGCGTCCGGCCGCCGGAAGTCACCCCACCAGAGGCCCTTCCCGGGGTACTCCCACTCAGGGTAGTGGCCGGAGCCAAAGTCCCCACCAACGGAGGTGGGGCAGCCCGTAACCCCCCTGCCTCGTGTTTCACGGTGGCATTCAATCCATCGTGGACTTGGAGATATTTTTCTAAAGGTCACCGCCGGCGGAGGTGGACGGCCACCGACCGGCTCCTTGCCGGAGCGCCCACCCCGGGCGAGTTTACTAGGGGTAGTGGCAGGACCAACCGGTGCTCCGACCAGCCAAGGTGCCACCCGCATGGCCTCACGGTGGCTGCATACATGCAGCCATCGTGAGCCCCTTATTTTTTATTTTTATGTTTTTTTTAGCGCTGATCGCCGGAGCTGGATGCGACGGTCCACCGTCGGCCATCGACGGAGCACCCAACCTAGACGAGGCCATCAAAGTTGGTGGCCGGAGACCCCGGTGCTCAGGCCGTCCACTGGTGGCCCTAGAAATAAGTATTTTTGGGGGGAGGGGATAACAGGTTCACAGTGGATGCATGCATCCAGCCACCGTGGATATGGAAGGAATTTTATTCCAAATTTAGGGGTGACGGTGGCAGCGGCTGGCCGCCGACCATCTCTTTGGTGTGCTCACCTTCGGCGCATCCACCGCGAGAGTTAATCGGAGTAATGTTGCTCCTACGGATCAAAGATATTATCACGCACGCCATCACGCCATCACTGTAGTTAGTAAATATATATATATATATGGAGCTTCATTAGATGTATGCTATCACCGTGATAATATATTATATATATAAATTACATAATGGTATAAATGACACCATTTAATTAAAAGCGCTCTATTTATTTTTGATATTGTTGGCTGTATATTCGCTTAGAGAGAAGTTACGAACTTAAATTATTTATTGTATTGATTGGAAAGGTATGCAACTTGAATCTCTGGCAACGGCACATCCATACCAGGAGTCCTATAAAAACGTTTAAATCTAGTTTTTGATTTAGTTTCATTTTAAACCATTAAGGGGTTAGACAGACAATTGAATTATTCTTTGCAAAAACACTAGAACGCCACCATCGTATAAAGCCAGAGAAATTTTGAAATGCTTAAATTAATCTGTCGGTTCAATGCATCGTCTCAAAAATGTTATGCATGCAATCATGTATTAAGATTTTTGTTGTTGTTGCTAGTTTCAAGTTAACTGCATAAATTATGGATGGAGCAACTCCGGGCTAGTGGCTATTAGGCATAATGTTAGGGCCTTCTTCCTGCTTCACATTTACATTTTAACCCTTGCTCTTAAGTAAGTGTGTAGAAATTATTTGTGAAACTCCTCAAGCGCGTAGGAATCACTCCAATATATCATAACATGCTACCTTAGTTGATTGAACAATTTGAACAGAAAAATATAATTTTATATGATACACGGCCATGAGAAAACTCCCGTATATAGGTCACCGTGAATTTAGGAGATAAGCATTATGTTTAGATCAGATTTACAATTCTTTTTATGGTTATATATATATATACCTCAAAATTTTGGTATAGTTTATTTTGCTGTAATTCATGTGGTTTTTGTTGATATCAGTATATATAAAATATTTTTGTATAGTGTGAATCTAGTCTTTTATTGGTGCAAATCTAGTGTCTCAAAACTTGGAGCCCAGTCTTAACTATTTATAACTGTTATAAGAAATGTTACTTAGTCATTTCAATTGTTATTTATTGCATGGGAATATAGGAGGGTGCATGGTTAATGATGTGGCGAGTTTGTCTACTTCCCCCTATTATACACAATGGGAGAAGTTGTGACGACGAACTCTATGTTTGTTGGGTAGTGGAGAGGACAAGGGGCTAGCTACCCCTTTCATATAGATCCATATCACATCCGTTGGTTATGTGCCAAGAGGGTTGATCTCCGTAGGGGTGTGGATGTGTTCCCACCAAGAGTACCTATTCTTTACAAGGTACGAAGGCCTAGGAAGTTGGGGTGTCTCCATAACCTAGAAGTGGGAGCGACCGACCAACTGTCACCGTCTATCCACGACGGTGAGGCCTTGGAAGTGAGCTCCTTCTCTTAACAATTCACTATGTCGACATAGGGGAAAATTATTGTGACACATCATTCGAGTGACCGTGAGAACATCAGACATGCTCATTACATCAATTATACATGATATGTTTATATGTGCTATCACCTTGGTCCGTCATTGTATAACCACCATAAGGAGGAGTTATACGATGACGAGTAAACTTACTGCTTCAATACTCTCTTTATAAACCATTGATTCCCCTATCACTACAGTTTAATTGCTTATACAATATATGTTGCTTCGGCTATTGTACTAACTTTCTTTGCAGGTTCCCTTCCTTACACCCATTAGGGGGGCTAGGGAGGAGCGTGGATTTTACTTGGTCATGATGTGGCTTACGTACTCTATACATATCATTTTAGGGCCCGATGCGCCTACCCACAGAGCAGGAGCGGATGGAGGACCTTAGGTGTGATCCCATTGATGAGGAGTCCCAGGAGCCAGTTCGGACAGTCTACGAGGATTTGAGGGTACTATTTTGAGGAGAGAGGATGTGTGATTTCTTTTGTAGACTCAATGTTTGTCAACTCATGTTTTGTTGATCTTTTTTTGGACACCTATACCCTCGTGGGTTTGTTGTGGTTTACTTATTTCTATCATGATGAAATATCTATATTCTGTGATGCTTCCGCAAAATATTTATACTCTGTGAATGATTATCTATTATGATATATATAGCCTTATAAAGCGCATGTATCACCAATTGGGTCGTGGGTTAGGTGAGAGGGGTGGGTCCTCTACCGAAACACGAACCTTTTGGTTGGGCAAGCGCTTTGGGCATAAGGTCCTCCTTGTTTTAAAAAGGGGGGTTCTTACATTACCATTCTAAAAAGGGGACCGAATGACCCATGTGCTAACCACGGGGATGCGTCAAGGGCATGCTCCCTGTTTCCCTCTGCCCCGGCCGCTAGGCGCGCTCGCATCTCCTAAGACACATGCATCACTCAGGTATAACTCACAGTAGAGATCAGAAGAAGGTGGGAATTTTTCCAAAGGACCGATGATATATTAATAGCATGACGGTGGGACCAACCAAAAGATTCTCTCAAGATCAGCAAAACACTCACCGAACACGTGGGTTAGATGATTCTTTTCGAGCTTGGCCAAGCTCAAAAAGTTCGGGGATTGTGTACAACCTCGTGTTCACCGAGTGGGTCAACCAGGCTAGAAATGGCGAACTCAGAATGGCCAGCTCCCACCCTCATAATTTGATGGGCGAGCTGAGTGAGCTGAACCACCCGGCCCGCGCCCACCCAAAGTTCGTCGATGTGGACCCGACCTTCATTGAGCTAAGCTCTAGTCCCGAAGTAGCAATCGAGAGTGGCCCACTCACTCTCTTCGAGGCTAGGCGGGCGAGCTGTGCGAGCTAACCCACCTAGCCCACTTTCTCATAAGCGACCTAGCCGCCATCCTGCCTCATACCGGGTACTAGAGGACTGCCGCGGCCTGGCTCGCGCTCGACTAAAGGAAGGAAAGCGAGCTACGGGAGCCAGGCCGCATCCACCTCAGCAAGAAGGAGTGTTGCGGCGAATTGACCTCCAGATCCTTGGAACCTGTCAAGTAGGGCCCATGGCCAAATTTCCTAGTTACCCTTGCAGGGGATGCCTATATCCTTCTAGAACAGCGGAGTTACGCTATTGGCAGTCCCCGCTGGGCTGCACATAGCTGTTCAGAACTACGGAGGTTGGTTTTTTGCACGCCCTTTTGAGAATAATATAAATAGGACCAAAGGGGCACCTCAAAAGGCATGCTCACTAGATCCCAGGCCTTCTTGTGCTTTCTGAGGTAGCCTTAGCTCAGTATTTGGCTAAGGGAGGGGAAGCACTCTGAGATCTTCCGAGTTTGTGGTGGGACCTTCGCGCCGAGCCCTTGGGTCTTTTCCTTTTGTTTTCTTGTCATTTTGCTTGCAGGAGAGAAGTAGGCGCGTGACCACCCCTTCCCCAAGGGGGAACTCCACAAGGGACTGAATTCTCGGTTCCAACAATTGGATCCTTTTGTGGATCTATATGGGGCTGTTTCTCCTTGCTTGTGTTTAGGGCTGTTGTGCCTATGTTTGATAGTCAGGTGATTACTGTGTGGAGGGCTGCGAGCCTATGTTGTATGTCTCAGCAGAGACTGACTGATCCAGTGGGATCATGCTATAATCTTTGAGGAGCCAAAGTTTTTGGAGAAGAGCCTTGTCTAACATACTGTTAGAAAGGCGTAGAAGGACAGTGGATGTACCCATATACTGGGGAACCACTATAAAATCTTGTGTTCTGTGTCTTATGCTTTGCTGTGCTGAGTATTGTGTTCTTGAAAGCTGAATTATGTATACACAGTAGGACATAAGTCATAGATGATTTTAATGAATAATAAAAGACTACAATAACCTATTCACCCCCGTCTAGGTGATTAGCTATCCTTGTAATAAAACATTTTCTTGTAGTATCAGAGGGAGATTAGAGGTTACTCAAGAAAATACTAAATAGTTTGAGTAGATCTCCAGGGTAGCTATTAGAAGGTTAAGATGGGTTCAAGAGAGAATCCCAAAGAGCTTGGATCCATGAAACTTCCTCTCTGTAGGAAGGATACTTTTGGCATATGGAAGGGAAGGGTCAGATTGTTCATGGAAGCATCTGATCCTTAGATCTATATCATAGTTCAAGAAGGACACTTCATCTCAATGAAGACATCTGTGCTTGATACAAAGATTATGACTCCAAAGAAGTACACTGAAATGACTAAGGATGAAGTCATCTTAATAACAATGGATAAGAGGGCACAAAACATTATAGTTAGTCACATAGATGACTCCACCTTTCAAAACCTTGTGCACTACAAGTCCTCAAAGGAAATGTGGGACACCTTGATAGTGTACAGAGAAGGTACTGAGAAAGTGAGAGATAATATAAATTCAATACTAAATCAAGGGTATGAAACTTTCAGACAAATTAGGGAGGAGACCATAACTAGCTGTTATGAAAGGTTCTTTGAGACAGTTAATGACCTAAAGACCTTTGGCAGGGCCTTCAGTAATTATGAGCTAAATGATAAGTTTCTTAGGTCTCTTACTAGAGACTGGGACACTAAGATATGTGCCATTAGAGAAGTGGAAAAGCTGACAGATACTCCACCATCCATACTATTCTGTAAGCTGCTTTTATATGAGATACAACTGATAGCAAGGAAGGATGAAGAGAAGAGTACCAGAGGCCAGTCCAAAGAAACTGTTGTAGCCTTCAAGTCAGATAGCACTAAGAGGAGTAAGGAGAAGAATTCTTCTCCCCTATGAAGGCTAGTTGAGTCAAAAGATTCATATTAAGAGGAATCAGGCTGTAATATATCTGATGAGAAGTTTGCTGCTTTCTTAAGGCAGTTTATGAAGTTGATGAAGAAGAAGGGGTTGAGGAGCAAACCTATCTCTTCCTTCCAGCACAAAGAGGACTACCACAGAAATAAGAAGAAACCCTCCAAAGAGGGAAGGTATGATAAAAAACTTGGTAAATTTTTTTCTAAAAAGGTTGTTTGTTTCTGTTGCAGCAAACCAGGACATGTTGTGGCTGATTGTCCTGAGAAGAAAGAGGGTGGTGAAAAGAATCATAACCATAAGAGAAGCAAGAAGGAGAAAACCTTCATTACTAAGAGGGAAAAAGCTGGACTGAGTCTTCCTCATCAGAATCAGAAGAGGATGATGAAGCCTACATTGGGCTGATGGCAAGATCATATAAGGAATCCTGTCAGGATAAGCCTGGACCATCAAAGGTACACTCATCACCCAGCTCTTCATCTAAGTCTAAGTATGTGACTTAGCCAGATTCAAGTTCTTATTCATCATGAGATGAAGATGGCTCTAACTATGAGGAAGACAGAAATCAAATGATAGAAAAATGTGGTTAACTTCTGGAAGAATTCAGAAGGTGTAAGCTGCTGACCAAACATCAGGCTCAGGAGATTTCATCTCTAAAGCTTGCTACTTCCCAGCATTCTTAAACAACAACATTGCTAGAAAAAAAAACTAGGGAAGTTAGCCAAATGAAGAACATTAATATAATTCAGATGAGCACCATAACCTTTAAGAATGATCATATCAGGAATCTTGAAGGTAAACTCCAAAAGGAGAAGGAGCTAGTGGCTAAATTTTCAAAGCCATGTTCTGTATTGCCTTTGATTGATTCCTTCTCTTCCCAAAGGGATAAGAAAGGGATAGGATTCAAAGGGAACACTAGAGCTACCAATTAAAAAGAAGGGTAAATCTCCAGTGCAGTCACTAGCCTCCAAGTCTCCTATTCCTTTCAGGAGAGTGCTGCTACAATCTAATAGGTATTACCAAGAGAGCATCTATGGTCACTAGGAGAATGGTGGATCCACCAATGAGAATAAAGTTGTTCATCACTATGGTTTTAGGAATGGCAAGGGTGCTAGTTCCCACATGACACCCATGTAGAAATTTAAATGGACCATCCTGGACTATTTGTGTTTGGTGTAGCAGCCCCTTCTCAAAATCTTTTAGTCCACAATCAGACCAAAGGAAAGTCTGTCAACAAAAAAGATTGGGGCATATTTGAAGCCATCAGGAATATGGTCTCTGAAAAGAAGGCAGCTGCTGGTAGGGTTCAAGATACCCCAAGTACCTCTTTTGCCAGACAGATCCCAAATCAGGCTATGGCTGGAAGACATTAGAAAAAGGCTGCTCCTGTGCTTGCTGGACTGAGAGTTAATGACAACAATACTGTTAAACAAGCCTTCAAAAGAAGGTATAATATCAATGAGTGCTGGTGCTGTGGCAAAGTGGGCCACTATGCCATTGATTACTGGCACAATAACAGTGTCTAGAGAGCTAATGCCGACTTACCTGTCAGAAGAGCTGCAGACAGACATATTCATTTTCAGCCATACATACACCTAGGACCCAATAAAAATTGGGGTCCTAAGATTAAATGATTTATTTCTTATAGGTGAATCCAAGTTGCCATATCCCTATATGGTACTTGGACAGTGGTTGTTCCAGGAACATGACTGGAATAAAGTGCATCCTGAAGGATTTTATTCCAATATTGGATGGACCTAAGGTGATATTTGGTTGATCATATAGATGGATCATCAAAGGTTTTGGTAGGATCACTAATGGCTTAGTCACTTTCACAAAAGTGGCTTATGTTGAAGGGTTGCGACACAACTTTATAAACATAAGACAATTGTGTGATCTTGGCTATGCCATTTCTTTCCACAAGGATAAGTGCCATATAAGAAGATCAAGTGACCAAGAGGTCACTTTGACTGGTACTAGTAGTGGGAATATCTATTTTCTTAATTTTCTTTGTTTATCATCAGACTCTCCTATTTGTCGAGTTGCAAATGAGAAAGCCTCACATTGTTCCAAATGGTACAAGAGGCTAGCTCATTTGAATTATAAGACTATAGGAAAGCTCTATAGTAAAGAGTTAGTTAGGAATGGTCCTAACATGAAATGCTCTAAGGAAGGTATTTGCTATGCAAGCAAGAAGGGTACGCAGACAAAAGCTTCCTTCAAAAGCATTCAGTCTTAATATTCTGTGAGCTGCTTATACCTCTTGCATATGGACTTGTTTGGTCCAAAGCCAGTTCATAGTCTAGGTAGGAGGGTCTAAACTTTTGTGGTGGTTGGTGACTATTCCAAATTTGTTTGGGTATTATTTTTGAAGAAAAAGTCTGAAACCCCAGATGTCTTCAATACATTTGTCAAGCAAATACAGAATGAGCTGAATAGTACTGTGGTCAAAATTAAAAGTGACCATGGGACTGAGTTTCAGTCTGAATGCATGATAATAATCTGTGAGCATCATGGGATTCAACAAGAGTTTTCCTCTCCAAGAACACCCCAACAAAATGGAATAGCTGATAGGAAGAATAGAACTCTCATAGAGGTTGGTAGAACTCTACTAAATAACACTTTTCTTCCAGAATGCTTTTGGGCTAAGGCTGTAAATATAGCTTGTCTGTCCTTAACAAGGCTTCTATCACTAAGAGCCACAATAAGACTCCCTATGAGATTATGAAGGGTATGAAAACTAACCTTGCATATGTCAGAATTTTTGGGTGCAAGTGCTTTGTGCTCAATAATGGGAAATCCTATAAAACTAAGTTTCCTACCAAATCCTATGAGGGGATATTTGTTGGGTACAATAATCATAGTAAGGCTTATAGGATCTATAACTTTACAAGTCAAGTTGTAGATGAGTCTGTTAATGTAGTGTTTGATGAAACAAATATAATTAACAATGAGCTATCAAGCTCTTCTTCTAGTTCTACTGGTACTGAACTAGTGTTGAAAAAACTCACTCTCAAGAAAGCTGCTCCAACAATGCAAGACTAAGTAGAGGGTTTGTGCATTCTCGAGGAAGCACAAGGCTTACAGGAAGTGGATGAAGATCAACATCATGAAGAACATGATGTTGAAGCAATACTTCCTCCAGTAGTAAGACATCTTAGGGATCATCCAAACCATCAGATAATTGGTGATACAAGACAAGGAGTAGTGATAAGGAGCAGCTATCTCAACACAGCAATGTACTCATTCTTCCTGTCAAAGGTAGAACCTTAGAAATCTGAAGAGGATAACCAAGACAAATTTTGGATTGGAGTTATTAAAAAGAAATTGAACCAGTTTAAAAGATGTAAGGTCTGGAAGCTGGTTCCCAGACCTCAAGGGCATAATGTCATTGGAACCATGTGGATTTGTAGGAATAAACTTGTTGAAAATGGCATTATAGTTATGAATAAAGCTAGACTGGTGGATTAATGGTTCAGACAAGAGGAAGGTATTGACTTTGATCAAAACTTTTCCCTTGTAGAAACACTAGAAGCTATCAGGTTATTCCTTTCATATGCTGCATTTCAAGGGTTCAGAGTTTATCAGATGAATGTGAAATCAACATTTCTAAATGGGGATTTGAAAGTAGAAGTCTATGTGGAACAACCTACAGGTTTTGTTATTCATTATCAAACTGATTTTGTTTATAGACTAAGGAAAGCTCTATATGGGCTAAAGCAAGCCCCTAGAGCTTGGTCTAAAATATTGTCTAGCTTCCTCATTAAAAATAAATTCTCAAAGGGGAAGATAGACGAGACCCAATTCATAAGAGAATATAAGGGCAAGATCATCCTAGTCCAGATATATGTTGATGACATTATCATTGGGTCTACTGATGATAACCTTTGCAGGAAGTTTGCCAAACTTATGTAAGGGAAGTTTGAGATGAGTATCATGAGTGAACTTAAGTTCTTCTTGGGTCTCCAAGTAAGATAGACTGATAATGGAATATCCATATTACAGTCTAAGTTTACTAGGGAGTTTATTAAGAAATTTGGGATGGAGAATGCTTCCACCATGAAAACTCCCATGAGATCAAATATGTATTTAGACAAAGATGAGGCAGGAAAACCTGTTGATCAATCTTTGTATAGAGGGATAATTGGTTCTCGTTTATACCTCACTGCAAGTAGGCCAAACATTATGTATGCTACATGTGTCTGTGATAGATATCAGGCATGCCGTAAAGAGACTCATTTCTCTACTGCTAAGAGAATTTTGAGATATCTAAAGGGCACACCAAATCTTGGCCTATGGTACCCTAGAAATAGGGATTTTGAGCTAATTGGCTATTTAGATGCAGACTTTGCAGGCTGCAAAGAGGACAGGAAAAGTACATAAGGGTCATGCTAGTTTCTGGATAGAAGGCTAGTGTCCTGGAGCAGCAAGAAGCGGACTAGTGAATCTATTTCTCTTGCAGAATCAGAACACATAGCTGTAGGAAGCTGCTGTGCACAGTTACTGTGGATTCAACATCAACTCCAGGATTATAACCTCCAGATAATTAAAAGCCCTTTGTTTTGTGATTCTACAAGTGCAATCTCTATAGCTAGGAATTCTGTATCACATAGCAGTACTAAGAACATAGATATTAGATATCTTTTTATAAGAGAACGTGTGAAATGTGAGGATATTTGTCTTGAGTTTGTCCCAATAGACATACAAGTGGATGATATTTTCACCAAGCCAATAAATGAAGCCAAGTTCAAAACCTTTAAATTTAAATTGGGTATGTTGAATTTTGTATAGCTTCAATTGCTCTTTATGATTGTTTGTATCAGGAAAATTTAATCTTGTAGGTTGGTGTGGACTAGAGAAACTATCAAGAGGATTGATAATAGTTGTTCTTATTGAGGGGAGCACATTCAGCTCTAGGTGTTTCTATGATCTCAAATAGGCGGAGTAGATAGCACGCGGCTCCTAAGCTATTCCACATAAGTCAAAAAGAGGGAGAAGTTGTATATGAAGAACAATAACAATAAAGAAGCAGCTACAGGAAAGGCTTCACATGTGAAGCAGCTTGTAGCAGTATAACGCAACAAAGCAGGGGGAGCACAAGGGAAAATGCGGTAATAAGAAAAAATGTGGTAATCTTGCTGCTCTTATATTAATACAATTTTAATCTTTTTGCTGCTTATGTTAGTGTATATCATTGACAAAGAATTCTCAAGTGGTGTTTTGACTTCTTCAAATAGGGGGAGATCGTTGGGTCCATTGATCCTAATGCCCTAGATTTTTAAGAAGTCAAATAAGTTTATGGTATACACATAGTTGTATTTGATGTATGTTTAAGTTAATACATACAGGTTGGTCTTTGTCACAATAATTGGACATAATTCCAGAGACAATGACAGGTGGACTAAAAGTGATTGGCTGGAATTAAAAAAATGCCTAAGTCCAGAAGCATTGAGTGTGGCAAGCTCACCCAACGCCATACAGCTAATAACACTGAGAGAAGACTGGCAGTCAAAGCTTATAGTATTGAAAAGGAAAAAATGTGGCTAAGTCCACAAGCGTTGAGTGAGCTTAACTCACTCAACTCCATATGGCCAGAATCATTGAGTCAATGATAGTCTGTCAACGCCAAAGTATAAGGATATAAAAAATTCGACTAAGTACAGAAGCGTTGAGTGAAGATCATTCACTCAACGCCAAGTCAAAAGGCTTTGTGTCTATTTTCCTGTGAAGAAACATGAATTTGGCTAAGTCCAAAATCATTGAGTGATGCCAGTTCACTCAACGCACTCAACACCAAACTTCAACAAGAAGGAAAGATTGTAGAAAATCAGGCTAAGTATAAAAGCGTTGAGTGAAGCTTATACACTCAACGCTCTCAATGCTTTTAAGCAAAAAGGGCAGAAGAATATGGCTAAGGAAAAAAGCATTGAGTGAAGCTTCTACATTCAACGCTTTCAATGCTTTTAAGCAGAAACGGCAAAAGAATATGGCTAAGGAAAAAAGCATTAAGTGAGGCATATACACTCAACGCTCTCAATAGAGCTGAAATATTTATAAGTCCAAATTTGTTGAGTATGGCCTATTCACTCAATGCCACTAAACGCCTATCAGAGCTGAAGAAAATTTTAAGTCCAGAATCGTTGAGTATTGCTTATCCACTTTTCGTCAAGCTGAGCTATGAGTGCGTCAAACTGAGTTTAGAGTACATCAAACTCAGCTTTCACTTTTCGTTTTGCTGAGCTCTGCATTCGTCGAACTGATTTCAGAGTTCATCAAACTCAGCTTTCACTTTTTCGTCGAGTTGAGCTCTGGGTTCGTCGAACTGAGTTTTGAGTTCATCAAACTGTGGATTTCAAAATTAATGCTTTATTTTGCTAGGTCCAGAATGATGCTGACGTCAGCAAAGTCAAAAATGTCAACTAATTTTAGATTCGTTATTTAAATGCTGCCAATCGACATTAACGGCACTGCCAGCCTATAGAGAATCTCAATTTGATTAAGCTGAGATTTTAACCACCGTTAAAACTAGGACATGTGTCAATCATCCCGCAAAACAACGTGATTATAAATAGTAGCAGAGATTGAGATCAAATAAACTTTTAATTTTTCTGATTAACATTAATTCAATCTGAAAATGAGAAGCGAGTGTTCGTCATCTTCATCCGTCATTATTACAGAGCCAAGAAAATCAAATTGATAAATCTAAAGGGGTTTTGAGTTTGATGGTGCAATCAACATCTGCTACAGCAAGTATATAGGATATCTCTAAGGAAGACGAATCAGTCTAGGCAAGCCCTAACAAAAATTGCTTCACGATTAAATCTGAGCAAAAACTGATGATCATTTTATGAATCAAAGAAGGAGAAGATATCTGTGCCAGATTCTAACTGGATAGAAAAATAAGGCAGAGGAATTGCAATCTGCCTTACAGGTTAGCTGTTAAAGATTATCTTCATGTCTTTCATCAGCAAGAACAGAATCATGATTCTAAGGATTTTCCAGCACAAGCCGCAGACGATTGAAGATCAATTTTTATTGTCGCTGGGAAGCAGGTAGGGCTGAGATTTTCTTATCCCACAAAGAAATCGACTCACTGAGCTATTTCTCTTGAGTCGAATCAACATTCCACTTTCAAAATCTGTGGATCTGTGATAAATTTGTGTTGAGGCCTAGATTGATTAGGATGTGTGATCTTATTATAAAGCCTAAATTATAAAGGCTATGAGAAGGATCTGTGAGATCTGTGCTAGGGTCGTGGGCCTGTGATTGGATCCTTGGGTGGATCTGTGTGGGGTTGTTTCTCCCAGCCTCTGTTAAGGGTTGTTGTGCCTGTGTTTGGTAGTCAGGTGATTACTGTATGGAGGGCTGCGAGCCCGTGTTGTAAGTCTTAGTAGATATTGACTGATCCAGTGGGATCGTGCTGCAATCTATGAGGAGCCAAAGTTTCTAGAGAAGATCATTGCCTAACATACTATTAGAAAGGCGGAGAGGGACAATGCATGTACCCATACACTGGGGAACCACTGTAAAATCTGGTGTGTTGTGTCTTGTGTTTTGCTGTGCTGAGTATTGTGTTCTTGAAAGCTGAATTATGTATACACAATAGGACATAAGTCATAGATAATTTTAAAGAATTATAAAAAACTGCAATAACCTATTCACCCCCACCTCTAGGTGATTAGCTACCCTTGTAATCAATGACTTTCAATCACAATATTGATTATTTAATCAAAACATAATTAAACAAAGGAAGTACAAGAATTTATTGTCCAAAAATTATGATAAAACTACCAGAGGTATATAATGACCAAAAAGGTTCTTTGAACTAATTTAATGATTTTCTAACTTCATCTAGCCACATAATTAATTGTATAAAGGAAATTAAAGCTTGGGCAATTTGTGAAGGAACAACTTCATAATTTCTTCCAAATATTATAAAAAAATTACAGAGCATCATGATGACATAAAAAGTTTACTAGTAAAGTATCATAATTTTTCAGCACTCAATTAGTCCTAAAACCAATTTATTTTTTTGGACAATAATAACTAAAAGTATAAAGGAGGTACTGTAATTCGCCAACTAAAATTCTTAATAAAAATTGTAGAAATATATAACATCAGTATAAACCCATTATCCAAGTTTCATGATCTTCTAATACTATTTGGTCATGTAGTTTGCATTTGAAAGAAATGTTCCCATTCTAAGTAATAAGTGTTCAGGAGGCAAAATAACTTAAAAATTCCAATAAAATTATCCATGGTGTTTTTCCACCTAATGAAACTATCTACAAAGTTTTGATCCAATCTTTGGAGGTGTAATCCTATTTCTTTCATTAGCCCTTATAGACAACCCTAAGGTTTGAACTAGGATTTCAGGGCATTCTAACCCGAAATCCCCCTAAAATTATTCGTGACGGTGTTTTGTGAGATAAAGATGCAGTGGCCAAGGTTTCACCTTGTTTGGTTGAGGGATGAACACTCAACTCCACTAAGTGCACTTTTGAAGAACTAGGCTTCCCTAATTTCTCTTGATGACCATCTTCGATCACTAGGTTACCCCATCATATCCACCCCAAATGGGCTGAGATTTTTTTTCATGGTCATATTAAGACCCCTCTGGTGATCCACAAGAGTTTTGGGGAAATTCGGGGTCCATAGACCCTATATTTATCACATGTATGATTTATTAAATTATTACAAAAACTATAAAAAAATCATCTCCAAAAATCTCATTTTTGGTTATGATGAAGGTCATGGCCAAATCAGCCTTTGGTCAAATTTCCAGGCCATTTAATTTAGTGGGCCACTGGGGGCACTCAGTTTAATCTCTGGTTAACCTTTGGGACACCTTGCCCCAAAATGAGTGTTGAGGGGAATCCAGTAAACCAAATTGGATGATCCTAATTTTGTATTAAAATAGATCTAAAGAGCTAACTATTCTTTGTTGGGTACATCTACAGAAGAGACCTTTAACTATTTTTAATAATTAAAACCAATAGTTGGAAATAATGTGACAAAAATGCAATTAATACTTTATAAAATATTTCGGCCTGCGTATATCCGATCGAGCCTGATCCGATGGCTCGGGTTCATTGTCCCCAATAAGCAAAGGGATTTGATTGCCCCGACCTGGAGCTAATTACAACGCCCTTTTTGGGTCATCCAGCCACCTCCCCGGCTGGCCACCAACACCAACACCTCCATTGACGTGGTGGCTATCGCCTGGTGATGGCACGACTGCTAGAGAAGCTATTTCCGGCAAATCCATGTGGTTTAATTTCATGGAACAATCCCAGTTTTCTCCTCACTGATCGGTCTCGATTAAGCCTGATTTCTTCACCTAGAGATCTACGGAAGGGGAAGATAACTAGACCTGCAGACATGCTTGGCTGCGAGTGTGGTGATGGTGTGCCATGGCCGATAACCTCTAAGCTCCTCCTTGATGATTCCTCAATTCTCCACCTAAAGCAATGGTGTAAAGTTTCGATTTCATTGCTTGGGAGTTTCTAAAGGTGATAAAGGGCTCAAATTGAGGAGAGGGAGGTTCAGGCCATGAGTTACCATTAATGGACATGAATGGAGGTTTTTGACCACTTCAAAACCCTATAAATTCTACCTCTAGGAGGCTGGGAAAACCCATCCATCTCCTCAAAATTGATCAAGGGGGATGAATGAGGCCATTAGAGGGGAATTGAGTGCCCCATGGCCTTCCAAAGCAATGAATGCTCTTCTTTCTCTCTCCTCCCATTGGGTAAAACTTCCACTTATCCATCCTAGTCACCCCTCCAAAAATTATGTTGCATTGCAGGTAATTTCCTTATGTTTGTATCTAATGGGTCACTATATTTGGGCCTAGCCCAATTGGATTAAAGATGGGTTTGACTTTTCTCCCCATTTTGGGCTTAATTAACACTAGTTTATTAGGCCCAAACCTAGGTTAAACTAGATGATGCGACTGACCCAATTGAGAGTTCATGGGTCCCTTGACACATCCTATGTCCATTTGTGACTTGGTGTAATCAATTTGGGTCAAATTAGGACAATTTTACTTAACTAGGGTTAGGGTTGACTTTGATCAACTTGACCTCCTTAGTTGACCCCAATGGGTTGTTAGTGCTCTAAAGGCCTCCTTATAAGATTGGAAGTGTTATGGTGGGGTCAAATAGTCTAGTTGAAACCCAAAAGCCAAACCCTAGGCTAGGTAACTAGATATTGCTATTTGCAGACCAAGGTGATTTCAGCTATTTGTATAGGTACTCATGGTCCTCTTGGTCTTCCTTGGGCTTTACCACGACCTAGTAATGACAAAACTTCCTAGGGGTTTGGTTGTTTGTGGGATGTTACAAATCCCAATACTTAAAAATAAAAATTTCATCTCCAAAATTAAGGTTAGGCCTACGGGGTTTGTATTAAAAATAACTTAATATGAAATTGATGGGTGCGAAGCTCGACTCTTATTTAATGGGCACGCCAGAGTCGAATTTTGCAGATAATTTAAGTTAAAAACAAGTTTAAATGAAAGGAGGAAAATACACCTATCACGAGTAGTTTATGATATTCAGGGGGAATATCGAGGTCGTATATTTCTCGGGGCGTGTTGGTTATTTCTACTCCTCTAGGAGGTACTATTATTTTTAATGAAAATAAGGTGTTGGATTTTTAACTAACTAGAGAGGCTATATAAAAGATGAAATGAGACTTACAAAATCGTTGAAGAAATAACGCTTGGTACCGGATTGAATTAGGACTAAAATAACTTTTAATAACTATAGAACCTAGATTTCAATTTAATTAATGGCAACTTGGCCGTGGAGGTTCCACAAATATGAGCTCACCTATCTCTAGGGATATCGCACACCTGAATATTAAGACTATTCGACCGACCTCTCGTTCGGCGAAGGATTCCTCGTAATGCCCGCTTTACGCTAAGAACCCTGCTATTGGGTGGGGCACCCAATCTTCTAGAATTCCTCCCCTCCTCTCTGGAGGTTTAGTGCGCACTTCTCTTTACCCAAAGGTGATCGGTCCATTCACAGGGCCTCTTGGCTAGCTAGTGTATGGATAATGGAAATAGCGCCCACACATCGATATGGGGTTCTACGCGTCGTATACCCGGGATAAACTTTAATTTCTTTAATTAAACTGAGAAAAAGACCTTTAGTTATTTTTTTATATGTCCCATTGCTCTTTGATACAGTAGGATAAGAGCGATTAGCCACTCATAAGAATGAGGACAACTTATGAATTTGATGAGGCGTGAGTTCGAAACGAAATGCTAAAGGATTGTAAACTAAAACATAAAATAACAAAAATGTTAGAAATTGTAACACTTACTAAAAAGACAACTCACACACTCAGCAAAAATCATAAAAGAAAAGCTAAGTTACAAAAAAATAGAGAACTAAGTTAACAAGTCCTACTCAAACGAGTAGGTAGGAAATTGCATAAATTGAAATAAAGAAAGTCCTACTCAAACGAGTAGGAGGGAAATAAATGCAAGTCCTACTCAAACGAGTAGGCAGGAAATGAAAGCAATAAAAGCAAGGCCTACTCAAACGAGTAGGTGGAAAAATGAAAGCAATAAAAACAAGTCCTACTCAAACGAGTAGGCGGGAAATGGAAGAAATAAAAAGCTAACTCATACACACACACACACACTCTTCAAAAAATTTAAGGAACAATAAAGACTAAAAAAATAAAACTTAACCTCATACACTCACACACACAAATTAAAGAGAAAAACAAAGTCATCTAAAAATTAAAACAACTACATTTCTATTCTTAAAACTTGCTGAAAATGCATAAAAGATGAAATAAAAATTGAAAGAGCAAAAAGGGTTCAAAATTAAAGCAAAATCAAAGTCTTCCAAAGATTAAAACAACTTGATATTCATTCTTATAACTTCATAAAAGTGATTAAAAAGTCGAAAAAAAAATTAAAGGAGCCAAAAGGTTACAAAATAAAAAGAAAAACTAAGTTAAAGAAAAAATTAAAACACTTTAAAACTACCTTCATAAATCCACAGGAATGAATAAAAGCAAGTAAAAAGCATAAAGCAAAATAAAGTAAAAAGAAACTTGAAAACATTAAGAATGAAATTACTCTCATACATGCACACACTGTACATAAAAAGGAAAAACAAGAGATAAAAAGATTACTTAAAAGTGGGGCACTCAGATGAAAACCATTAAAACAAAAGGATGAAAAAACAAACATATTTTATTAAGGAAAAAGTTGGATTACATAAGCTACAACAAACATTAAAGAGGGGGGGGGGGGAATCCTTATATAGAAGGGAAGTACACCCAAGCAACCCACAAACAACAAAATGGTCCCAAAAACCTGAACCCTTGGCTCATACAAAAAAGTTCAATTTATAGAGAAATTTTTTAGATTACACGCCCTGGTCACGGACGTGACCAGGGGGGTGTAATGTTGGCATGCTGGAGAGGTCGAAATCCTGGTGACTGGCGGAAATTTAGAAGCTTCCAAAAAATCCATGTAGCGATTACAGGCAAGACCGAAGGTCACGGTCCTGTAGGGGGGGGGTATGAATGGATATCTAGCAGTAAATTGATGTCAGCATCAATCAATTCTTGGCCGAACTGAAAAACTCTTGACCGACTCGGGCGTGTTTGGGATGATACGGGAGTGTTCCTCCCGCATTTTCACGGATTCACAGTAGGCTATAGTTTTTCACTAGCATCAAAATGGCATGCCCCAGTCACGGGCGTGACTAACAGGATACCGCCTTGTACTTTGAAATTTCAACTTTTTCTAAAAAATTTTTAGGAAAAGAAATAGAGCCAAGTTAGAAGGGAATATACAGAAAGAAACATTTTATTGAATAAGATAAGCTAAAAAATAAAAAAAATAACCTAAAATGACATAAATTAAGTATTATAAAATACGAATATTTATAACTCATCAAATGCCCCCATACTTAAGCTTTTGCTATTCTAGAGCAAAAGTTGGAGATAAACTTATAAGGAATTGAAATAATTCTAAATTCAACTAACGTTTAAATTAATTGAAAGAGAGATCTAAATAAACATAAGGGGTATAAGAATTAAGTGTTAAATTATGAAAATGATTTAAATATAGGAAAATTTTTATCCAAGAAGACTTCTTGATGTAACGAAATAGAAAGAAAAAATTATAATCATTAGTTAACTGAAATAGATTGGAATTATAGAAACTTTAGCCTATAAGAATTTAAAGGAAGTAATGCAATTTTAAAATTATGCACTAAAAATATTTTATATTAAGTCTTGGGTCATCGAATATGGCTAAGGGGGTTGTTTTGGTTTATGAAAAGTGATTTGGTTTAGTGGTGGGTCTTTTTTCTCAAACCTCTAATGAATTTTTCTTTGTAGGTGGATGTTTAGGAAAATGAATTTCTGATTTTCCATGACATATATTATTTTGGAACAACTTCATTTTAACCCAATTTATATGTATAGGAGTAATGAATTTTATCCTCTTACTCCGTACCATAAAATCTTTTTAAAAATATTGGTTGCCTATGTTTTCAAAACAAAATCATATTCCCATTGACATAGGTTCTTTTAAGGATAAAAATTTAATCATGTCAAGAAAGACATGATAAATATGGGGAGATAGGTTTTTTTTTTCAAAAAGAAAACAATAATTTAATAAAAAAAAATTTTGAGCAAACTTTAATAAATTGAACGTTCCTGTATTTCTAAAGCTTGTAGTAAGAATAATTGAAGTCTAAGGTTGTTATTTCTAACATAATACACGTGCCTCTATTTTAGATATATTAGAAGTAGTGCTAAAAAATGTCCCTTATCTTATGTAAAGATACATGAAAAATTCTTTAAAACTTAACCTCAGATATTTAAATCTATCAATCTCCAATTAATAAACGATTAGTAAATAAAGAACTAAAAAAATTCGCTTATAAATAAACCTGAAACAAATTTTTTGGAGAGAGAAAACTCCTTATATAATTTTTTGCTCTCATAAGCATTCACACGCCATTCATTGAGTTCGTTTAGTTGCAGTTTTCTATTTTGGGAGGCTAAGTTAGCGTCGAGATTTAAGAGTTTTAAAGCACAAAGAGCGTGATGTTCTAGTTCTACGGGGAGATGACACGCTTTTCCATAGACTAATTGATACGACGTACAACAAATATTGGTTTTGTATGTCGTACGATACACACATAATGTGTCGTCAAGTTTGACGGACCAATCTTTCCTATTAATTGAAATAGTTTTTTCTAATATTCGCTTTATCTCTTGATTTACTACCTCAACTTGGCCACTTGTTTGCAGGTTGTAGGGGTGGCAAGTTTGTGTGTAACACTGTATTTAGCTAACGTCTTAGTCATTTGGGTGTTATAGAAATGCGCTCCCCTATCGCTCACAATAGCGCGAGGTGTTCCGAAGCGAGAAAATAGTTTTTTAAGAAAGTTAACAATGACTCGCGCAACATTGGTGGGGAGAGCTTGCGCTTCCGACCACCCGATATGTAGTTGACCTCCACTAAAATTTAATTATTTTTGAAAGACGTAGGTAAGGGGCCAACAAAATATACGCCCAACAAATCGAAGACTTCACACTCTAAAAATAAATTTTGGGGCATCTCATCGCGATGAGGGATGTTCCCCGATAGCTGGAAACTATCACAGGAGAGCAAAAAAATCTTAGCGTCTTTGAGGAGAGTGGGCCAAAAGAAGCCCGCCTCCAGCGCATTTTGTGCGGTCTGGTTTGCTTGATAATTCCCACTGGTCGGCCCCTCGTGTTAGTGTCCCAATTTTGTATGGACTCTACACCCGCGACTCATCTTCACACCACTTGATTCGCACAAATACGAAAAAAGAAAAGGGTCCTCCCCAAAGAAATTTTTCAAGTCATAAAAGAATTTCTTCTTTTGCTGACTCGAAAAGTCTTTTGGGAGCGCCCGCGCAACAAAATAGTTGGCAAAATCTACAAACCAAGGTAAATAAGACGAAATTTTATTTATGACTAGGAGGCATTTCTCGGGGAATCTGTCATTTATTTCAGATTCGACGAGCACTTCCGCACTCGGATTTTCTAAGCGGGAGAGGTGGTTGGCAGCCAAATTTTCTGCGCCTTTATTATCCTGGATCTCCAAATCAAACTCTTGTAGGAGGAGAACCCATCGAAGTATGCGGGGTTTGGCATCAGTTTTAGCTAATAAATATTTTATGGCAGAGTGGTCAGTAAAAAAGATAACTTTCGATAGCATTATAAACGAGGAAAATTTATCAAATGCAAAAATGATGGCTAAGATTTCTTTTTCCGTTGTCTTGGAATTTCCTTGTGCGGAAGTGAGCGTCTTGCTAGCATAATAAATGGGATGAAAGTATTTGTTTATGCGTTGGCCAAGAATGGAACCTACGGCAATATAACTAACATCACACATTATTTCAAATGGAAAGGAACAATTTGGCGCCACTAAAATTGGGGAATTGATAAGTTTTTGTTTTATAAAATTAAAAGCAGACTCGCACTTGATACTAAAGACAAAAGGTGATTCCTTTTCTAGGAGGTGGGTAAGCGGTTTTGTTATTTTTGAAAAATCTTTAAAAAAATGCCAATAAAAGCCCGCGTGGCCCAATAAACTTCTAATAGATTTTACGTTAGTTGGTGGGGGAAGTTTTTTGATAATTTCGACATTGGCCTTATCGACCTCCATCGCCTTAAACAAAATCTTATGGCCGAGGAACAAACCCACTCGAACCATAAAGTTACATTTTCCAAATTTAATACAAGATTTGTGTCCTCACACCGCTGAATGACACACTCTAAATTTTTAAGATAATTCGGGAATGAGCATCCGAATACGGAGAAATAATCCATAAAGAATTCCATAATGTCTTCAAATAGCTCACCAAAGATCGCCAAAATATATCATTGGAATGTTGCTGGAGCATTGCAGAGGCTAAATGGCATCCTTTGTTATGCGAAGGTACCAAATGGGAAAGTAAAAGTTGTTTTCTCCTGGTCATCGGGGGAAATGGTGATTTGGAAAACCCCTGATAATGTAACATCTCTCAGACTTCTAGACCCCTAGGATTGTTTTGTCATGACTGGGTGATGACAAAACCCATGGAAGCACTAAAGGGTCTAATGAAACCCAATGTAACACCCCAAAAAAAGTAAAAGTGATGAGTTGACCTAAGATGGATGGAAATCGTCGAGCAGAGCTCGGGGAAATCGTCGAGCAGAGCTCGGGGAAATCGCCGAGCAGAGCTTGGGGAAATTGCCGAGCAGAGCTCGGGGAAATTGCCGAGCAGAGCTCGGGGAAATCGCCGAGCAAAGCTCGGCGAAATCGCCAAGCAGAATCGCCGAGCAGCGCTGCTCAAATCGCCGAGCAGCGCTCGGCAAAATTTCCGAGCAGCGCTCAGCGATTTGCTCGATGAAATCATCGACCAGCACTCGACGATCTGCTCGACGAAATAATCGAGCAGAGTTCGATGATCTACTCGACGAAATCATCGAGCAAAGGTCAATGAAATCATCGAGCATAGCTCGATGAAATTGTCGAGCAGTGCTCGACGAAAGCCTCATGCAAAGCAGAACAGAGTTTGATGAATGGAATAGCCATGGAGGCTCTATTGGAACACCCTATTACTAATTTGGGTCAGGATCACTATGTCTATAGGATTATTGCATTGACCTTGTTGTATAGAGTAAAGGTCAACTTGTTAAGGTCTAAGGCTTAGGACTTAGGTTTGAAGCTTTTCCCAATACCTCCCAGTTCAGATAAGAAGCCCAGATATAGAGTTGAACTTGTCGTCGAGCTCAGATCGACGAAGCATCGAACCCAGTTCGACTATCTTTGAGCTCAGGTCGACGAGGCGTCGAACTCAGTTCGACGATCGCTGAGCTTAGATCGACGCTTTCTATCTAAGACTAGTTCCAATATCTCTGAGCTCAGTTCAAAGATCGTTGAGCTCAGATCGATGATTATCTTTTGAGATCGACGATTTCTGGAATTCTGTCCGTTTGTTAAGGATTTCAAATGTCTTCAAGTCAGAGCATTTATTGAAGAAGATTTTTAGGCGTTATATTAAATCTGGAGCAAGTTTCAAGGAAACAAAGAAGGAATGTTATTTAAGTTTTTCCTCCAGAGACAGTTGGCATTTAAGGAAAGCATTTATGATTTTGCTAACGGTTATATAGAAGATTTGAAGACTGGATTTCCTATTATGATTCAGACAAAAAGAAAAACACACAAATAGAAGAAAAAGAAGAAGAAGAAGAAGATCAATAACACAGAACTGAGAACAAGCTTATTTTTTGATTCCTTCTGATTCAAAGTTTCTCAAGTCTTCATCATTCATACTCCAAACAACACACATTTCAGTTCTTGCTGAAATCATCTTTTGCTGGAGCATTTTTTTCATTGAAGACCTATTACCCTTGCAAAGCTTCTATTCCTGAACTCTTGCTAATCTCAGGGGGAGCTTTGACAACATAAACATCCACTTGTGCTTCTCTCTGATTGTTGACAGAGAAGACAACCTAACCCTTTTCTTTTTCTTTCCTGTAAAAGGTTTCTTTAAACTGCCTTCAAAAGTTTTTCTTTGGTTTTTGAGACCTGATCAAAACTCAGTGGTGGCAAGACACCTGATCAAAAAATCTTATTTGGTTTTTGAGCACTTAATCAAAAGCTCATTGGTGCCCGTGACACATTTTATTCTGATTACTGTTAAGCACTCCACACTATGTTAATTAAGTCTTCCACTGCTAAAGTAATTTTTAAATTTGCAAAATTATTTTAAAACACTCTATTCACCCCCCTCTAGAGTGAAGGGTTGGTCTTACACTCACTTTCAATTGGTATCAGAGGCAGGTTGGTTGTTCATACAGGCTAACACCTGAACCAAAAGATCTCTCTTAAGATCCATCCTTAATAGAGGGTTATTTTTATTATATTTATTTTAATATAAATTCATGGAACAGAACAAAGATTATGCTAGCACCAGACCTCCAGTGTGTAATCTCTCCAAGTTTGCACTTTGGAAGGCAAGGATCAGATTATACATAAATTCCATTGATGAAGATATTTTTAATTCTGTTTTGGAAGATTGCCCCAAGCCTCCTGCAAACACAAGCACAAATACTGTTCCACCTCCTTTAGGAACAAATGTTGACATAAAGAAATGGAAGGTTGCTGATGCTAAAGCTATGAACATACTAGCTCAGACAATGTCTGATGACATCTTCCAGAAGGTAGCTGAATACAACTCAGCTAATGCGATTTGGGACAAGCTATCTGAGCTTGTGTCAGGATCATCTGATGAGAGAAAAGATAGGACATCTCATCTCATCACTCAGTATGAGAATTTCAAGAAAGCAAAAAATGAATCAGTAGCTAACATGTATAACAGACTAAGTCTGATTGTCAGTGAACTCAAGACATTGGACAAGGAGATCTCTCTCACAGAGATAAATGACAAAATTCCTAATGTGCTTCCCCAGCACTTGGGATTCAAGGATCTGGCCCATCAAGGATGCCATAAGTCTAAATGAAATCAGTACAGAAGCTCTATTATGCAAGCTCAAATCTTATGAGCAGCTCATCAAGAATTGAGAAGAAGAGCAGAAGACAACTTCTCCAGCAGTCAGGAAGGAGAAGTCAATTGCTTTCAAGGCAACAGAAGAACAGCTTGAAGACAAAGTAACAGGCAATGAAGAACTGATGAGCCTCCTAGCCAAGAGGTTCTAAAAAATGGACAGGAAGGACTTCAGAAAAAGGTCATCCAGAGGCCAAGAAAAGCCAAGGTATGATAAATCAAATAATAAAGAGATTATTTATTATGGTTGCAGGAAACCAGGCCACATACTGTCTGATTGTCAAGAAAGTCAAAATAAGGACAAGAAGGTCAAGAGAAAAAAGAGAAAAGATAAAGTCTCCAGAGGAAATCACTATGACATATTCTCTTCCAACAAGAACAAGCACACAAGGAAGGGATTTGTTGCTGAAACATGGAGTGTAACAGAAGAAGAATCTGATGCATCATCAAGTTCAAGTGATTATGAGGATGATGCACAAGAAAAAGATTTCTGCATGATGGCAATCAATGCATCTCAGAACAACACTAATTCAGAACATGAATCTGAATCTGAATCTTAGCCAGAGCTAGAAGAAGACCAGGTAATTGATTCATTTGATTTTAATTCTGAGGACTTCAAGTCTGAATTTAAAGCACTGTGTTTAGATCTACTTAAGTCTGAGAAATAAATTATCTCTCTTAGAAATAAGCTATCTGAATACAGTACCTTAAGTTCAGATAACCTAAAACTCTCAGATGAGTTAGAATGTTATAGGGAGCATATAGATTCACTAAAAAGTGAACTTTCTGAGGCAGAGAAGTTTGAAGAATCCCTCAATGGGAGAAGTATCAAACTGATGGACATCACAAGCATAGTGAACTCAAGATTCAATAGTACACTCGGCTTAGGTGCTTCATCCAGCCAACCTATTGTGTTAACAACTCCCATTAAATTTATCTCTGATAAAGGAAAAGGAGTTGTGGAGGTAGTTAGAAAAAATTCTGATCTACCCAAAGAGAACAAAGTTCAACAGAAACCGTCGAACGGAGCTCGATGATCTTCGAACGGAGCTCAGCGATTTCATGCTGAATCGTCGAACCCAGGTCGACGATCTCTGATCTCTGAACACAGACAAGATCGACCGCTGAACGGAGCTCGACGATCTGACCCAAGATCGTCGAACTCAGGTCCACGATCATTGAACAGAGCTAAGATATATGACCAGTTCTCAAGGGGTACATCAAAAATTAATTCTAGATATCCTACATCTCAAGGGTTCAACCCTTATACTAAATGGATAATACCCCCTAGGAGATATCATCCTGAAGGATATAAGAGTCAACCAGGGATGTCTTTCATTTCTGATTTCAAAGGTTATCAAGCTAGACCCAAGGTAAACTGGGTCAAAAACAAATGAACTGTTATTTGTACAGGTGAAGACTTATCCAACCATAGACCAGCACTTGTATCTGGATAGTGGGTGCTCCAAGCACATGACTGGAAGCAAAGGTAACCTTGTATCCTTCAAGGCTAAGCATGGACCCAAAATGATGTTTGGAGATTCAAACTTTGGACAGACCAAAGGATATGGTGCAGTCCAAATAGGGTCAGTAACATTCAAGAAGGTAGCATATGTGGAAGGACTGAAGCACAATCTTATCAATATCAGTCAGCTATGTGATGATGGCTACCAGGTTACATTCAACAAGTCTTCATGCATCATCAAATTAGAAGACAACACAACTATTTTGACAGGTTACAGAAGAGGTAACATTTATCTAGTAAATTTTCATTCAACTAAGGTAGGTTTCTGTTTATTTAATTCTCTTAGCAAACCTAATGAATTATGGCATAACAGATTAGGACATGTTAATCTTAGAACCATTGCTAGGCTATCCAAGGACAACCTTGTTAGAGTACTACCTTTTGGCCCCTATAAGAAGGAAGGACTCTGCAGGGCTTATCAATTAGGCAAGCAAACTAAAAATAGCTTTAAGTCACTTAATAAGAGTGATTCACCTAGGATTTTGTACTTGTTACATATGGATCTGTTTGGACCCATTACTGTACAAAGCCTAGGAGGGAAATCTTATACTTTAGTAGTTGTAGATGACTTCTCTAGATTCACATGGGTGTTCTTTCTGAGGAAGCAGTCTGATAACTTCAAATGTTTGACAGAGTTTCTCAAATGTATACAGATTGAGTTCAATACTCACATAGCCCTGATCAGAAGTGATCATGGGACAGAGTTTGATTCTCTACTTATGCAAGAGTTCTGTCAGAAGGAAGGGATCAAACACACTTTCTCAACTCCTAGAACTCCTCAATAGAATGAGGTAGCTGAAAGGAAGAATAGAACCCTTATTGAATCTGCCACAACATTGTTGACAGATGCTCACCTTCCTCTATCCTTTTGGGCAGAGGCTGTGAACACTTCAAATTATGTTCTGAATAGGAGTTTTGTACATAAGCTAAAGGGCAAGACTCCCTATGAATTACTCAAAGGGAAGAAAACTAAAGTTGATTATCTTAGAATTTTTGGTTGTATTTGCTACATTCATAACAATGACAAGAAATACTTAGCAAAATTTGAAGCAAAAGCTGATGAAGGAGTGTTTCTGGGATACTCCATGATCAGTAAGGCCTTTAGGGTTTATAATAAATCATCTCATAAAATTAAAGAAACAGTGCATGTGTCTTTTGATGAAACTAATATGTCTTATAAGGAGAAGAGCACTTCTACCATAGACCCTGTGTAGGTACATTCTCTATCAGAGAATTTGGACAGGATGAATATCATTGAAAAAGATCCATCACCTTCATCCACTCAACAAGAAGCTAAAAGTAGTGAAAATGAAGATGACAGTCAGATTTTAGCAAGTCATGGTGATAATCAAAATGAAGGGCCAGTTGTTGTTCCACAAGAGGAAACAACAACACAGGTAGGTGAATAATCAACACCCATTGTTGATTTAGTAACAACAAAAGATCATCCAATCTCTCAAGTTATTGGAGACATCTCAGCAGGTGTACAAACCAGAAATCAAATCAATCAAAATCTGATGTACACTTGCTTTCTTTCTCAAATTGAGCCTCAATCCATACAAGATGCTGAACAAGATCCAAACTGGATCATTGCAATGCAAGGGGAATTAAATAAATTTGAAAGAAACAAAGTTTGGGAGCTAGTACCAAAGCCAAAGAATAATCCCATTGTTGGAACAAAATGGGTATTCAGAAACAAGTTAGATGATCAAGGAGTTATTGTAAGAAACAAGGCAAGGCTGGTGGCTCAAGGATATTCTCTAGAAGAAGGCATAGACTATGACCAAACCTTTGTACCAGTTATAAGGTTAGAGGCCATAAGAATCTTCCTAGCATATGCAACTCACAAGAAGTTCAAAATATATCAAATGGATGTCAAAAGTGCATTCCTCAATGGTGATATCAAGGAAGAAGTTTATGTAAAACAACCTCCAGGTTTTATCTCTCTAACTCACCCAGATTTTGTTTATAAATTGCATAAAGCATTATATGGTCTCAAACAAACTCCTAGAGCATGGTATGAGACCCTAGCTTGCTTTCTCTTGGAAAATGATTATAAAAAGGGTAGAGTAGACCAAACTCTTTTTATTAGAACCCATAAGTCCAATATCCTACTAGTACAAATCTATATAGATGATATTATTTTTTGTTCTACTGATTCAAATTTGTGCAAAAGGTTATCCAACCTAATGCATTCCAAGTTTGGAATGAGTAGCATGGGTGAGCTATCCTTCTTTCTAGGATTGCAAGTCAAACAACATTCTGATGGCATCTTTATTTCTCAAACCAAGTATGCAAAAGAGTTGGTTAAGAAATTTGGTATGTCTGATGCATCCTCTATGAAAACACTCATGCCTACTAATGCTGTATTAGATGCTGATGAACATGGGAAACCAGTTGATCAAACCACATATAAAGCAATGATTGGCTCCTTATTGTATCTTATAGCTAGTAGACCTGATATAATGTTTGCTACATGCATATGTGCTAGATTCCAAGTAAGCCCTAGAGAGTCACACCTCATATTAGTTAAGAGGATTCTATGGTATGTGAAAAGTTGTCCAAATCTTGGTCTCTGGTATCCAGCTGATTCAGGATTTGATTTAACTGGATTTTCTGATGATGATTATGCTGGATATAGAGTAGACAGGAAAAGCACCAGTGGAACTTGTCAGTTTCTTGGTGACAGACTTGTCTCCTGGTTTTGTAAGAAACAAATATCTGTGTCCACATCAACTACTAAAGATGAATATATGGCAGCAGGTAGTTGTTGCTCACAGATATTGTGGATTCAAAATAAGCTCCTAGACTATGGCTACAACTTAGAGAAGTCAAAAATATTTTGTGATAACACTAGTGCTATTTCCATAGCTCAAAATCCAGTCCTCCATAGTAGGACCAAACACATAGAGATTAGGCATCACTTCTTAAGGGATAATGTAGAGAAAAGTTAAATTGAACTAGAATACATCCCAACTGATTTACAAAGGGGAGATATTTTCACCAAACCCTTTGATGAAAATAAACACACTTTCTTCCTTAATCAGTAAGGAATGTTAGATGGAGGCAGTCTTAATTAAGTTCCAAGATTTTAAAAACCTAAAAATTGACAAAGTCTAGGTTAAAAATTTGAGTTTCCTAGTGTCTGTAGGTTTTCTCTGAACTCTGAACTGCGCTCGACTTTTTTCATGAAGATCGTCGAACGGAGCTCGACGTTTCTAGATAGTGCTAGACTATCCTTCTCGGTCGGCAATCTCAAACATCGTTGAACGGAGATCGACGATGTTGATACCCTTCAATTTTCCCTAGAGCCGTAGATCGTCGAACTGAGTTCAACGATCTTTCCTTTTCTGCGTCGAACCCAGATATAAAATCATTTTTCAAGCATCGTTCTCATTTTCGCTTTCATACCTTCTGCAAGAATTTTTTTTCCCTCCAAACTTGTCTACACTTGATCTTGTTTATTTTTGCAGGAAATATGTCAGTCTTAGTCGTCGTTCTAGCCGCAATGAAGTTCGACACCGTCTTTGATATTGATATGGAATCTTTCGAGGGGACTGATTAGATATTGAAGGTCATTCTGGAACTCTTCAAGGAATAACAACTTGTAAATATTATGACTACCATAATCAAATTAGCAGCAGATGAGATAAAAGAATGGGCCTATACTGCCCATAATCTGGATCAAAATTCAGTTATTAGAACCATCTTAGGGACACAAGTATCCCTAACCCCAGGCATTCTTATAGAGGTTTTTGGATTAAGTACTGGTAATGATAGCATAAATCTATCAGGAGTAGAATTTTCTTAAATGTTAGATAGAATGGGTCATAATTGTGAGAACCCTAATAAACTGCTGAAGAAGAATCTATCCATGGAATATAGATTTCTAGCAGATGTTGTAGGAAAGGTCATTTTGGCCAAGCATTCAGCCCATGATACAATTTCAAGGTATCAATTTTGTTTAATGGCTGCAATAGTGGATAAGAAGCACCTGGATTGGGGAGCAATTTTCTTTGATTTGCTTAAGAAAAAGATAAATTAGAATTTTGTAAACTTTAGAGGGATTTTGGGCCTATTCCAGCAGAATAGGTGCCCACAGTTGTTGGTGTCCAATGGGATGCATATCAATACATCAAAGAGGCTTTCTTCTGCCCTATTTGGCAAGTGGGAGAGACATATTGTCAAACCTAGCAGGGCTCCTACAGCTAAAGATTCTTCAGGCACAAGGACTTAAACAGTCACTCCTCCTCAGTCCACTGCCCCAGTAGAAGTTTTGCCATCCCCTTCCATATCCTCTCCTCCTTCTCCACATCCAGTTTCATCATCCATACCTTCACCTCAAATAGCTTCTCCACCTCCTCCAGCCACCCATCAAGAAGATTTCCATCATCTACATTAGTTCCCATCCATAGATTTAGAATCATCCCCCCATCTTCCATCATTCAACCTTCTAGATGATTCCTTCATGGATGCTTCTCCATCTTCACCTCAAGCAATTCCATCCACCTCAACATCCTTACAACAAATCCTACATGATATCATATCTCAAACATCCTTTCCCCCTTCCATCTCCTCATTCCTACCATCAGTCACTATCCTGGTTCCATCCATTAAATCCATTCCAATATCTCAACCATCAATACCTTTTCAATCTGCATCAACTCAATCTCTCTCTGCAGCTCCTCCCTCTACCTATACTCAGGTTAATCATGAGCAAGTAGATCCCCTTCCTCTAGCAGATAAGTTATATGAGTTGTTGGCACCCAAGCTAACTCTCTTATTAAATACCTCCTTGGATCCCTTAGTCAAGACATTGAATGATTTATCTATTAAGATCTCTTCTTCCTTCTCCCTTTAGGCCATCCCTTCTTCTGGGGGCCTAGATTCAATTCTCACTGAATCTAGGCAGGAGGAGATGCCATATGAAGAAGTGCTGCCCTCAGAGATTTCAGTTCCAGCTTTAGAGAAAGTTCAAGTTCCAGCTCAAGTTCCAGCTCCAACCATCAGTCCTGCAGTAGACCTCCATTCATTATTGTCATTATTTGACTCATTTTATAGTAATTATCTTCCAGCACCTCTCCCTGCTGAAGATTTAACCAAGGCTATAGTTCCCTTCTCCTGCTGTGATCCCAATCTGCTACAGATGTATATCAATTCTATTAAGACTGTGGAAAGTGTTCCTTTGGTTCATGCTCCTGCTGTTGTTGTTTTCTCAAAGGCTGTGATAGAGCTAGTTTGTATTGTTTCTAAGCCTACTGCTTCAGTTGATGTTCCTGCTGTTTCAGCTACTGCTCCTGTTATTTCTACTGCATCTCCTGCTTCATCTTCTATTCCTGTCTCCATTTCTAAAGAAGTGATAAGGCAAATAGATTCTTTATTTGAATAGCCTCAGAGCTCTGATGATGATGAATTCAAAACAGACTCTGATGACTCTTCTGTAACTATTGCAAAGAAGAGGAAAGCTAGAAGTAAAGCAATGAAAAGAGTCCCATTTGAAAAGACTACTTCTGATCATGATATTCCATATTATATTCTGCACAACTGCCATATAACTGAGCACTGGATGCAATATTCTAAAAATCAGTTGAAGGCCATGAGGAAGAAAAGGAAATATGCTAAAGGAACCTCTCACTATAATCCTCTACCTTCTCCCTCTCTAGGTACAGGATCTGGTGGAGACTCTGCTCCTCATTCCACCAATATCTCTTCTCAAAGATCCTCTCAATCCCAGATTCAAGAAAGATCTCAATCTAGAGGATATCAATAAAGAGGTAATCAGTCAAGAGGCAGTCAGTATAGAGGCACTTAAAGAGGTTATCAGGTTTATTCCAGAGGACAGTCCAGGCATCAACCTTATCAAAGGAAAGGACAAAGCCCAAGTGATTCCACTTCTGGCCCTTTTCCTAATAAGCTCAAAGAAGGTTTTCATCAAAAAACTCCTCCCACTGACACCATAAATAAGTATAAGCCATCAGTTCCATTTGAAGATACAGAGAATAACCCAGTCTCCTGGACAGCAAGACTAAGAGATACTACCACTCCCCGCACTTACCAGGAGGCTCTTGTTATTCCTCATTGGAAATCTGCCATGGATGAGGAAATCGCCACTCTTAATGAAAGGGGTACCTGGACCCTTGTTCCTCCACCGGTAGGTACTGATGTGGTAGGCTGCCGCTGGGTGTTCGTTGTGAAGTTTCTCCCCGACGGCATTGTGGATCGTTACAAAGCCCGGCTGGTGGCCAAAGGCTTTACTCAGACTTATGGAGCTGACTACTTTGATACTTTTTCCCCGGTTTCTCGCCTGAGCACCATCCGGGATCTTCTTTCAGTGGCCGTCAATA
The DNA here is from genome assembly GCA_039513925.1 of Platanthera zijinensis. Lineage (NCBI taxonomy): Eukaryota > Viridiplantae > Streptophyta > Magnoliopsida > Asparagales > Orchidaceae > Platanthera > Platanthera zijinensis. The sequence goes on from CM077081.1 coordinate 134,446,605, forward strand.
GGGAGTGGGCTATTTCCCAGCTTGATGTCAAGAATGCTTTTCTGTATGGGGAACTTCAGGAGGATGTCTATATGGATCAACCTCCTGGGTATGTTGCTCAGGGGGAGACACGAGTATGCTAGTTGAAGAAGGCCATCTACGACCTAAAAAAGATCCCTCGGACATGGTTCGACAAGTTTAATGGCATTGTGGCTGCCATTGGCTTTACAAGAAGTTCAGCCGATCACTCATTGTTTATTCGCAAAACCACATCGGGCCTTGTGGTTTTGGCGGTGTATGTGGATGATATCCTTCTTACCGGCGATGACCAGGCTGGGGTGGACTTGACAAAGAAACACCTCCGTCAACACTTAGTAACGAAGGATATGGGCTCCCCGAAATATTTTTTGGGGATAGAAATCTCTCGGAAGCCCGACTCGTTGGTTCTCTCCCAATAGAAGTATGCTCTTGATCTTCTACAAGAGGCAGGATTGATCGGTGCCAAACCAGCCAGGTATCCCATGGCCACTAGAGAGGACAAAACGTGGACAGATGACTCACCTCTTATATCCGATGCCACAAGGTATAGACGTCTGGTGGGAAAACTCATTTATCTCACGGTGACCAGACCCTACATCGCCTATACTATTGGCAAGGTCAGTCAGTTCATGCAAGCTCCCAGGGAATGTCATCTTCAGTCTACCTTTAAGATACTAGAGTATGTCAAAGCAGCACCTGTAAAAGGGCTACTCTTTCAGAAGCATGGTCATCTGAGAGTTGAAGCTTACTCAGACTCAAGCTATGTGGATGATAAAGGTGACCGTAAATCTACATCGGGTTTTTGCACCTTAGTCGGAGGTAATCTTGTGAGCTGGAAGGGCAAGAAGCAGTCTGTTATCTCAAGGTCCAGTGCAGAAGACGAATACCGGAGTATGGCGTCAACCACGTGTGAGTTGAAATGGTTGCGGGCTCTCATGCTTGACCTAGGAGAGGTCTACGACTATCCTATGCCTATGTTCTTTGACAACAAGGCCGCTATATACATATCAAAAAATCCAGTCTTCCATGAGAGAACGAAACATATAGAGGTCAACTGCCATTTCATCCGTGAAGAGGTCTTGAAGAGACAGATTTGCACTCCGTTCGTCACCTTCGACAAAGAGTTGGCAGATATCTTCACCAAGCCGGTTTCTACTTCCTTCTTCCACATTTTTGACAACCTGGGCATGATTGATATCTATGCTCCAGCTTGAGGGGGAGTGTCGGAGTACGAGACCGGGCGGTCTGGCGGTTTGAGCCTGGCGAGTTATTGACCGGGCGGTCTAGCGGCTTGAGACCGGCGGGTTGGTTTCCAGGATGATGCTGTGTGGTGTCCGGCGGTCTGGCGGTTTATCTCCGGCGGCTTGGAAACCGGGCGGTCTATCGGTCTCCTACCGCATATCTCTCCTGCATCTGGTATTGCCGTGCGGTTAAAATATTGTCTAACCGCACGGCCCGTTCCGGTCTGTTGTTCTAGCCGCTCGGATACCTTTGTATAGTTTTAGTCTCACATTGTTAGTTTGTATTCTATCCTCTCTCCTCCATTCTATAAAAGGGAGGTCATACCTTTGCAAAAGAGATCTTTTTGGATAATAAAATTTCAATTATTCAAAGTTCTGTCTTATTTTCTAGTCGTTTATTCGCTACTCTAGTCATTTGCTCGCTACTTTTAACAGTTGTTAATGTTATTTTATACTGTGTGCTGTGCTTTTTTTTATTGTGATGTTTTAGGGTTTGTCCTTATACGAGAGTATCCGGTGCGAGCACTGTTTGACACAGGTGCTTCACATTCATTTCTGTCTGAAGATTTCGCCTTTCGTGTCGGGGTACCTATCCGAACCACGACAGACAGTGTAAAGGTGTTGTTACCTAACGGATGTTTGATGTGCACGGATAAATCTTGCGGTCTTGAGGTCAAGATAGGGTATCGGGAGTTCAAGGTTGAAACATTAGTATTGCCGATCAAGGAATTTGATATAATCTTTGGTATGGACTGGCTGTCAGAGTAGCGTGCCTGTATAGATTGCACTTCAAAAGAGGTCACACTCGGGCATAATACCGAACAAGAGACAAGGTTCATTGGTATACAAGGGTTGAGTGGGATGTTGTTAACTGCTCTCCAAGTCATTAAGGCAGTTCGGAAGGGTGCGGAGTTGTTCTTCACACTCGTAGAGGTGGTGGCGCCGAAGGCCAGTGTGAGTGAAGTGCTGATTGTGTCAGAGTATGTTGATGTGTTTCCAAAGAAGCTTCCGGGGCTAACTCCCCAAATGGAAATCGACTTCGCTATCGAGCTGATGCCGGGTGCGAAACCTGTGGCCCGTTCGCCGTATCGGGTAGCGCCAAAAAAGAAGGACGAAATAAAAGTTCAATTGCAAGAACTATTGGAGCAGGGATACATACGCCCAAGTATGTCACCATGGAGCGTGCCTGTTCTTTTTGTGAAAAAGAAAGACGGTAGTTTGCGGCTATATATTGATTATCGCGAACTGAATAAGCTGACGGAGAAAAACAGGTATCCAATTCCACCGATCGATGACTTGTTTGATCAGCTAGCAGGCTCAACTGTCTATTCCAAGTTGGATTTGAAATCCGGGTATTACCAATTGCGGATTAGGGAAGGTGACATTCCAAAGACAGTGTTTGGAACACGCTACGGTCATTATGAGTTCAAAGTGATGCCGTTCCGCTTATGTAATACGCCTTCGGTATTCATGGATCTCATGCATCAAACGTTTCGCGAATACTTGGATCTGTTTGTGATTGTGTTCATTGATGATATCCTCGTGTACTCACAGTCGGAGGAAGATCATGCAAACCATTTGCGGTTGGTATTGCATACCTTGCGGAGAAATAAGCTGTATGCATAGTTCCCTAAGTGTGAGTTCTTGCTCTCGTCGGTGGCTTTTCTGGGCCATGTGGTAAGTGGATAGGGCATAGCGGTGGAACCGTCAAAGATAAGTGCCATTCGTGATTAGCCAGTGATGTCTTAGGTGGCAGAAGTTAGGAGTTTTCTTGGACTGGCAGACTACTATAGATGATTTTTTGCGAACTTCTCCCGGATTGCTTTGTCTTTGACTATGTTGACAAGAAAAGATCAGAAGTTTGTTTGGACGCCGGAATGCGCGTGAGCTTTTGAGGAGCTAAAAGGTCATTTGACCACGACGCCTGTTTTGACGTCGCCTTGTGGTACAGACGGTTTTGAGATATACAGCGATACGTCTAGAAGCGGCTTAGGTTGCGTTCTCCTACAGTTTGGGAAGGTGATCGCTTATTGCTCACGTCCCTTAAAGGTGCATTAGCGTAATTACCCCGTCCACGACTTGGAGTTGGCGGCAGTGATCTTTTCGCTAAAGTTGTGGCAGCACTATCTTTATGGCGTGAAGGTAGATATTTATACAGATCATAAAAGCCTGAAGTATCTGCTCGATCAAAAGGATTTGAATATGCGACAAAGGAGGTTGATGGAATCCCTAGGGGATTATACCTTCGACATTCACTATGTTTCCAGAAAGGGAAATGTGGTCGCTGATGCCTTGAGTCGTCGGACTCTGATGCAGGCAAGTTGGTTGCGGATACATGATGAGCGTATAATCCAGGAGTTGGAAGCGTTGGAGATATCTTGTGTTGAGTGGGATTCTTCGGCCGATGCATGCTTAAACTGGATGGAAGTTCAATATGACCTTGCAGAAAGGGTTCGGCGGGCAACAGAGCTTGATGAAAGTCTCCAACGCTATGCCAAGGAAGGGTCTAGTGACCAATTCTCCTGGGATGACGGGCTATTACGGAAGGATGGCCGATTGTGCATCCCTTGTGCGGGTAAATTGCGAGAAGAATTGTTATATAAAGCATACTTTACAGAGTACTCAATTCACCCTGGGATCACAAAGATGTACAAGGACATGAAGAAATTGTTTTGGTGGCCTGGTTTAAAGAAGGACATAGCCGAGTATGTGGCTAAGTGTCGTGCTTGAGCTTTGGTAAAGGCAAAATGTCAACGACCGAGTGGTTTCCTGAAATCGTTGTCGGTTCCGCAGTGGAAGTTTGAGGATATTTCTATGGATTTCGTGCACGGATTGCCGAGATCTCAACGTGAGAATGACTCAATCTGGGTGATTGTAGACCGGTTGATAAAGGTGGCTCACTTTCTACCGAACAAGCGGGACGATTCAGTGGAAATGTTGGCAAAGCTCTATGTGGAGCAGATTGTTCGATTGCACGTTATTCCCGAGAACATCATCAGTGACCGTGATGGGCGATTAACTTCGAAAGATTGGAGTCTAATTCATCAGCTATTGGGCACGAAGTTAGCATTTAGTACGGCCTTTCATCCGCAAACGGATGGCCAAACTAAACGAACCAACAGAACAATGGAGGATATACTTCGTATGTGCGCCCTGGACTTCGGTAAGAAATGGGAAGATCAACTTGTTATGGTGGAATTTGCCTACAATAATAGCTACCAAGCAAGCATTGGCATTGCACCGTTTGAAGCTCTGTATGGTCGCAAGTGCCGTACACCGTAAGCTTGGGCAGAAACTGGAAAATCCAAACTTTTGGGACAAAAGGCAGTCGAGGATGCTAACTCAACAATACGCTCTATTGTAGAGAGACTACTAATAGCCCAGGATCGGCAAGCCAAGTATTACAATGCTAAGCACTGGAACGTGGAGTTCGCGGTGGGTGACTGGGTCTATTTAAAGATTAAACCCTTCAAAGGCGTATCTCTGATTCGGCGGTTGAAAAAGCTAAGTCCGCGATACCTTGGTCCGTTTGAAGTGGTTGAGCGAGTTGGGGAAGCTGCCTATCGGCTAGCTCTTTCATCGGAATTGGGTGGACTGCATGATTTGTTCCACAACTCGGTACTACGAAAAGCAGTCAACGATCCAGCTCAAGTGATTGAGAATGATCGGGTGCCGGTTGAGTATAGGCTAACGACAAAGGTGAGGCCCATTCGAATCGAGGATCGAGCCAAGAAACAATTGCGGAACAAAACGATCGGGATGGTCAAAGTCTGGTTGAAAAATTGTGGCCGAGAAGGGCTAATATGGGAGCGAGAGCAGACCATGCGAGCTGAGTTTCCCTAGTTATTTTCGTAACCTGTTCGCTTGTTTGTATCTGTGATAGAAACATATATGTCTCTGATTGTGTTATGTTGTTATCTCACTGCTGTCTTCAAATTTCGGGATGAAATTTTATTAAGGAGGGGAGGATTGTAACACCCCAGAATTCTAAAAAAGCCAAAGTGGGATTCAGGTTAGCTGACACGGCCTGATACACGGGCGTATCTCAGGGCGTGTCAGGTGTACACGGCCTGGGACACGGGCGTGTCCCAGGGCGTGTCCCTAGTCTCGACAGTACTCGAGCCTTGATCGTCGAGTGTGGAACAAGGCCTGTGACACGGGCGTGTAACAGGGGCGTGTTTGGAACACGGCTAGGGATACGGGCGTGTGCCTTAACCGTGTCCTGCTTGGGTAATTTTGGAGATCGTGTTACAGGGGTTACACGGCCGGGTACACGGCCATGTACTGTGTGACACGGGCGTGTCAGGCTTGACACGGGCATGTCAATGCCCATGTTCTGGTTTATTTTCAGTCAGTTGTGCACCGCTTCAGGAAAGCGGCCTGTGACACGGGCGTGTCACAACTAGTGTTCGGCCCAGGAAATCAAATTCAGGGCTGATCAGAGCCGTTCATTTTCTTTGAGCAAGATCCAATGGTCTGGGCTCTTCCCTGGGTTGATAAGGCCGGGATTGAAGAAGAGAAAGCTCATTTGAGTTTCATCATTCTCTTTCTAAAGTTAAGAGAGAGAGGAGAGCAAGGTAAGGAAGAAGAAGAGGAATCTTGCCGCCGGTGGTGCTGCGGTGGTCCAAATCGCGAGCCGAGTTCGCATTTACAAAGGCAAGGCTGATACGAAGGCTTTCATCCATCTCAATTCTCTCCATGGCTTCGAGGAGAATTCCAAGGGTAACGATTTCCGTCTTGGACATGTGAAGACCTACTTTCATGCATTTGCATAGGGAAAACCTGTCCCCGTGAGTGTGCTGTGGGTTGTGGTGTCCCTTGGGGTAGATATGTGAAGTCCCCCTTGTTAGAGTCTGGAATTGGAGTACGGATCTAGGCATGTTGTGTGAAGCCCATTTGGACGTGTTGGTCTTGATTGGTGATGCTTTGATTGCATTTCGGAGGAGCCTCCGAGTATTTGATTGTTTGTGTGCAATCTGTGGTGGATACCTGTCGCTTGGTGCAGCAGGAAGTACTGGAGGAAGTCCAGGAAATTGTGCGAGTTGAGTTCAACTCTTGTGGTGGACGGGAAAGGTGAAGCTGTACCCGCGTTAGTCCAGTCTTGAGTCTGACGATGTGAGCAACGGGATAGGCGGATCTGTACCCATGTTAAGGTTTTCTAACCTTGGGTGCTTAAGGCCCTATTAGGATCACATAGCGAGAGTCGACGGCTTGCGTGCCGATCAAGACTAGATTGCTCATTGGTGGGATCCGGTGTTTCCGGTACACCCGAATATGCCCTGAGTGCACGGAGCGTCGGGCCGTTGGCCGACGTTTGTGATATGTATTGACTTTGCGGTCGTGCACGTCTTGCGTGGTTTGCTATATATATATATCATATTGGAAAATGCTATGCAGGGATGGAATTCCGCGTCCCCGTGCCAGGGGCAGGGTCGTTATAATTGGTCAGCTGAATGTTGACCGTTGCCCTATTTGCCACCGCTTAGTGGATTGGTTCATGTTGGTGCTGGAGGTGCTGGTCCGAGCAGGACTTAGCGGGCTGAAGCCCAAGCTGCGTTGCCTCCCTCGAAGGCTTTGTTTTGTTTCTTCTTGTTCATGTATGACGGGCCTGTGTGCCGATGTCTGTAAACGACACCTTGTTAAGAGAAATTTGTAAGGCCTTAAGGCTAGATACTTTGGTTGTATACATTCCTATGTTTTAGTGGACAGTTCTTGTTACTCTTGAGTTCAAGTTTTTCAACCGTGAAGCTTCCGCTAGAATGCTCTGTGTTAGGATGCGTTTGTTTTGATATTATTTCGTAGCATCTCCGCCTGTTTATGGAATATGGTGTGGGGCCCCGGCCGGACCCTTTATTATATTCTTCTTGACGGGTAGAGATGTTACAGAGTCTTTGTCTGCAATGCCCTTAAAGGTAGACCGAGTTTGTTTGCCCTACTGGCATGCGGGACAAGGGCTATCTTTGATGCACTTAATTGTACGGGCATCCCTTACTAAATTATCTGAAAACAACATATAAATTGTCTTGAAATTAATATGTGCTAATCTCTTGTGTCATTGTTCACAAAGAGATGCACTGTCTTTTGCTACTAGGCGCACAGGGGTAGAAGAGTCTAAGCTAAGAAAATCTAAGCAAAAGATATTTCTGCTCCTAATGCCAATTAATACCATCTCCGAAGAGGCACGCTATATTATCAAGCACTTATCCTTGCAGAACTTAACGTCGTATCCTTTATAACACAACTTCCTTACTCTGATCAGGTTATGGTTTAACCCTTCAATATAGGCCACGTTAGTGATAGAGAATACACCGTTGGAAATTATACAATTATCTCTGGTGACTCCTCGATCAGATCCTCCAAAGATGATTTTGGGTCCATTTTTGACTGGGGAGTAATCACGCAACAGGCTTCTTGTCCCGGTCATATGCCGGGAACATCCACTGTCCAAGTAACATATTGGCATTTTGGTGGCCTTTGGACATACCAGCAAAATAGAATTAGTTTCCCTTAGTAACCCAATCGAACTTGGGTCCTAGATTACTTATTAGCACACTCCCCCTCGTGTGGTTAACCCAATGAGTGGTAGGCCTTGCATTGCTAATACGAGGAGTCTCGTTGATTCTTGGATTAAACCAGCAATCCACGACAAAGTGACCAACTTTGCCATAGCACCAACAGTAAAACCTGTTGTACCGTTTCCAAGGCTCCTGCTTCACCCTTGGAACGGTGGGTTTAGCCGGGGCCTTGGATCTGGAGGTGGAGGCATCATGATGACAACAGTCACACGATTTCTTCACTTCATGTTCCTTCAGTATAATAGGCTTGGCCTTTGGTGCCTTCTTCCTATTATGGCCGCTAGAGAAGTGGCCATAATTTTCCACTTGGATTTCCTCATAAAGTTCCTTGAATACACTCTCACCGTAGTTTCGGGGGAAGGTCTAACCATCATACCGGCTCTTGGGCTTTTCAACCGAGGGCCGGAAGAAGTGGCCATAGGTTGACTCAAAGTCCTGCTCATTGCAAGGAAAGCTAGGCTTTCTGAATGAAACAAGATCGAGTTGGGACTTTCCCTTTTCTGCAGCAGAGGCCTTCTTAGCAGCCTTATTTTTCCTCTATTTTCTGTTTCTCCTAGATGATTTACCAGGCACACCCACATGCCCTAAGTCAGCCCCCTTAGCCTGAGCAGAGAATTCATCAACCAGAGGAAGAACAGTCTTGGGCATAGAGAAGCTTTTGACAATCTTCCTTTCTGTCGCAAGTTGTTCTTCCAACTTGTTGATTTCTTCCTTTTTTTGGTCAAGGAGCCTTAGAGACTCTGAGTGCTCAGAAGTCAGCGAAGGTGTTCCTGTCGGAGAGAAATCAGGCTAGTGATCTCTTCTCTTAGGGACACACCCTCAGCCTTAAGGAATTTGACTTCCTTTTTCTGAGCCCTCAACCTCTTGCAACATTCCTCAAAGGTATTAAGCAGAAGCTCATACTTTTCGAGGAGCTCAGCTTCACGAGCAAATGGGCTGTCCTCGAGATCATCATCAGGAGACTCAGAGTCAGAGTAAAAGAGGGGGTTACGATCTTTTACCTTCCTAGTAAATGGGGGCAGTCTCCTTCTGAGTCGGAGCGACCCATTAGCCCGAAGTAGGCTTCCTCATCATCACTGGAGTCTGAAGAATCAGATTCACTCAGTGTATTTGGCTTTTTAGCAATGTAGCTCCTCTCTTTCTTCTTATCTCTAGAGGACCTGTGCTCCTCTCCCTTCCCCTTGTCTCTCTTGCTTTGGTGGCAGTCAGCAACGATGTGGCCTGGCTTATTGCATACAAAGCAAATGATGTCAGCAGAGCGATGTTTGTTCTGTTTTGATTCATACCTGTCAGAAGAGTAGTTCTTCTTCTGATGTCTGGAGGAGGAGACGTCTCTCTTTCTTTGATTCCTCAACTTGAGAAACTTCTTGAACTCTCGAGTGATGAAGGAAAATTCTTCTTCAGATAGCTCTGAGCTTGATGAGCATGGCTCAGAGTCTTCTTCCTCATCCTTTTTTCATGAGCAGGACGAGGCTGCACCCTTTCCTTTCCTTGAGTGATTGGCTTTCAGGGCTATAGTCTTTTCTTTGCAAGCGGCTTTATCGGCTTCTTCTTCAGCTTTTCTGGTGTTCAGCTGAAGCTCATAGGACATAAGCTTTCCAAACAGAATCTGGGGATCAGTTTCTGCTAACTTGCCAAACTCTCTGATGGCGCAGATCTTGGTGTCCCATTCCTTAATGAGGGATCTAAGGAATTTTTCATTTAGTTCACCATCAGTGAACACTCTGCCATAACCCTTCAGGGCATTGACGATCTTTAGGAAGTTCTCGAATGTCACTCCGATTTCTTCCTTGGGACCTTGCCTGAAGGCCTCATACTTTTGGTTCAGAAGGGATCTTCGATCATCCCTTACTTCATTTGTGCCTTCCATCAGGATGATCAGGCAGTGCCAGATTTCCTTTGCAGTCCTGCAGTTGCTGAAATTCTTCATCATGGAATCATCAATGGAGCTTACAAGAATGTTCCGAGCTTTCTTGTCTAGTCCGACAAGCACCATCTCATCCTTATCCATTTCAGAGAGCTTCTTGGACACCATCATGATAGGATCAATGGTGGAGGCCTTAGTGGGGATATAAGGGCCCTCCTCCACTACCATGAAGAGTCGAGGGTCGATTGCTTCCTTGTAGAACCTGATCCTTTCCTTCCAGATGGGAAAGTTCAGATTGGTGCACACAGGGATCTTTCCTGAATACTTGAGTCCGTCCATTTCTGAGATCTTCTTGACACTAGACACGGGATCTTACTGAAGGTATTAACCTTATTGACGAGCAACCTCCCTCTGATACCACTTGAAAGTATCTAGTGTCGACGAAATCCACCTATGGGGGGGGGGAATAGGTGTCGTGCGGTCTTTTTCGGAATTAAATTAACCTGCACAAATTAACAAACGCAGCACAGAAAACACACAAAAAGTTATAGTGGTTCCCCGATTTGGGTACGTCCACTTTTCCCCTTCGACCTATCTCCCACCAAGGGACGACTCGGTCACTTCACCAAAAAGATTGAAATCCAATCCTCACACTATGGAAGGAACCCTTCCAACACAAGAGTCACCACTCAACCACCACGGGTTGCACCCAAACCTTCCAACTAGGAATAAAAATTCCTTTACAACAAAACATAAATAGAATGTATAAGAAAATACAAACAACGCTTATGGAGAATTCGATGTCCTTCTACGTTCATTGAGGCTTTATTTAAAGTAACGAAGAGTCCACTACCATATTTCTCTCTTGGAGAGGATCTTGATCTTGACAAGATCGGCGGCGTCAAGTGAATGCGGCGGCAATATTTTGTAGATCCAAACTTCTTGACGAAGCACACAAGGTCTACGAACGATCCCAGTTGGATCAATCGTCTCCACTAATTCGGAATGAAGAACTAGTCTTGTTCAATGAATCGAGAGACAAAAGATCTCAAGAGAGATGCGTGAGATGCTCGGCTTGCCTCGATACTGTCGTCGGAAAATCAAAGAAGCACTGAGATCAACGATTAATGGCGACGACAAACTTGCGAGCGGCTATAGGCGATCGGCAGTTTCCGCAATCGGCTAGGGCACGACGTCAGCTACTTTTGATTTCGCGTGAATGAGTTACTGTAGAAGTTTGAAATATGCATGTATATATACCCTGAGGCCAACCCTAAAGTCCGTTGTGGGACCCACAAGGAGAAACCCTAGACCCGGCCGAAACAGCGCACGGCCTCTTAATTCGGTCCAGCGAACGGGGGAAAAATACCTAAGGCAAAATCGGCGTGAATCATTAGTGATTCCCGTCGAAGTCGGTGGGAATCATTCACGATTCCCGTTGATTCTGCCTTAACAAAATCCCTGTCTGGAAAATAGTCAAAATAAATTGGCGGGAGAGGCTAGCGATACTCGATGAATCGGCAGGAATGCAGACAGATTCTCGTCGAAGTCGGCGGGAATCACTTGCGATTCCCATCGATTCTTCTTTGGTAGAATTCCAATTGGATAACTGTCAGCCGGAAGGAAGTCGGTGGGAATGCAGACTGATTCTCGTCGAATCGGCGGGAATCACTAACGATTCCTGTCGAAGTCGGCGAGAATCACTTAGTGATTCCCGTCGATTTTGACTTAGAGAAATTTCCCTTCCTTCCTTTGAAGACTTAGTCTTTGACCCATCTTTGCTCCTCTTCTGCTCTTGATCTACCTCGACCCTGTACTCTAAAATAAGTACACTCCAATAGAGAGAGCACACGTGAGTCAACACACTAATCTACTCAACGAGGGATTACGTTGCGCAGACCCGTGTATATTGACCCACTGTACCTTGACATTGGTGTGTACTTAGCATGGAATAGCTGCAAGCACAACTCGATAGAAAATCATCAAATAAATTATCAATTAAACTTTGCTTGTTCAGGGGCTTCTTCAAATCAGGTGCATTGTGGATACAATACCCAACAAGAAGGTCTGTCTTTGCTACTATGAGTAGGTCTTGATTGATTTGAATGAGAATTAGACCTATGAGCTTGAGAAACACTACCTGCAGAACCTGCTGTAGGAGAATTAGGAGGATGTCCTCTCGAAGTCCTTTGAGGTGAATTGTATCTCTTCATTCTCTTCCTTCTCTTTTGTTAATTTTTAGAAAACCTCATCCGGTAAGGAGTATCTGAAGTGAGTGTAATTCCATGCAAAATGTAATAAGGAATGTCAGCATTTGATGAAGGTGTAGGAGCAACCTTTACTGGAGCCTTCTTTTTGGCTTTTCTTTTCTTTGAACCAACATCTTCTGAATCATCTGAATCAACATCATCATCATCATCATCATCAGATTCATCTTCTGGATGATCATATAACTCATAAATATGGTTAATTAAGTCAACTTGATTCTTAGCTTGAACTTCTTGCTCTTTAAGTATAATATCTGTAATATCTTGAGCTTGAACACTGTCAATCTCTGGCTCCATATCTTGAAACATGAGTTCATCAAGATTTGGCATAGGTGTTTCATCCCAATCATAAGTGGGAGGGGAAGAAATTGGCTCTGTGACATTTACTGTATTCTCAACTGATATATTACAGAAACTAGCTCTAGTCTCTTCTAAAACTGAAGAATCTACTGGAGCAGTATAAAAAACTATAGGTTTAGAAAAATTATCAAAAACTGGAGCATAATTGGGCTTAACGTCAAAATCAGATAATAAGGAAGATAAGTCAACTATGGGATTAATATAAATATCTCCAACATTGATTATTTTTGCTGCTGCCTCTTCTGATGTACAAACCATTTCAGTATCATCAAAAATTTCTACTACTGCTGCTGGAATTGCAGCTGTTGTTGTTTGAGCTTCTTCATAGGACATCTCCCCTGCCTGGATTTAGAGAGACATGAACCCAGGCGTCTAGAAGAAGGGACAGTGGAGGAGGAAGCTAGCTGAGCAAAAGAATGGAAATAAAAGCAGCAAGAGGGGCAATAGCCTCATCTATGAGCTTCTTAAGTGTGGGGTGTAATGAATTTAAGAAGGTCATTTGCTATGTCAGCGAAATCCAATGACATTGGATCAGAAGTAGGAGTAGAGGTGGATTTGTTATGACATATGTAACAGATTGAGAAGGCTTGAGGGATGTCTGAATGTGGGATGGTTGGAAATGTTGGTAGAATATTTGATGGAGGGATGACATTAGGAAAGAAATCATGTATATGTGATTATTGTGGAGTGTGTTGTGGACATAGAGATAGAGATGATAGTAGATCAAAATTTTGAGATTACAGTAGTGGATCTGTATGAAGAGAAGTGGATTGTATGTCATTAAGATGTGATGGTAGAGGTGATTAAGGAGGTGGAGATGGTGTATCCACAGAAATGTGGATTTGTGAGTGTGGAGGAGATGGTGAGGCAGGAGGGATGGAAGTAGAGGGTGTGTCTGCAATAATAATGGATTGGGAGATTACAGTTGTTGAAGAGGAGTAGATAGTAAATGAGCAGGAGAGGGAGGAGGAGCAGGGGATTCTTTAGGGATTGGGAGAGTGGCTGTTACAACCCTTGTGTCCTCTTAAGATGTCCTAGAAGAGGAGTGCCTGGAGGGCTTTGGGATAACCCTCTCCTATCTGCCAAAGAGGGCAGAGGTAAGACACTTAGAAGAATTAATGAAAATCATCTATGAGACCAAAAGCTCTGAAACCTTTGCTTGAAGGAAGATACCCAAAACTCTACCAAAAATAACATCCTTCTTACTAATCTTCTTCTTAATCAAATCAAACACAATTCCTCCCCAATTCACTGATTTTTGATTTACCATGGCACTCATCAGAAGAAATTGGTGCATGGTTATTTAGTCATGGGTAGAGTGCTTGCCCAAGATTACTTTTCCAACAACATCTTCTAAGAACTTGTATTCAACAAACAAGTTCTTTTTAAGCATTTTGTTAGGGTTTCCCTGGGAGTGACCAATTCTTACTAGCATATCCTCAAACTCAGAGCTGGATAATTCTATATAACCTTCCCCATTGATAAAACAAAAAACTTCAGAAAGAACAACAGGGGTAAGAGAAACCTGGTGTCCAGAAATCGATCCAGTAATGGTGGTTTGATTTGGAAGAGTTGTCGTGAATACCCATTCCTTGATTTCAGATACAGGAAGCTTGAATCTTATAGTCATGAAATTTCTTAACTGCTGAGCCTCAAAGAACTATAAGATGTTCTTGAAAACTTGATCATAATTGCTGAATGAATCAATATCAATGTCGAAGTAGGCATCAAATTTCATTTCGGAAAGAGTCACCGCTGAAATCTCCATTGCCCGCAAAAACAAGAGATCAAGTGCAAAAAAGACTGGAAAGCGCGGGATGGAGTTCAAGGAAAACCTAATTATAAGTTTTCAGAAGATGAAGCGGCGAACTCCTTCCAATGAAAAAGAAAAGCTTCGAACTCAGTTCGATGAAAAATATCATAAAGAAATAAAAGCGTCAATCTAAGTTTTAAGAGGGGGAAAATAGTTCGTCATTGAAAGATTTGGTTTATAGAGCATAAACACCTAGAGGGGGGTCAATAGGTTCAAATCTTTTTTAACAACTTAAGCAATTAAAAGTGTTAAACACAGCACAACTATCACAGCACCAAGAATAACAATCACAGCAAATTCACAACACAATACACAATAGTTTATAGTGGTTCCCCAATTTATGCGTACGTACAATGTCCACCTTCACTTATCAAGTAGAGTACTGGATTTAGCCAAACTTCCTTCCACTATCTCAGATCCTCAGATCTTGCAACTCAGACCCTAACTAGTTCCTATAGTTCAGACTTCTTCAAGTTCTACAACTCATAATCTTCCCAAGACTCCTACCTCAGGCAATAGCCCTACCTCAGCCTTAACCAACAGGCCTACAACTCAGATAAACAAGATCCGACCTCAGGCACTCAGCCCTATCTTAGCCTTATCCACCAGTTCTACAACTCAGACTTCTTCAAGTCCTACCTCAGGCACTCAGCCCTACCTCAACCTTTATAAATTTATGATTACAACTCATATCTATAAAAGATCTTACAAGGAAATTAATTGTTTAAAACAATAAAATTTTCACCCAGATAGACAAAGAATTTGGTGAAAGCTTCTTGATTAGTTATTGATTGAACTGATTACTCAAGATCCAACCTGTCGTAGCTTCTTCAAAGCTTCTTGAATCTGAATAAAGTTGGTTGATCTTCAATTGGAGTTGGAGATGATCATTAATCCATCTTCCTACTTGAATTAAGAATCAGATTTGAATTCCTCTTGCAAACTATTCTGAATCTACCTTCTCCTGTGTTTGTCTCTTGTTCCCCCTCTCTTGATGTTGTTTTTGCTTTGTGATAGCACAGGTCTTTATATAGATCGAATCCAAGGTTACTAGTTAATCCGATTCATAATGGCCTTCTGACAGTTCTGACAGATGTGACAACTTTGTTACTTATGATAGTTGTCGGGTCTTTAGTCTTGACACCTGTCATCTCCTTGAACTTTATCACAGCAGAAAGTTGTCGAGACTATACTCCAAATGTGTCGACACAAATAGACCATGTGTCGACACAAGTCTTGATGATGTCGACACAACTCCTAATATGTCGACACAATCATTCTTTAACTTCTCAACACAGCTTTTGTTGGATGTATCGACACAAGTCTTGTGTCTCGACACAATTGCTTCTAGTCTCGACATTGCTTCTATTGACAGATTTCCTTAGTGTGTGTCGACACAAGTCCTTTGTGTCAACACAACTGCTTCTGGTCTTCAACATAGCTAGTGCTGAGTGTGTGTCGAGACAAGTCCTAGGTGTCGATATAACTGCTGCTGACAGAATTTCTATGTGTCGACACAAGTCTTGTGTGGACACAATCTTGCTTCTAGTGTCGACACATTTCCCTTACAAGTGTCGACACTTGTACTTTGAATATTTTCCTGCATTTCTGTATCATGCACATTGAAACTCAACATCTCATCAAATACACATTGATGTATATCATTGAGTTAAGTAAGGGTTCTCCAAATCTTATACACTGTTTCCAGTATACCCAATAATCTCCCCCTATTTGGAGAAGTCATAACCCTTAGTCAATGATATACATCACTTATAATAAAATAAAGATTAAGATGTATAAAATCATTTCACAGGCAGTGTAACTTATAAACACAAATAACATTTAATATCATCACAGAATATAATATAATTCATTAATCATGAATAAGTGTTTGACTAACAAGATTGTTTAGAACAAAATTTACCTAGTTCTAAGTATAGCCTATCTATCCCTAAGATTGATCAGCCTCCTTAATAATTATTCCTTTGCCAGATAGAATCTTAGCTTGCAACTTGGATTCTGTGTCATCAGCTGACTTCTTACCTTTCAGATCTTTCTTTTTTAGCTCTTCTGCCTTTCAAAGTAATGATAAGGCTTTGGGAAGTACTTGCTAGGCTCCACAGAGTTACAGGTAACTTCCCAGCTTCGATATCCCTTCTGAACAAATGTATGGCATCTTGCCTTTTTTGATATTTACCCCACTCTTATTAAGAATACCATTTGCCCCTATCATGCATATTATCTTTCACAGCTTTCCAAGCAATAAGAATGATATTTCTGGAGGTTTGACTCCATTGTTCAAAATCAGCCTTTAATTATGCCTGCTCTCTGAATCTTTTCTTAGAAAGTTGAGCCTCTTTCTGAGCATCCCTAACTCTTTGTGCTTCTTGCTCTTTATATAAAGCAGCTTCAGACATTTCAACCTTTTCAATAATAACATTGTGTGCCTCCTGTGGAGGGCTATACATTTGATGCATAACCCATTGTACTGCTACAAAATCAGATGGAGGATAGATGACTAGAGCAACTCCCTTCTGAACCCCTTCAATGTAAGCAGGTTGAATACCAAATTCAACAACATTATCATCATCACAAAGGGGTGGATATCCAAGAGTAGCTCTGATGGTATTGGATACCCATTTAGCATGATCTGAGCTTGCTTTGACTAACACTCTCTCCCCCTTTATGACTTCTTTGGCCACATGATCTCTTAGATCATCTTTTTACAACCTTACCTGATCTGATAGATAATCTATGTCCTCTTTATAGTAGAGTCTGAATTTCTCCAATTGATCTGAAATAGTCTTTTGAGATGCCAGAACTGCTGTTTGTACAGCAGCTAGATCATCTTTTATCTTGTTAGATACTTCAGTTTTCACATTAGTAGCAACATCTCCCATTTTTGAGAGAATAACATTATGTGAGTCTATAAGATTTTTATTCATTCTGAATTGATTTTCTAGAATATATCCTTGTTTATCTGCAATGTCAGCTATTTGAGTTTTCATGTTCTGTTGTTGTGTGTCCAAGTATACTACAACATTACTTCCCTTATGGATGCAATTTATCATCTCCTTCTTATGTAAATTTACTTCAAATCTGATAGACTTGATATCTTGGGCCAGCTGGAACTGTATTTCTTTGTGTGACTCATCCACATATTTCTCTAGAGCAAGTCTTTGCTCATATATTTTCACTTGCAGTTTCACCAAAAGTGAACTGAAGTCTATTCCTGAAGCAGATGTTTGTGGAACAGTCTACAAGGCTTTCTTATAGCCTGTGCTCCTCTTCCTGAGTGCCACCAGCTTCCTTTTCTTGGCCCTGGTGACTTCTTCATCTTCAGAAAAATTTGATGAACTTTCTATAGCCACAGTTTCCTTAGGACTTGAGGCATTTAGTGGCATCTCCCCCTCAGTCCTTGCCATCTCCCACTCAGGTTGAGCTCCTTGTAAATAATGAAATAACTCCTCCAGAGTTACCTCCTGCTACATCTTAATAGGAGGGATAATGTTACTTTTTTCAACAAATGGTTCTCCCTGGACATCAAGATCCTTTTCTTGGGTTTTCTCTAAACTGGAGGAGTGGAGTTGCACAGCTTGATCTGGGTCTCACATGTGCACATCCTGTGCTACTTTCTCAGTGATGACTATTGCAGCATTGTTGATTTCTTAGACAATGTCCATATTAGTATCAGTTGCATTCTCACTATCTAGTGCAACTTCAGCAATACCTCCCCCTTGGGCTGGCTCTTGTGATTGTTCAGGTTCTTGAACAATTATAATTTCTGTGTTGTCTCCCCCTGGAGTTGAGACCATCTAGTTATCTGGTAGTTTAATAATCTCTCCTTGGGTTTGAACTTCTTTATCTGGTTGTGGTGTAGGTTATTTTCTTGGTTGTTCTTCATCTGAGCTAAAGACAACCTGCTCTTCAGAATCACTGGAAGAATCTGCTTCTTGGGTGGTAGGTTTCTTTTTCTTTTCTTTCTTCACATGTTTCTGTGGGGTAGAAATATCTTTTGTCAAAACTCTATCCCATCTGGATAGTATTTTACGATCCATTCTCCTCATATAATTAATCTTGGTTCCTGGAAGTTGATTCACCACTTCTGGGATGGTGGAAGCCAGATACAAGCTCAGTATTTTACCCAGATTTGTCTTCTTGGCACTTTCTGTGATCTTGTCAAATATTACAGCTAACCAGTCTGTTTTCAACTTAAATATAACTCTGGTTATGAGGTTAAATATATAGGCAGAGATCCTATCATGCCCTCCTATTTTCCAGAGAATAACCATGCCTATTATCTCGGATAGGAAATTACCCTTAGAATTCATCACCTTCCTAGTCATTGAACATCCAATCTTGATATTGGAATCAAGTCCACACCATTTTAGTGCATCCCTTGTCATGAATGATGCGATATCATCATCTTCTTTAATTTTGGGAAGTTGAAGTTTCTTTTAGTCTTCGGTGAGAGTTTCACCGTGGTACCATTAAAAGATGACTTTATCTTCTTTCCTTGAGAATCCATTGTTACGGAAGAGTGAAATTCAAGAACCTCCTTCTTCCATATCCTTGTAGGTTCTGAGAACAAGTATTCTAATACATTTTCAGTGATTAGGGTAATCACGCCCTTGATTTTTGGCGAGGCAGTCTCGAATGCCTAGTGTACCAGTTCATATGCCTCATTGATCCTGTCTTCTTGTTGTGGCGCCATTGGTGAAAGAGAGAGAAGATAGTCGATAGGAGATTTTCTTGTCGACACAAAGTCTAGAGTCTAGAGTTCTGAAAGCACAGTCGGCCATATTTTGTCTTCTCTTATTTATAGTATACTTGTAAAAGGAAGGTTAAAAGACGCGCCTAACTAGGGATTTTACTTTGTCGACAATTTTACATATGTCGACATAGACGACATTGGTCTCAGCAGTACTTTGTAGGTGTCGACATGTTTATGTGTCGTCATACTTTTGCCTGTGTTGACATAGACTACTTAAGTCTTGAAAGAGTATTGAGGGTGTTAATATGTCTATGTGTCGACAATGATTTTTGTGTGTAAACACAAAAATCTACTAGTACATGGTCTTGATAGAGTGGTGTTGACACAATTTGTTGACAGTGTCGACACAATTGGTGTGTGTCGACACAAACTTTCTAACTTAGCCAAATTTCTTGAGAAATTTTGTGCTGACCTAACATCTCATTCTAGGTTCAACATACCAATTTCAATTTTAAAATAATTGAATTTACTTTCATCTAGAGGTTTTGTAAATATATCAGCAAATTTATTGTTAGTGTTGACAAATTCGAGACTTATGTCTTCTTTTTCAACATATTCTTTGATGAAGTGAAACTTGATTTCTATATGCTTAGTTCGGCTATGAGAAACAGGATTTCTTGCAATAGAAATATCACTAATAAAATCATAATATAATGGAATTCTACTTACCTTGATTTTATAGTCTTCAAGTTGATGTTGTATCCATAACAACTGAGCACAGCAACTGCCTGCAGCTATATACTCTGATTCAGCAGTGGAAATAGCTACACTTGTTCGCTTTTTGCTGCTTCATGACACCAACCTTCAACCTAGGAACTGACAAGTTCCTGTGATGCTTTTCCTATCTTCTTTGCAGCTTGCAAAGTCTGCATCTAAAAACCTGTTAGAAAGAAATCTCTATTCTTAGGGTACCAAATACCTAGATTAGGTGTGCCCTATAGATATCTTAAGATTCTCTTAACAGCTGAATAATGAGATTCCTTTGGGCAAGCTTGGTACCTAGCACTGAAATATGTGGCATACATGATGTCAGGTCTACTAACAGTCAAGTAAAGTAGGGAGCCAATTATCTCTCTATACAAAGCCTCATCAACAGGTTTTCCTGCCTCATCTTTCCCTATTGGCATACTTGTCCCCATTAGAGTTTTCATGGTGGAGGCTAACTCCATGCCATATTTCTTAATTAACTCCTTGGTGAACTTAGACTGAGAAAGGAACAATCCATCATCAGTCTGTCGAACTTGGAGTCCCAAGAAGAATTTCAGCTCACCCATGCTGCTCAGATCAAACTTCCCTTGCATTATTTTGGCAAACTTACTACAAAGGTTGTTTTAAGTAGAACCAAAGATAATGTCATCAACATATATCTGGACTAGGATGATCTTACATTTTGATTCCCTAAAGAATAGAGTCTTCTCAATTTTCCCTCTTGAGAATTTATTCTTAATAAGGAAGGAAGACAGTGTTTAATACCAAGCCTTAGGGGCTTGTTTCAATCCATATAGAGCTTTCTTAAGCCTATATACATAGTTGGGATAAAGCGAATCTACAAAACCTAAAGG
Organism: Platanthera zijinensis; assembly: GCA_039513925.1. Lineage (NCBI taxonomy): Eukaryota > Viridiplantae > Streptophyta > Magnoliopsida > Asparagales > Orchidaceae > Platanthera > Platanthera zijinensis. The sequence continues at coordinate 134,467,082 of CM077081.1, forward strand.
TTGTTCAACATAAACTTCCTCTTTTAAGTCACAATTCAAAAATGCTGACTTTACATCCATTTGAAATACTTTGAACCCTTGATAAGCTGCATAAGCAAGGAACAGTCTTATTGCTTCCAACCTTGCCACTGGGGAAAATGTATGACCAAAGTCTATCCCTTCTTCCTGTCTATATCCCTTTACTACCAGTCTGGCTTTATTCTTAATTATAGTGCCATTTTCATCTAACTTGTTCCTATAGATCCACTTAGTTCCTATGATATTGTCGTTCTTTGGTTTAGGAACCAATTCCCAGACTTTACATCTTCTGAATTGATTCAACTCTTCCTGTATGACATCAATCCAATTTGTGTCTTGTATTGCCTCTTCAAACTTTTTAGGTTCCATCTAGGACAGGAAGCTTGAACAAAGAACTATGTTCATGCTCTTGCTTCTGGTCAAAACTCCATGTCTTACATCACCAATGATTTAGTGTGCTGGATGATCCTTCAAATGTTTTCTTTCTCGGGGAAATCTGTCCACATCTTGGTCTTCTTCATTGTCTTCATCTAGATGTACTTCATTGTCTTCATCTCCATCTAGTGAGACTTGTACTCCCCCTAGACAGCATCCATCATTTTCTTCATCCTGTTTTGTAGGTTGGTCTTCACTAATTGTTATCTTGTACATATTTTTCTTCAAACCTGTAGGACTAACAGAAGTGCTAGACAACTCAAAGTTAATTATCTTAGACTCATCAAAGACTACATGGACAGATTCTTCTACAACTTGTGTAGTCAAGTTGAAGATCCTTTAAGCTCTACTTTATTATTGTACCCAACAAATATCCCTTCTAGGGATTTGGCAACAAACTTAGTTTCGTAGTACTTGCCCTTATTTAGAACATAACACTTGCTACCAAAGATTCTAAAGTAGGTACGTTTGGTTTTCTGCCTTTCATTTTCTCATAGGGTGTCTTCTTATGTCTTTTAATGATGGATGCTCTATTGAGAACATGACATGTAGTATTTACTACCTCAACCCAGAAATATTCTGGGAGAGAAGTGTCACTTAGTAGTGTACTACTTGCCTCAATAAGAGTCCTATTCTTTCTTTCAGCAACCCCATTTTGCTGGGAGTTCTAGGTGAGGAGAACTCCTGATGAATCCCAAGTTCTTCACAGAACTTTGTCATGCATTCAAACTGAAATTCAGTCTCATGGTCACTTCTGATTCTGAACACTAAATTGTTAAGTTCATTCTGAAATTGCCTAAAAAAATTCGGGAAGACAGTTGGGGTTTCAGATTTCTGTCTCAAGAAGAAAACACATGTAAATCTAGAATAGTCATCCACAATTACAGATGTGTAAGCTTTCCTACCTATACTATGAACTGGCATAGGACCAAAGAAATCCATATGCAGTAGGTAAAGACATCTCACAGAGTCTTTGGTATCATGTCCATGGAAAGAGGTTCTGGTCTGTTTGCCCTTTTGGCAAGGTGAACATACACCCTCTTTAATGCACTTGAGTTGAGGACCATTCCTCACTAACTCCATACTAAAGAGTTGGCCTATTAACTTGTAGTTTAGGTGAGTTAGCCTCTTGTGCTATTGGACACAATGAGATGCTTTCTCATCTGCAAGTAGACAAATAGGAGAGATCTTATTCTCACAATCAAAGTTAAGATAGTAGACATTTCCTTTCCTAGTGCTTGTCAGAATTATCTCTTGATCACTTGACATTCTTATTTGGCACACACCCTTGAGGAAAGAAGTGTCATAACCAAGATCACTTAGTTGGCTTATGTTAATTAGGTTATGTTTTAGACCTTTCACATAAGACACTTGGGTGATAGTAATAGAGTTATTGGAAATGTTACCAAACCCTTTTATGACTCCCTTTTCAGATCCCCCAAAGATCACTTTGGGTCCATTTTCTACGGGATAGAAATCCTTCAGCATCCTTCTTGTCCAGTCATGTGCCTGGAACATCCACTATCCAAGTACCATATAGGGGTATGGCCACTTGGACTCACCTGCATCAAATAAAATTACCTATCCTTAGAACCCCAATTTTTATTGGGTATTAGGTCCAGGTCAGCTTGATATTTGACATGCTTATCTGTAGCCTTTCTGACAGGTAAGCAGGCATTTTTCAGAATACTATCATTGTACCAACAATCAATGACATGGTGGCCCACCTTGCCACAACACCAGCACTCAAATATGTTGTACCTTCTCTTAAGTCCAGACTTAATAATATTGCTGTCAGTCATCCTTTTAAGTACAGGTGCTGGAGAAACAAACACAAAGGATTCTTTAATAAACTAGTGTGTTTGCTCATGGGCAGCACTGTTAGCATTTGCTACCTTGCTATTTAGATTACCATACTTACAGTGACCATGAGTGATGTCATGATCATACTTGTTTGTAGGCTGTATCACTTTTCTGAAAGAAATAGGGGGTTTGAAGGCTAGTGGCTGAACTGGGGCCTTGCCTTTTCTTTTGGAATTAGCTGCCCTAGTTCTTTCCTTGAATCCTAATCCTGTCTTACCCTTTTGGGAGATAAAGTTGTCTATTAAGGGTAAGACTGACTTTGGCTTTGAGAATTTAGCCACAAGATCCTTCTCTCTTCGATGTCTGACTTCTAGACTCTTGATGTGATCATTTTTGAAGATAATTGTACCCATCTAAATAACAGTTACATTTTTCAGTTTAGAACCTTCATTTAACTTCAAATCCAGCACTTTTGTTGAATCTGATGCAGCTAATTTAAGAGATGCAATTTCCTCAGCCTACTTTTTGACAAGAATTCTGCTTATCTTAAGAGATTGCAACAGACAACCATACTAATCAATTAGTTGATGGACATCCCTGTAACGCCCCCGATTTTTTGATGATTTTATTTAAATGGGAAACATCATATTTATGACGTCGTGGTGTTACCTTTAATGTCAAGTTGACGGCGCAATGCCGTAAAGGCATTTTTGCATCCTTGCGGTCAAGTCGGCCGAATTCTTGTGGTAATGGGAAAAATTTTGAATTTGGAATTTAAGTTGAGTAATTTTTGACTTACTCGTCAAGTTTTGTCGCGATCCGAGCGAGACTTGGGCCTCGGCGTTTTTCCAAAGTTTTATGGAATTTATGTTTGTCGTAAATTTGAAAACTTATATCTCGAGAATGGCTCGTCTGATTTTGGTTTTGACTTTGCCGTTGTGTTCGTATCGTCTGTGCTCGCCTACGGCGTGAGTTTCGTTCAATTCGGCGCGCGTTTGGGCCTCCGTTTTGATCTCGCATTTCCTTATTAAAATATATATAAATACTATTATTTTAATATTAAAGTACTATTCAAAAATGAAAAGTACTATTAATTCTTATAGTTTGATCAAAAGGTATATTTGCAATGAAATTGTTTTTCTGCATTCCTTCTTACTCGAGTGACTGTTTCTTCTTACTCGAGTGGCCTGTTGTTATACTCGAGTGACTGTTTCTTCTTACTCGAGTTACTGTTTCTTCTTACTCGAGTGACTGTTTCTTCTTACTCGAGTGACTGTTTCATCTTACTCGAGTGACTGTTTCTGCATACTCGAGTGACCTTCCTTGTATTCAAGTGATATACTCGAGTGGCCTTCTTAGTACTCGAGTGAATTTCTTGCTACCTCTTGAGTGCCGCTTCTTGTTACTCGAGTGTTGCTTCCAACCACTCGAGTAGCCTGTTTTCTACTTGTCGAGTACCTATATTTTGTTCTCGAGTAGTCCGTCATCCGTCTCGAGTAGTCCTGTACATTTTGAGTTCGGGTGCCCTTTTGAGGGTCAAAACGGTGCCGTATTGTAAAGTGGCTAACATTAAATTTGTTCGTATCAACAAGATCAACAACTTTTATGTTTGGCACTTTTTGATTTGAAGCCATACTAGACCTCTAATTTTGTTTTACGCGAATCTGCTCGTATTTAAACCGTTTTTATATATTTAGACAAAACTTTTTATTACTACTTATATATATATATGTTCTTATACTTAGGGTATTTAGAAAATAGGAATTATTCATCTTCTCCGATTCTTTCTCCTGAACCAGAGCGGCGTGAGCGAGAGAGAGAATATTTCGTGAATCTTCCTGTGGCCGCCGACGGAGCTCCGGTGCTCGAAATCGTCAACCGAGCGTAGATCTAGATAGCTCTCATCAAGAGTTACGCTATCGTGGTAAATTTTTCACCTTTCCTTGAGTTTTCTCGTTAGGGTTTTTCGGCTCTAACCCCCTTTTCGGCCATTTTTTGTCTAGATTTCAACTTCCTCCACCCTCTTTTGGCCCGATCTGTGACGTGGACTGATTTGTAGAACTTTTCCGGTAAAACCAAGGTAAGTGGTGGTTTCCACTCATTTCTCCTTGTCCGAATTGATGGTAACGATTCAGTTTTTATGTTCTTTAAAATTTTCTGCACTTTGTCCTCCAAGTTATTGCTACGATTAACCTTTTGGATGATCACTCGATGTTGTAAGATTTTTTCATGGTGAACTTGATCTTTTCATGATATATTTATTTGTTCTTGAAGTGTCTTGATGATGGCTTTAAATGTCTTACCTATCGATTTTGAACGTATTAGAGTTTGTCTAGGATTGTAAATCGTTCATAGGGGTTTATCAACCATGTCTTGAAACTAGAAGTGTTAAGTAGAATCTGACGAGCCAAATCTCGAGATATATTTGTGTTGTGTTTTCTTTGGGTTTCTAAAATTTGTGGGAGTTAGTGGATAAAACCACCTCCGCATTGTCTGACTCCTTTATTATACCTTGTGGAGGTCTACCGGGTTTTTGGGCATCTGCGGTGTATGGTGGAGAGTATGAGACTCCCTCGCAGTTAAGCGGATAAATTATTCGTGAGGGGTGTGTCCAGTTGAGTGACCACCTCGCCCGTGTTTTTGGGGTAGGGCCGATCACAGGTGCTTAGTAAAGCTAGTTAAATGTCTTCCTTATGTTTTTTTTACTTTGGTTGTTCCCTTTTTGCCTTGGGAAATCTGGTGTATTGGTTGGAGTACGTGACGATTCACGTAAGTAGTTCTTTCCTTTCCTATTCGATACCTTACTTTAGTACTGTTGGTCTTGGGTTGGTACCCCGTTTGACGTACCTTTGTTTTATTTTGTTTACTTCTCTGCCTCCATTTGTCCCTCTTGCTGAGGTGTTCTGACTTTGGAATGCCTTAGGTTCGGAGCATTAGCAGTTAGCGGAGCCGGTTTTGGAGCCCTTGCAGTAGGTTGGCTGTGGTTTTTCCCCCTCGTTGTAGCGAGGTAGTTTGTTGTTTTAGTTTTCTTTGCTTAGTTTTAGACATATTCATACTGTGGGTTCGTGTCAGGTTGTTGACGCCCACAGGATTGTTGATTTCTTTTGGCACTTGCTAGCTGATGTTGTTTTCTTATGTTCGGTGTATATTACTTGCTCTCTGGGATGATTTATTGCTAGGATTGCATGTTAGATATTTTTAACCTATAAAACCCTACTATTAGTAAAGCATACTTGTCATCTCTTTCAAAACTAAGAAACTACTTTCTATTTAGCGTAAAGACTTTTCAATACTTATTATAAATCTAGGGTTTGCATAGTATGAGTTGTTCCTCGGGGACATTTATACTCATGTAGAATATTAGAGTCAATTTAAACAAGTATCTTCCGCAAGCGTATAATTTACATTTTAAATCGTGGACTAGATGATTCACTAAGCCGAGGGATACGGCTACCGTCATAACTTAAACAAGATTTCATTCATAACAATTTATGTTTCCTTTAAAAATCGTAGAGTTTGGAGTCTTGCCTGAACGTCTGCAATTATCCCCTGCACGGCGTGGCATCACGACGCGTATTTTCCCCTTGCTCTGATATAATTTAATTGTTGGGGAAAAATGCGGGTTGTGACAGTTGGTATCAGAGGGAGGTTGCTTGACAATTGGTCGGGAAACCGTCCCTTGTTAGTGTCAGTTCCTTAGTGTCATATCTTACACACACCGATGTGTCATCAATATGTCTTGGCTGAAGCATGAAAACAACACTCATAAGCATGATTAGAATTATATGGGGCATATTATGTAGTATGGGATGCTTAATATGTGTTTGTATATGGATCCACCATAGGTGGCAACATGTGAGGGTTATGTAGTATGGGATGCATAACCTCACCACATGAATGCCCATTAGCACGTTTACTTCTCGTTGCATGCAATATTATGTAGTATGGGATGCATAACATTGCATGTGTACGCCGCTCATAACATGCATTAAGGCCTTTTATAGAATTTATAGCACCACATGCATAGCATAACATAACATAAGCACAACTTGCCAAGATAAAGATTTACCTGATGACATATGTACACACATGATTTTAAATTAGAGTAAAGAATTCATGCATTCATATCATAGGCACATGAGTCAATAGGATGATAGGATATCATCCTGAGTAGGACATATCATCATCATATAATACCAGAGCAAGTGACAACTTAAGCAAGTGTCTTTCAAGTTTGGTCTGAACTAGTTTTGTTTGCCCTGGTCGTAATCTAGGATTTTAATTGGGATGTTCGTTTGCCTTTTTAGAAATGCATCCAAAGCGTATTGCGACGAGATCGACTCCCCAGTCAGAGGGTGAGTCGTCAGGTGCGCAGAGTGATGCGTTGATCGAGAGTTTGCGCCAGAGCAACGAATCTCTGTCAAGGAAAGTAGTTGCGATGCAAACACAAATTCAGTCATTTTTGTCTACCGCTCCAGCGCGGTAGCCTTCAGTGCAAGAGCCTGCCTTGGGTCAAGTCGTGCCCGATACCCCTGCTACTCTGGTGGCCCCGGTAGCAATACCACCAGAAATGAATTTCATATCGCATTTCCAGCGATTGGGACCTCCCACCTACGACGGGAGTGCCCACTTTATGATTTTGGATGATTGGATCATCTTAATCGAGGAGATTTTTTCATATTCCGGGATTCTAAAAGCCCAGAAGGTTATGATTGCAGCCTATCAGTTAAATGGCCTAGAAAAGAGTTGGTGGATCCGTGAAAATGAGAGTTTGAAGGAAGGTTGTACCTGGGACTCTTTCAAGAAGATGTTGCTGAAGAAGTTTCTGCCCTCAGTCGAGCAGGACCATCTCATGAATAACTTCCTGCATTTGAAGCAGAGACAGCTCACGGTGAGCGAATATGAGATTGAGTTTAGCAAGTTGAGTAGATTTGCTCCCGATTTGGTAGCTTCGGAGGAGGGAAGAGTGAAATGTTTCCTGGGAGGACTAAGAAGTGTTGTCCAGCAGTGGGCATGCGCTTATGGAGCTGACAGTTATGCTGTGGCAGTGGAGGCCGCACTAAAGGTTGAAGCGATTGAAAATGCCAAGAACCGCGGAGCTGCGGCGAGGAAAGAGAAAAGGAAGGGTGTTGAGGATGGTAGCTCCAGGGCATCTTGCCCTTCTTAGAAGAAGAAAGGTAAGGAAGTGTGTAGTTTCTGGGGTCGTCCTGGCCACCCTTACGAAAGGTGTTTCAAGAGAACATCCACCCTGAAGCAGCAGCAAGTGAACGCCATCCAAGGTGCACCCAAGGGAGAGCTTGTGTGCTCGTTTTGTGCAAGGAAGGGTCATGATGTGAGTCGGTGCTGGATGAAAGAAAGGACCAGCTTCCAGTGCGGGCAGAAGGGACACAAGAAATCTTCGTGCAACCAAGCTCAATCCCCAATGCAGCCTGCCCCGGTTCGAGCTCTGCCGCCACCACCAACCCTAGAGAAAGGAAAAGGAAAGCTAAACGTGATGACCAGCGAGGAAGCTCAAAACTCTACGCAAGTTATTTTAGGTTAGCCCCAGTCTATTTTATCACTATTATTTATCGTTGTTGCCCTAGCAATCGTTCGTTTAGTTATGTATGTTACGGTTTTAGGGGAGTTTAAGGTGCAGAATAGGTGGGAGCGCGTTCTATTCGATTCGGGTGCCACCCATTCCTTTGTGGCTAGGAGGTTTGTTGATAAACATCGCCTCGATGTTGATCAATTGAGAGACTCCTTCAACGTCAAGCTTCCCTCCGGTGATTCAGTGATATCCAATCAAGGAGTTCTGAGATGCCCTATTCATCTTGGCAATTTTCTGGCCCTTGCGGATCTGATAATTTTAGAACTGGCTGATTTTGATGTGATTTTGGGCATGGACTGGCTGTCCAAGTATGATGTAGTCATCTAGTGCAAGGCAAAAAGACTGGACTTCAGGATTGACAATGGCCAACCTATGAGCGTTTATGGATTTCAGGACAGAGTTTCCCCTGTCATTTCTTCGGTACGTACTATAAAGTCGGGTTGCGAGGCGTTTTTAGTTTCTATTTCTGCTCTGGAAACAGCTTCTGTTACACTATGTCTCGAGGATGTCTCGGTGGTGCGAGAGTTTCAAGATGTCTTTCCTAATAGCCTTCCAGGACTTCCTCCTGAGAGGGAGATTGAGTTTGTGATTGACCTCGAGCCAGGCACTCGTCCCATCGCCAAAGCACCGTACCATATGGCTCCGCATGAGTTGGATGAGTTTCGTACTCAGCTCGATGAGTTGCTGAGGTGTGGTTTTATTAGACCAAGTTCTTCTCCGTGGGGTGCTCCGATTTTATTCGTAAGGAAGAAGGATGGATTGATGAGGCTTTGCATCGATTATAGGGAATTAAATAAGGTGACCATTAAGAATAGATACCCCCCGCCTAGGATCGATGATCTGTTCGATCAGTTGCGTGGTAGCTTGATATTTTCAAAGATCGATCTTCGCTCAGGCTACCACCAGTTGAGGATTCATGAGGAAGACATTCCCCGAACCGCATTCCGTTCGCGGCATGGACATTACGAGTTTTTGGTGATGTCTTTCGGTTTAACCAATGCACCCTCAGCCTTCATGGATTTGATGAATAGGGTGTTTAAGGATTTCTTGGACCGATTCGTTATTGTGTTCATAGATGATGTCCTAGTGTATTCCCGCAATGTTGAGGAGCATACTCAGCATTTGCGTTTTGTTTTGTCGACCCTGAGGGAGCATAAGCTATATGCGAAGTTTAGCAAATGTGAGTTCTGGCTACCTCAGGTGTCCTTTCTGGGTCATGTTGTAAGCAAGGACAGTATTTCTGTAGACCCGACCAAGATTTTTGCCATGATGGAATGGGAAAGACCTTCTACACCTAAAGAGATTAGGAGCTTCTTAGGCCTCGCTGGCTATTATAGAAGATTCGTGGAAGGATTTTTGGTGTTGTCTGCTCCTTTAACTAGACTTACTCAGAAGAATACTGCATTCATTTGGAGTGATAAGTGTGAAGAGGCTTTCCAAGAGTTGAAGAAGAGACTGTGTACTTCCCCAATTTTAACCTTACCTACTGAAGGAGTCGAGTATGTTGTGTACGTTGATGCCTCACACATCGGACTTGGTTGTGTTTTAATGCAATATGGTAAGGTGATCGTGTGTGGATCGAGGCAACAAAAGATTCACGAGAGAAACGATCCTACGCACGATTTGGAGTTTCTTGCCATAATATTTGCGCTGAAGCTTTGGCGACACTTATTGTATGGCGCGCTGTGCAAGATCTATACGGACCATAAGAGTTTGAAGTACGTCTTCACTCAGAAGGAACTAAATCTACGCCAGCGTCGGTGGCTAGAATATGTGGCGGATTATGAGGTAGAAATTCTTTATCATCCAGGAAAGGCTAACGTAGTAGCCGATGCTTTGAGTAGAAAGACCGCTAAAATTTTTAATCTATCGGTACAGTCCTTAGTAGAAGAATTCTTATTGATGAACATCGAGATTGGGAGTAGTTCTATGCCTGCTAGTTTGGAAGCAGAAGCGCCCTCTTGGATTTCCCTTACTAGGGTGCAACAAAAGGATGATCCAGAATTGTTGCACCTCTTGAATAGAACTGAGAAAGGAGAGTTACCTGATTTTTTCTTTGGACGAGCTAGGTACCCTTAAATATTGGGGAAGATTTTGTATTCCTGACATGGGTTAAATCCGGGCTAAAATTTGTGAAGAAGCTCATGGTTCCAGTGTTTCCTATCATCTCGGTTCCACCAAAATGTATAAGGATCTAAAGTAAATTGTTTGGTGGGCAGGGATGAAGAGCAATATCGCAAAGTTTGTATCAGAATGTTATACGTGACAGCGTGTCAAGGCTGATCATAGAAGGCCTGGTGGTAAATTGACACCGCTTGATATTCTAAGTTGGAAATGGGAGTGTATTTCAATGGATTTAATCACCGGTCTACCAAAATCTCCCCGTGGGCATGACTCGGTTTTGATGATAGTCGATAGATTGACAAAGTGTGCCCACTTTGTGTCGTTTACGATTGGGTATTCGATGAAGAAGATAGCTGAGCTATATGTTGAAGAGGTCATCAGGTTACATGGAGTGCCTGTTAGCATTGTATCAGATCGGGACTCCAGATTTATGTCTCGCTTTTGGAAGAGCTTGCAAGAGGGGTTTGGTACCGACTTGAGGTATTCCACCGCCTACCATCCGCAAACGAATGGGCAAACAGAAAGAGTAAATCAGATCGTGGAGGACAAGATTAGATGTTATATTTTGGATCATTGTGGTGCTTGGGATGAGCGTCTCAGACTCATGGAGTTTGCTTACAACAATAGTTATCAAGAGAGCTTGTTGATGGCCCCGTTTGAGGCCTTGTATGGGAGGCGTTGTAGGACTCCCTTATTTTGGGCTGAGGTTGGTGAGAGACCATTGCTAGGTTCGGAAGCCCTTGAGGAGATGAATTGTGCGTTGACTCATATTCGAGAGAAGCTTCTTATAACACAAGAGCGTTATGAAAAATATGCTAATCGACGAAGGGTCAATTTGGAGTTTGCCGTTGGGGACTGGGTTTTTTGAAAGTTTCTCCGATGCAAGGTGTAAAAAGATTTTGAAGGAACCACAAGTTAGACCCCCGGTATGTTGGACCTTTTCAGATTCTGGAGCACATCGGAGTGTCAGCTTATCGACTGGATTTACCTGCTACCTTCCCTGGGTTCCACCATGTTTTCCATGTGAGCCAGTTGCGGAAGTGTGTTTGTAGTGATCGTCAAATTCTTGACTCGGTGCCCCAGATTCAGCCCAATCTGTCATATGTGGAAGAGCTTGTCTGCGTTTTCGAATCTCAAGAGCGTGTCTTGCGAAGATAGACCATCCCCATGGTTAAGATTCTTTGGAGAATTCAAGACGTCGAGAGCGCGACATGGCAATTGGAATCAGCAATGAGAGAATCTCATCCGCACCTCTTCTCCTAGTTTCGGGTACGTCGATATGTTTTCAGTTACGTTTGTTTTATCATTTTGATTTGGGTTTGGAGTTGTGTTAAGTTTTGGGACGAAACTTCTTTTTAGGGGGAGTGACTGTAACGCCCCTAATTTTTCGGTGATTTTATTTAAATGGGAAACATCATATTTATGACGTCGTGACGTTACCGTTAACGTCAAGTTGACGACGCAATGCCGTAAAGGCATTTTCGCGTACTTGCGGTCAAGTCGGCCGAATTCTTGTGGTAATGGGAAAAATTTTGCATTTGGAATTTAAGTTGAGTAATTTTTTACTTACTCGTCAAGTTTCGTCGCGATCCGAGCGATATTTGGGCCTCGGCGTTTTTCAAAAGTTTTGTGGAATTTATGTTCGTCATAAACTTTGAAAACTTATATCTCGAGAATGGCTCGTCTGATTTTGGTTTTGACTTCTCCGTTGTGTTCATAGCGTCTGTGTTCGCCTACGGCGTGAGTTTCGTTCAATTCAGCGCGCGTTTGGGCCTCTGTTTTGATCTTGCATTTCCTTATTCAAATATATATAAATACGATTATTTTAATATTAAAGTACTATTCAAAAATGAAAAGTACTATTCATTCTTATAGTTTGATCAAAAGGTATATTTTCAAAGAAATTGTTTTTCTGCATTCCTTCTTACTCGAGTGACTGTTTCTTCTTACTCGAGTGGCCTGTTGTTATACTCGAGTGACTATTTCTTCTTACACGAGTGACTGTTTCTTCTTACTGGAGTGAATGTTTCTGCGTACTCGAGTGACCTTCCTTGTATTCGAGTGATATACTCGAGTGGCCTTCTTAGTACTCGAGTAAATTTCTTTCTACCTCTCGAGTGCCGCTTCTTGTTACTCGAGTGCTGCTTCCAACCACTCGAGTAGCATTTTTTCTGCCTGTCGAGTACCTATATTTTGTTCTCGAGTAGTCCGTCATCCGTCTCGAGTAGTCCTGTACGTTTTGAGTTCGGGTGCCCTTTTGAGGGTCACAATGGTACAATATGGAAAAGTGGCTAACATAAAATTTGTTCGTCTCGACGAGATCTACAACTTTCATGTTGGGCACTTTTCGCTTTGAAGTCATACTAGAGCTCTAATTTTGTTTTCCGCGAATCTACTCGTATTTAAACCGTTTTTATATATTTAGACAAAACTTTTTATAACTACTTATATATATATATATATTCTTATACTTAGGGTATTTAGAAAATAGGAATACTTCATCTTCTCCGATTCTTTCTCCCATACTAGAGCGGCGTGAGCGAGAGAGAGAATATTTCGTGAATCTTCCGGTGGCCGCCGACGGAGCTCCAGTGCTAGAAATCTTCAACCGAGCATAGATCTAGAAAGCTCTCATCGATAGCTACGCTATCGTGGTAAATTTTTCACCTTTCCTTGAGTTTTCTCGTTACGGTTTTTCGGCCCTAACCCCCTTTTCGGCCATTTTTGTCTAGATTTAAACTTCCTCCATCCTCTTTTGCCCCGATCTGTGACGTGGACTGATTTGGAGAACTTTTCCGGTAAAACCAAGGCAAGTGGTGGTTTCCCCTCATTTCTCCTTGTCCGAATTGATGGTAACAGTTCAGTTTTTATGTTCTTTAAAATTTTCTGCACTTTGTCTTCCAAGTTATTGCTACGATTAACCTTTTGGATGATCACTCAATGTTATAAGATTTTGTGATGGTGAACTTGATCTTGTCATTATATATATATTTGTTCTTGAAGTGTCTTAATGATGGCTTTAAATGTCTTACCTATCGTTTTTGAACGTATTAAAGTTAGTCTAGGATTGTAAATCGTTCATAGGGGTTGATCAACCATGTCTTGAAACAAGAAGTGTCAACTAGAATCTAACGAGCCAAATCTCGAGATATATTTGTGTTGTGTTTTCTTTGGGTTTCTAAAATTTGCGATAGTTAGTGGATAAAACCATCTCCGCATTATATGACTCCTTTATTGTACCTTGTGGAGATCTACCGGGTTTTTGGGCATCTGCGGTGTATGGTGGAGAGTATGAGACTCCCTCGCAGTTAAGTGGATAAATTATTCGTGAGGGGTGTGTCCAGTTGAGTGACCACCTCGCCCGTGTTTTTGGGGTAGGGCCGACCACAGGTGCTTAGAAAAGCTAGTTAAATGTCTTCCTTATGTTTTTACTTTGGTTTTTCCTTTTTTGCCATGGGAAATCTGGTGTATTGGTTGGAGTACGTGACGATTCACGTAAGTAGTTCTTTCTTTTCCTGTTCAATACCTTACTTCAGTTCTGTTGGTCTTGGGTTGTTACCCCGTTTGACCTTTGTTTTATTTTGTTTACTTCTCTGCTTCCATTTGTCCCTCTTACTGAGGTGTACTATCTTTGGAATGCCTCAGGTTCGTAGCATTAGCAGGTAGCGGAGCTGGTTTTGGAGCCCTTACAGTAGGTTGGCTGTGGTTTTTCCTCTCCCCATAGCGAGTTAGTTTGTTGTTTTAGTTTTCTTTGCTTAGTTTCAGACATATTCATACTGTAGGTTCATGTCAGGTTGTTGACGCCCACAGGATTGTTGATTTCTTTTGACACTTGCTAGCTGATGTGGTTTTCTTATGTTCGGTGTATATTACTTGCTCTCTGGGATGATTTATTGTTAGGATTGCATGTAAGATATTTTTAACCTATAAAACCCTACTATTAGTAAAGCATACTTGTTATCTCTTTCAAAACTAAGCCACTACTTTCTATTTAGCGTAAAGACTTTTCAATACTTATTATAAATCTAGGGTTTGCATAATATGAGTTGTTCCTCGGGGACATTTATACTCATGTAGAATATTAGAGTCAATTTAAACAAGTATTTTCTGCAAGCGTATAACTTACATTTTAAATCGTGGACTAGATGATTCACTAAGCCGAGGGATACGGCTACCGTCATAACTTAAACTGGATTTCATTCATAATAATTTATGTTTCCTTTTAAAATCGTAGAGTTTGGAGTCTTGCCTGAACGTCTGCAGTTATCCCCTGTACGGCGTGGCATCACGACGCATATTTTCCCCTTGCTATGATATAATTTAATTATTGGGGAAAAATGCGAGTTGTGACAATCCCCTTCAGATTCAGAACCATCCTCATATCTTGATGCTGATGCTTCTGATTCTAATCCAGTATAATAATCAGAGACTGATGGTGGATTGTATACTTTGTTGGGACCAGGCTAATCCTGGCACTGATCTTCCTATGTCAAAGCCATCATCCCTTTACAATAATGATCTTCACTCCCATTTATAGAATCCAGCATTTGCAGGAATTCAATTTCTATAGAATCCTCTTCTGTAGTTAACAATCCAATATAGGATTTTGCTTCATCCGCTTCTCCAGATTCTGAAGATGAAGAGTCAGTCCAACTCTTCTGCTTCTGAGCAACAAGGATCTCTCCTTCTTGCCCTTATTTTGATGCTTCTTCTTGTCCTTAGATTCCTTTCTTTTATTAGGACAATCAACTATGGCATGTCCTGACCTGTTGCAACAATAACAAACAATTTTAGAAGAAGTTTGTTTTATAGGATTAGAGCCATACCTGTCATTCTTAGGAGTTTTATTATTCATGTAATAGTCATCCTTGGAGAGAGATGAAGATGCCTTTATTCTACATTTCTTCTTCTTCATGAACCTTTGAAACTGCCTTGTAAAGGTAGCAAAGTCTTCATCAGAGTTGTGGCTGTCTTAAGTGTTGATGTCAAGATTTTCTGATTCAACCTCAGTAATTCTCTTGGGTGGGGAAGGAGACTTTCTCCTACCCTTTCTTATGGCTTTAGCCTTGAAGGCTACTGACTTTTCTTTGTATTCAGAACTATTGCTTTTCTCCTCCTCCTTTCTGGCAGTGAGCTGCATCTCATAAGATAACAATTTTCCAAACAAGGTTGGTAGAGGTGTATCAGCAAGCTTGGCCACATCTCTGATGACACATATTTTTGTATCCCAGTCCTTGGTTAGAGATCTGAGAAACTTGTCATTAAGTTCATATGTATTAAAGACTCTTCCATAGGTCATTAGCTCATTTACAATTCTAAAGAATTTCTTGTAACATTCAGCTATGCAATCTATCTTGGCTTGTATAAAGCTCACATATTCTTTATTTAGCATGGACTTTCTATCCTCTCTTACTTCTTCAGTTCTCTCCATGTAGACAATTAAAGTGTCCCATATCTCCTTGGAGGTTTTGCAATGTACCAGAGTCTGGAATATAGAATCATATATGGCACTCACAATTAAGTTTTGTGCTCTCTTGTCTAAGGTTGTTAGGATGATCTCTTCTTTAGTCATTTCTGAATAGCTCTTTTGAGTTTTGAGATTTGCATTAAGAACTGATATATTCAAAGGAATAAAAGGTCCTTCTAGAACTGTGATGTAGATTCTTGGATCAGATGCTTCCATGAATAATCTGACACTCGCTTTCCATTTGCCAAAGTTTTCTTTCCTACAGATAGGAAGTTTCATGGATCCAAGTTCCTTCTGATTTTCACTTGAACCCATTCTGCCTAACAATTAATTGCCTTAGAGAGCTATACAGACTGTTAGGTCTATATTTGAGTGAACCTCTCTCTGATACCACTTGAAAGATTTGGTTTATAGAGGCTAAACAATTAGAGGGGGGGTTGAATAGGTTCAAATCCTTTTTCACAACTTAAGCAATTAAAAATGTTAATCACAGCACAAAGAATAACAATCACACAAAATTCATAGCACATCACACAATGGTTTATAGTGGTTCCCCAATTTATGGGTACGCCCACTCTCCTTCTTCACCTATCCAGTAGAGTACTGGATTCGGCCAAACTTCCTTCCACTATCTCAGATCCTCAGATCTTACAACTCAGAACCCAACTAGTTCCTACAGCTCAGACTTCTTCAAGTGCTACAACTCATAATCATCCCAAGACTCCTACCTCAGGCAATAGCCCTACCTCAGTCTTAACCACCAGGCCTACAACTAAGATCTACAAGATCTTACCTCAGGCACTCAACCCTACCTCAGCCTTAACCACCAAGCCTACAACTCAGACTTCTTCAAGTCCTACCTCAGGCACTCAGCGCTATCTCAGCCTTTATAAATTTAGGCTTACAACTCAGATCTATAAAAGATCTTACAAGGAAATTAATTGTTTAAAACAATAAAATCTTAACCTAGATAGACAGAGAATGGGGTGAAAGCTTCTTGATCAGTTCTTGATTGAACTGATTACTCAAGATCCAACCTGTCTTAGCTTCTTCAAACCTTCTTGAATCTGAATAAAGTAAGGTTGATCTTCAATAGGAGTTGGAGATGATCTTGAATCCAGCTTCGTACTTGAATTTAGAATCAGATCTTAATTCCTCTTGCAGACTGTTCTGGATCTGCCTTCTCCTGTGTTTGTCTCTTGTTCCCCCTCTCTTAATGTTGTTTTTGCTTTGTGATAGCACAGGTCTTTATATAGATCATATCAGAGGTTACCGGTTGATTCGGTTCATAACGGCCTTCTGACAGCTCTGACAGATGTGACAGCTTTGTTACTTATGATAGTTGTCGGGTCTTTAGTCGTCACACCTGTCATCTCCTTGAACTTTATCACAATAGAAAGTTGTCGAGACTATACTCAAAATGTGTCGACACAAATAGACCATATGTCGACACATGTCTTGATGATGTCGACACAGCACCTAATTCTGTTGGATGTGTTGACATAAGTCCTGTGTGTCGACACAACTGCTTCTAGTCTTGACATAGCTTATGTTGACAGATTTCTTGAGTGTGTGTCGACACAAGTCTTGTGTGTCGACACAAATGCTTCTGGTCTTCAACATAGCTGGTGTTGATTGTGTGTCAACACAATTCCTAGGTGTCGACTGTAACACCCAAGTTTGTAGACCTGGAGTCACTAGAAGTTAACGCTTGACGGTTGTGATGCCACGAGCGATGGGTCGCTGATTTTGGCTGTTGTTTAAAGCGCACGATCACTGGATCTAGTGTGCACGACCACTGGTCGTGCACCACTGCTCGTGCATACTTTTCACCGATTAGCCAAGTTCTATTTGGGTAAACGCACGATCTTTGGTCAGAGTGTGCACGACCACTGGTCGTGCGCCGCTTCTCGTGCGCGTTTATCCCTTTCTTTCTGGAGTTTTGCAAGAGGTAATCACACAACCATGGGATCTATTGCGCACGACCACTAGTCGTGTTCCACCGATCGTGCGGTCGGGATGGTTCCGTCAATTTTTGTTCGTGGTCGTCCGATGCTTCCCCAAATTAGATCCAAAGGCTAGGATCTTCCGCCCAAACAATCTTATTAGGGATGGGAGGGTTTTTCCTCTCATTATTCTCATCTTTAGGGTTTGAGAGAGGGGTTGGAGAGGAAGAGAAGGGAAGAGGAAGGAGAGAGCTTCTTTCGCCATTGACGGATCTTTGGAGTTTTGATTGCCGTTCCGAGACTAGATCCATGGAGAGGGCATGGAGGCGCTCATGTCAAGTCATTCAAAGCAAAGCTTCCATGGCTAGGAAGCGGTGTCGTAAGGAAATGAAACTTCTCCTCTTGGTTTTAGGATGCACGTTTAGCATCTTCTCTTATTCTCATTTCTTTTGGGCTCCAGATCTCTCAAATGAGAGGGTTTTGGGTTGCCATGGTTCAAGATGAACCTTCGAGTCGATTGTGTCCGTCCCCGACATGATTTTGCATTAGAGATTCGCTCCTTTAGTGGATTAGGCATTTTGGGTGAAGCCGAAGTCATGAACGTTAGTTCGAATCTGTGATGTTGCATAACGAGCTTTGAGGATTCGGTAGAAATCCGTTACGGGTAGATGTCGTTATGATTTATGTGTTTTTCCCCTTTTTCTTCAGTTAGTACTCATAGCCGAAACCGAGCAAGGTTAGCTCCGCTTCGGTGGTAGATGATTCCTTGGTGCGCGAGAACGTTGCGATACGAATAATGGATTAGGGTGGGGAATTATTGTTGTGCTGTGCTAAGTCATGGCTACGTCTCCGTGGTCGGCTGGCTATCCCGTGGCGTGCATGTCACTTGGGGAAAGTGTCCCGGCGAGACTAGTCCCCTTCTGTGATACTGACGAGAATGCCGAGCTGTAACGCCCCGTTTTTTTTTCAGCGATTATTTTTATTCTCGTCTGGCGTTACGATGACGCGTTTCCGTGGCTTGTGCCATGTGTGGAGTACAGTTTAGCTCCTTAGAACTGAGTGCCCTGTTTGGTAGCCTGTTGGCAAGATCTCCCTAGCAAACCGAGTCGTTTTGGTGACCCGGTGTGGTCTCTCAGGGGGATGTTTGTGTTTGGCTTTGTTTGGGTGTAACTCGAGTTCTGTTTGTCGAAAGTTAATTTCGACTTCGCCGTTGCGTTCGTAGCGTGGGTATTTAGCTACGGTGCGAATTTCGTCGAATTCCGAGGTAGTTCGGTTTTCGCGTCGATTTGGTGCTTTATGTAATTTTGTAATTAATAATATAATTATATAATTATATATATATATATATATATATTTATAGAATGAGAAGGAACCACCATCTTCATCTTCCCCGATAGAAACCGCCGGCCCCTTGTACGAGAGAAACGGAGTAACCGCCTACCTTCCCTTCAGACGCTGATTCCCGGAGCGTTTGTGGACGGAATTCGATTCCGAGAGTGGATTCGGATTACTCTCGTCGAGACCTTCATTCCTACTGTAAGAAATTCGATTTTCGTGGAGTTTTGGAAGGATTGGAATTTTTGGTTTTGGAAGTTTTCCGCCATTAATGGCCGAGTCTTTGTTCTAGGTGTTGCGGCCGTTTTGATCCGTGCGAAGAGGAGGAAAGCAGTCCAAAGCTTCGTTGTGAATTGAGACAAGTGGTATTCTTGCCCTTGCCAAGTGTTTTCTTTGATTTTATTTGCTGAAATTGAAATCCCGGTTAGCCCAGGTTAGAGGCCTTGTTGTTCTCATTTTCTTGCTAACTATAGGGCTTATTTCTTCCTACTGAAACCCCCCCTATGTTGTGATGTTTGGAATCCAAATTGTCGGCGTGGAGCCGTTGTTTTCCTTTATTTTTGATTGTTGCTCTGGTTCGGGTGTAGCCGAGAGGGAGAGTTAGGAGGGGGGGTGTGGTTGCCAATTTCCTTCGTTAAGGTATTATTCGAATGGTTAGGAATAGTTTGAGTGGTAGTAGCGTGCGACGTGATAGTTGTCTACTGCTACTGCAGTGGCGTGAGTCGTGTGCGCGTTCCGGTGTCGTTCGGGAAATTCCAAACGGTGCAGGTTGACCGCGCACGGTCATCAACCTTTAGGGCGCACGACCACTGGTCGTTGATAATACGTTTTGTAGCCTAAACTATTATCGTATTTTATATTTTATATTGTACAAATTATGTCTATTATTAGTTTATTTTTATCCTTTTTATGTAAATTTTATTGCCACTAACTTTTTCCTGTCTTTTTGCAGGTTTTCAGAAAAATCGCCAAAATGGCCTGTCACGCCCCCCTGTCACGCCCTCCCTGGGCGTGACCTAGGGCGTGCCACCCGATCCCGAGGACACCTGCTGGAGTGGACAGAAAACGGTCAAAACCGCTGTCACGCCCCCCTGTCACGCCCTCCCCGGGCGTGTCACCGGGCGTGACATGGGCGTGTCGCCCTCTGCCGCAAAGCCTGCCGCCGCATTAAATGTCGTTCCGTCTCAGCACGCAAATAGTACTGTCACGCCCCATGTCACGGGCGTGACATGGGCGTGACACCCTCCTTTTTCGGCGACTGACGGATTTCCGACCAATGATTTGGACATGACATGCCTGTCACGCCCCCCTGTCACGGGCGTGACCTAGGGCGTGACCACCGACGTACCGAAGCAATCATCCCTCCCGCCAGAATCCAGAGCCCGAGGTCAACATAGTACTGTCACGCCCCCCTGACACGCCCCCCCTAGGGCGTGTCGGAGGGCGTGACCAACCCGAGATTTTTTCCTATAAATTGAGCCCCCCCCTCTCCATTTCAGCAAGCTTTGGTTGAGTGGGGGAGGTGCTGCCCCTTTGTTTCTTGATCCTTTTTCATGCTTTTTCTCTCTCTCTCTCCCCCTCTCTTTGTACTTGTTGGTTAACCCTAGTTTAACCATAGTTTGTGCTAGCTTTTAATGTAATTTTCTTCTTGCTTAGTGCTTAATGTAGGGCTAGAATAGGGTTTAATTTTCATGCACTTGTAACTTTAATTTTCAATAGTGTAACTTGCCCTTTTTATTAATAAAATTGTTCTTCCCTTAGCTTGTGTTCTTCTTATGTTTTTCTACTCATCTCCCCCCCCCCCTCCACTCCATTATGATTAACTAATCCTCCTTGTACTCGATCTTGATGATCCGAGGTTAGAGCGATTATGTTATGATGTTTTAATTAATCTTTTCTTTTTAGGTTAGGGCCTTGAATTACTCTTGATTTATCACGGGTCGGAGGTATATTTTCGATATATACTCTCCGCCTTTGCTTTCATTCTGGGCTAGCCGAGAGGCCGAAAGAATGAAGTGAGCATTCAAGAGTAAAGGGAGTTGTACGCACCCCTCGAGAGAGGCAGACGTCCAAATCTCCCGGATTGGAGTAAAATCCAATAGTGGGGTTCACCGCGTAAAGCGAGTTTTAGGCCTCCGATTTAGACGAGAGTCGGTCGGACCTTCCTAAACTCAGTTGGGCACGACTTCGAGAGAAGCGTGTTCAAGCTTTAGGAACCTCCACGGTCAAGGACCCTTATCCTATTAAGTTTAGATTTTTATCGCATTTTCTTAATCGTCTTTAGCCGAGGTGAATCTCGATCGGGTGCATTTCCATTTCATATTGTTCTACCTTTTGTAGTAATCTCATATATTGTGCTCTTTTATTAACTGCAGTAGTTTCCTTTCTAGCTTAGTTGTTTACTTAATAGCCCTCTTAATTGCAGTGTTTCTTTTTCTAGAATAGCTTTACTTTCTCCCCTGCACTTAGATTTTCTAAAACCCTAGTTTTTCCGTCGATAAGATAATAGCGTTCGTGTGAGTAAGCTTAGCCAACAGTTCCCGGATCTTAATACGACACTTGTGTCCCCTTGCTACAATTCGATAGGTATACTTGCCTCATCGGGTTGCTAGTTCGGTTGCGTTTATTTCTTCGAACCCTAGCGCGCAACAAGTTTTTGGCGCCGTTGCCGGGGACCCAACTTCCGTTGATATTTTGAAAACACGAACCTATTAATTTTATCTCTTCTCTTTCTCATCCCTTTCTTTAAAAGTTTTAAAAAAAAATTCAAAAAAATTATCACCGCTCTTAATAGAAACCAACCTCACAATTTTTCTACGCCACCTAATTCTCTCGAAAAGGGCAAAGGGCTTTAAGCGCCACTGTCTTGTCTAGTACCTTGCGAACCCTTCACGGGGTAGTCCTTGGGAAGTTCGGGAGTTAATCTATAAAAAAAATCTATTTCAAAAAGAAAAAAAAATTTTAATTTAATTTTCTAAATCTAGTTTTTCTTTCTAGTTTATCCTTTTTCTCTTTCTCTTCTTCTTTTCTGTTCTTTTAGTGCATGACCCGCGGGAGTCCGTCGGTTATTTTGGACTTGGACCACGAAATTGAGCGTACTCTTCGGAGAAGATCGCGATTTCAAGGTCCTACCATCCAAGTGCCGGTTGAGGACTCCGAGTCATTTAATACTTTAAGAATGGAAGAACCCAACGTAGATGAGGCCGTGCAAAGGACTATGTCCTATTATGCACGACCGAACCTCGAGGGAACAGAATCGAGTATAGTCCGCCCTACTATAGCAAATAATAACTTTGAACTAAAGCCTAGCATAATTCAAATGGTGCAGCAATATGTGCAATTTGACGGACTTCAAGATGAAGATCCGAACGCACATATAGCTAGCTTTCTTGAAATTTGCGACACCTTCAAGATAAATGGTGTCACAAATGATGCGATAAGGCTAAGACTCTTCCCCTTCTCTCTAAGAACTAAAGCTAAGCAGTGGCTTAACACACTTCCGAAAAATAGCATAACCACTTGGAATGAATTAACTGAAAAATTTTTGGCGAAGTATTTTCCGCCAGCTAAAACTGCAAAACTTAGGAACGACATCTCTGCCTTTGGACAAATAGACTCTGAAACCCTTTACGAAACCTGGGAGAGATTTAAAGAATTATTAAGACGATGCCCACATCACGCGCTGCCTGTATGGTTACAAGTGCAGACGTTTTATAACGGGCTA
This sequence comes from Platanthera zijinensis, assembly GCA_039513925.1. NCBI lineage: Eukaryota > Viridiplantae > Streptophyta > Magnoliopsida > Asparagales > Orchidaceae > Platanthera > Platanthera zijinensis. The sequence continues at coordinate 134,489,524 of CM077081.1, forward strand.
AATCAAAGCACGAAGCAAATGATAGACGCAGCTTCTGGCGGTACTTTAAATCATAAGACCCCGGAAGCCGCTCTTGAGCTTTTTGAGGATATGGCCATGAACACTTATCAGTGGAATGTGCCTAGGTCCCGCCCGAACAAGCCTGCAGGTATCTATGAAGTGGACAACGTCTCCCAGCTCGCTCTGCAAGTAGAAATCCTAAGCAAAAAAATCACGGAGATGACTGCTGCCTCCGCCCCTCAGGTATGGGAATCTGCAACCCCTACTCCAGAACATTTAGATTATGTTAATAATTTGCCTAGAACTGCTTTTAATAATTTTTCTGCTGCGAATTTTCATCCGCCTGGTTTTAATTTTCCGAATAGTTATAACCCCGCTTTAAGAAATCACCCGAACTTTTCATGGAGTAATCCATCGAATGCGATGCGCCCACCTCCGCAAAATGATTTTTCTGCACAACCACCACCACCACCACCACTTCTTCAAAATTACCCAAAACCTCCAAGCTTGGAGGAATTACTTTCTAAATATATCACCACAAATGACGCCACTATAAGAACGTTAACCGGAAGCGTAAAAAGTCTAGAAAATCAGGTAGGACAGCTCGCGAAAATAATTTCTGAGCGACCCGCAGGGTCTCTTCCTTCCAATACCGAACCCAACCCGAGAGAGCAAGCGAAAGCTATAACTCTTCGGAGTGGGAAGCAAGTCTCCGGTATGGTAAGTGAAGAGCCCGAGGCAAGCTCCGCTCTCGCTTTTAAAAATCAAAGCTCTGCTCCGCTTACACCCTCTGCTGAAGAAGTAATCACCCCCGCTTTAGAAAATAATCTCACTCCACCACCCATCTTCAAAAATAATTCAACTCCTCCATACCCCTCTGAACTTAATAGACAACGTCAAGATGATCAGTACTCCCGCTTCTTAGAAATCTTCAAACAAATCCACATTAATCTTCCCTTCCACGAGGCTATTTCGCAAATGCCGAAATACGCCAAATATCTTAAAGACCTCCTCACAAACAAGAAGAAGTTAGAGAATCTTTCGCACGTCACGCTAAACGCCGAGTGCTCTGCCGTTTTAACAAACGGTTTGCCGAAGAAAATCAGTGACCCGGGTAGTTTCTCTATCCCGTGTGTCTTCGGTGATCTCTTTGTTAAACACGCGTTAGCCGACTTAGGCGCAAGTATAAACCTGATGCCCTTTTCGTTGTTCAAAAAGTTAGGGATTGGTAGCCTTAACCCCACGCGTATGAGTATCCAGCTAGCCGATAGATCCGTCAAGTACCCGTTAGGAATAGTGGAGGACGTTCTAGTGAAAGTCGACAAGTTCATCTTCCCGGTGGACTTTGTCATTTTGGACATCGAAGAAGACGTCGAGGTTCCCCTGATCCTTGGCCGACCCTTCCTTGCCACCTCCCGAGCCATCATTGACGTAAGCAATGGTAAGCTCTTTCTTCGAGTAGGCGACGACGAAGTCACATTTCCGATCACCCCTTCGATGAAGAACACCTTAGCGAACGATGACTCATGTTTTTTCATAGACGCCGTGAGTGATGATTCTTCCTACTGCCTCGCCGACTTTGAAAAAGAATTTTCTACTTTTTGCTCCTCTTCTCTTACAACAGAATCACTGCAAGGAAGTGATGAATCTTCTTATTGTCTTTCTGAGTTTGAAAAAGAGTTTTCTGATTTTTGTTCTTCCTCTTTCCTTACCACTGAATCTGTACAAGAAGCCGTCTTGGCTGCTAGCCCCACCCCTTATTACGTTCCTTATAAAAAAGTTTATGAAGATATTATTTTTGAAAAAGAAAGAATCTCAAAATCCTCTTATGAAGAACCCCCTACCCTAGAACTTAAAGAACTTCCCGAACACCTTAAGTATGCTTTCTTAGAAAAAGACTCCAAGTTACCAGTTATCGTTTCGGCCTACCTCACGGATACGCAGAACGATAAACTTCTTCTAGTTCTACGTAAGCATCGCCGGGCTATTGCTTGGCAAATTTCTGATATCAAGGGCATAAGCCCATCTTTCTGTACACATAAAATTTTAATGGAAGATAATTCGCGTAACTCTATCCAACCTCAGCGCCGTATAAACCCGAATATGAAAGAAGTAGTTAAGGGCGAGGTTATGAAACTATTAGACGCAGGAATTATCTACCCTATATCGGACAGTAAGTGGGTTAGCCCCGTTCAGGTAGTTCCAAAAAAGGGAGGGATAACCGTAGTTAGTAATGAGAATAATGAATTAATCCCGACACGGACGGTGACGGGTTGGCGTATGTGCATAGATTACCGTAAGTTAAATGACGCCACCCGTAAGGACCACTTTCCTCTACCGTTTATCGACCAGATTTTAGAACGTCTCTCCGGCCATAGCTTTTATTGTTTCCTCGATGGCCTCTCGGGGTACTTTCAAATACCCATCTCTCCCGAGGACCAAGAGAAAACTACGTTTACTTGTCCCTTCGGCACCTTCGCGTACCGAAGAATGCCGTTTGGATTATGCAATGCGCCGGCTACATTCCAACGATGTATGCTCGCAATATTTGACAAGTACGTAGAAAGCATTATGGAGGTATTCATGGACGATTTCTCCGTGTTCGGCGATACCTTCGATAGATGTTTAGAAAACCTCGAAAAAGTCTTAGAACGATGCGAAGAAACTAACCTTGCCCTAAATTGGGAAAAATGCCATTTTATGGTGAGGGAAGGGTTAGTTTTGGGTCATAAAATTTCTGCTAAAGGTATTGAGGTAGACGTTGCCAAGATAGAAGTTATTGAGAAGTTGCCGCCACCTACAAACATAAAAGCTATAAGAAGTTTCCTAGGCCACGCTGGTTTTTATCGTCGTTTTATAAAGGACTTCTCCAAGATCACTAAGCCCCTCACCCATCTCTTAGAAAAAGACGCTCCATTCATTTTTGATGACTCTTGTATTTCTGCCTTTGAATTAATTAAAGAAAAGTTAATTAACGCGCCGATTATGATAGCTCCGGTGTGGGACCTTCCTTTCGAGATTATGTGCGATGCGAGTAGTTTTGCGGTGGGAGCCGTATTAGGTCAACGCATATCTAAGAACTTCCACCCCATCTATTACGCTAGTAAAACCCTCACATCTGCACAAGAAAATTACACCACAACCGAGAAGGAGCTCTTAGCCGTAGTATTTGCGTTTGATAAATTTCGCCCTTACATTACACTTTCAAAAATCATTGTTTTTACGGACCACTCGGCCCTCAAGTACCTTCTTGCCAAAACGGATGCCAAGCCTCGCTTGATTCGCTGGGTCTTACTCCTCCAGGAGTTTGACTTAGAGATCCGTGATAAGCGAGGAGCCGAGAACTTGGCCGCCGACCATTTATCAAGATTAGATAACCCCTTTATAGAAAAATTAAATGAAAAATCATTTAATGACTATTTTCCTGATGAGAAGCTGCTTTTAGTTAATACATCTACTTCTCCTTGGTTCGCGCACATCGCCAACTATCTAGTGGCCCGGGTGCTCCCAAAAGAGTTCTCCTCTCAGCAGAAGAAGAAATTCTTTTCTGAGCTGAAGAACTACTTTTGGGAAGACCCGCATCTTTTCAAAATTTGTGCGGATCAAGTGATAAGGAGATGTGTTTCTTTTGATGAAGGAATTGATATTCTAAAACATTTGCATGAAGGTCCGACAGGTGGGCACTATCAAGCTGCTCGCACCGCTCATAAGGTGCTTTGCGCGGGTTTTTACTGGCCTAGCCTGTTTAAAGACGCGCAAGCCTTTGTGAGCAGGTGTGATAGTTGCCAACGGTCGGGCAATATTTCTAATAAAAATGAAATGCCGCAAAATTATTTCTTAGAGTGCGAAATTTTCGACCTCTGGGGAATTGATTTTGTTGGCCCCCTTCCTTCTAGCTTCGGAAACAAATATATTTTAGTTGCTGTTGATTATGTTTCACGATGGGCTGAGGCCCAAGCTCTTCCTACGAACGACTCCCGAGTTGTAGTCACGTTTTTAAAAAAATTATTTTCTAGATTCGGTACGCCACGCGCAATCGTTAGCGATAGGGGTTCCCATTTCTGTAACGCGCAATTTTCAAAAATCCTTACTAAATACGGCGTTACGCATAAACTGTCCACTGCCTACCACCCCCAAACTAACGGTCAAGTCGAAGTAGTAAATAGAGAAATAAAAAGAATATTAGAAAAGACTGTTTCAACTTCTAGAAAAGACTGGTCAACCAAACTTGACGATGCTCTATGGGCCTACCGAACAGCGTACAAAACCGCCCTCGGATGTACGCCGTATCGGCTGGTCTATGGAAAATCGTGCCATCTGCCCGTAGAGTTAGAACACCGCGCCTTTTGGGCCTTAAAATTTTTAAACTTCGATCCCCACTCAGTCGGTGACCTTCGAAAATTTCAACTAAATGAACTCGATGAGTGGCGCTCTTATGCTTATGAAAATAATAAACTTTATAAAGAGCGGACGAAGCGTTTACACGATAAACACTTAAGGCACCCTAAAAACTTTAAGCCGGGCGACCAAGTCCTGTTATATAACAGTCGTTTACGTTTATTTCCGGGCAAATTAAAATCTCGCTGGTCTGGCCCGTTTTCTGTTTTAGAAGTATTTCCTTATGGAACTGTTTTAATTTCTCACCCTGATAAGGGTAATTTCAAAGTGAATGGTCAGCGTCTTAAACTGTATTTTTCTGGTGATGATGATGTCAGTCCAAACACTATTAAGTTTCTGCTTCACGAACTTTAATCTTGAAATTTTTATTTTTTATTTTTGCTAAAAACAATTTTATTTCGGGACAACAATATTTTTGGACAATATTATTTTTGATGCGTCGAGCTCAACGACGCTTTAACCAAAGGGCGCTCTTGGGAGGCAACCCAAGTTATCTTTTTCTGTTTTCTTTATTTTACAATTTTTGCCTCGGACGGCTCCGACAAGCTGAAGCTTCTGCGATCGCCTGCTCCAACATTGCTGAATCCATCACGAAGTCCAAAGAAGACATTCGGGGAGCGGCATCACTCAGTTTTCGCAGCAAATAAATCCGGGGAAGTACCTGTATTTCAATTCTGTCTTTCAATTCTGCAATTTATTTTTCTCTCCTTCTCCAATCCCCTTCTTTAGCCATTGAGGACAATGTCTGTTTTAAGCTTGGGGAGGATTTCCTCCTTCATTTTTGCTTAGTGTAAATAATTTCCTTTTTTGTAAATAGTTCCATAAATTAAAAAAAAAAAAATGAATATCTTAAAATTCCAAAAAAGAGAAAAATTTTCCAAAATCCAAAAAAAAAAAAGAGAATATTCCTCAAAATAAAAAAAATATATGTGTGTTTTTGAATAGTTTAGACATTTTGGTATTTCAATAGTACCCCTAGTTTTTAGTTTTGTTTTACTCAAAATCTCCTATAAACAACTTAGTTAATTATAATATTTCTAATCGTCCTTTTTAATTATGTTTCACAAGTAAAATGTTGGCCATGCTGTGTTTCTAATTCGCGGTAGCATGTTAAGGTGAAATATTTTTCTAAAACTCGCATTTCTATTATGGTTTTTTGTTTTTTTTATTTCCTTTACTTTCTCAAAAATTCATCATCCACTATTTTCTTTTTCGTTTTTGAATAATTTTTGTAAAGTCAACTGTTGAATAACGTAGTAGATGTGAACGATCCAAGTCACCTATTATTTCTATTTTCGAGTTAATTTCATCAATCTTCTTTTATTATCTAGGACTCGCTTTTTGAAATTTTTCAAACCTTTGTTTTAAATAAATTCAAAAGCGTGAAAATGATTTAGGCCGTTTTTGTTTTCGTTTGAGCTTTCCTGCCAACCTAAAAACTTGTTACCACTAGTTAGCCGTTTTTGAGCCTTTTTCCGATTTCATTTGATAGCTCCTCCTTTCATTTCAGTTTCACCAAAGCCAAAATTTCCAACCTATCGAATCACACTAGCCTTTTTGAGTTTCATAAATTATTTTGACGATTTTGATAGGGTATTTTGTGATTTTTGTGGAGAAAGGTTTTCGAAAAAAAAAGAAGTATGTTCAAAAGTGATGTTTATTTTTGTTTGGCCAACTCAAAAAGGAAAATAAAAATATTTATGGCCTTTGTTTTGAAAAAAAAAAAAATGAAAAAGAAAAATGAAAAAGAAAAATGAAAAAAAAAAAAGAAAAAGAAAAAAATGTGTACATATTTTTATGAAAGTTTTTGAAACTCTTTGCTTTGGTTTAGTGTGATTTTAAACCTCACGTTTATCTTTGAATTCCACTCCTAATCATTTTCCTAAACCAAACGTTTCTGTCCTATTTAAGTCCTTTTGATTCACGCTTTTTGTTTTTTATTTAACAACTAAGAAAAGAAAAACAGTAAATCAGTTTTAGTTTTGGATTTAAACCTAGATTTTTGATAATTAAATTGATATAATTATAATGCGTTGCTTGGATCTAGTAACAACTCAATGCGTGTTTTTCATTTTCGTTGCTTTACTTAAGTCCATTTAAAAAAATCTCGTTAAAATTTTGGATGATTTGTTTTTATTAAGTAAAGTTTATAAAAGTTTTACCATACCTAAATAATTGTTTTAGACTTACATTTCACCTTTTCCCTACTAAGAATTTCGCATAGTACTTGTGTAGGCATAATTAGAACTTTTTGATTAGTCCTTTTTATAAATATCTAGTTTTTATATTTTTGCTTGGGGACAAGCAAGGCTTAAGCTTGGGGGAATTTGATAATACGTTTTGTAGCCTAAACTATTATCGTATTTTATATTTTATATTGTACAAATTATGTCTATTATTAGTTTATTTTTATCCTTTTTATGTAAATTTTATTGCCACTAACTTTTTCCTGTCTTTTTGCAGGTTTTCAGAAAAATCGCCAAAATGGCCTGTCACGCCCCCCTGTCACGCCCTCCCTGGGCGTGACCTAGGGCGTGCCACCCGATCCCGAGGACACCTGCTGGAGTGGACAGAAAACGGTCAAAACCGCTGTCACGCCCCCCTGTCACGCCCTCCCCGGGCGTGTCACCGGGCGTGACATGGGCGTGTCGCCCTCTGCCGCAAAGCCTGCCGCCGCATTAAATGTCGTTCCGTCTCAGCACGCAAATAGTACTGTCACGCCCCATGTCACGGGCCCGTGACATGGGCGTGACACCCTCCTTTTTCGGCGACTGACGGATTTCCGACCAATGATTTGGACATGACATGCCTGTCACGCCCCCCTGTCACGGGCGTGACCTAGGGCGTGACCACCGACGTACCGAAGCAATCATCCCTCCCGCCAGAATCCAGAGCCCGAGGTCAACATAGTACTGTCACGCCCCCCTGACACGCCCCCCCTAGGGCGTGTCGGAGGGCGTGACCAACCCGAGATTTTTTCCTATAAATTGAGCCCCCCCCTCTCCATTTCAGCAAGCTTTGGTTGAGTGGGGGAGGTGCTGCCCCTTTGTTTCTTGATCCTTTTTCATGCTTTTTCTCTCTCTCTCTCCCCCTCTCTTTGTACTTGTTGGTTAACCCTAGTTTAACCATAGTTTGTGCTAGCTTTTAATGTAATTTTCTTCTTGCTTAGTGCTTAATGTAGGGCTAGAATAGGGTTTAATTTTCATGCACTTGTAACTTTAATTTTCAATAGTGTAACTTGCCCTTTTTATTAATAAAATTGTTCTTCCCTTAGCTTGTGTTCTTCTTATGTTTTTCTACTCATCTCCCCCCCCCTCCACTCCATTATGATTAACTAATCCTCCTTGTACTCGATCTTGATGATCCGAGGTTAGAGCGATTATGTTATGATGTTTTAATTAATCTTTTCTTTTTAGGTTAGGGCCTTGAATTACTCTTGATTTATCACGGGTCGGAGGTATATTTTCGATATATACTCTCCGCCTTTGCTTTCATTCTGGGCTAGCCGAGAGGCCGAAAGAATGAAGTGAGCATTCAAGAGTAAAGGGAGTTGTACGCACCCCTCGAGAGAGGCAGACGTCCAAATCTCCCGGATTGGAGTAAAATCCAATAGTGGGGTTCACCGCGTAAAGCGAGTTTTAGGCCTCCGATTTAGACGAGAGTCGGTCGGACCTTCCTAAACTCAGTTGGGCACGACTTCGAGAGAAGCGTGTTCAAGCTTTAGGAACCTCCACGGTCAAGGACCCTTATCCTATTAAGTTTAGATTTTTATCGCATTTTCTTAATCGTCTTTAGCCGAGGTGAATCTCGATCGGGTGCATTTCCATTTCATATTGTTCTACCTTTTGTAGTAATCTCATATATTGTGCTCTTTTATTAACTGCAGTAGTTTCCTTTCTAGCTTAGTTGTTTACTTAATAGCCCTCTTAATTGCAGTGTTTCTTTTTCTAGAATAGCTTTACTTTCTCCCCTGCACTTAGATTTTCTAAAACCCTAGTTTTTCCGTCGATAAGATAATAGCGTTCGTGTGAGTAAGCTTAGCCAACAGTTCCCGGATCTTAATACGACACTTGTGTCCCCTTGCTACAATTCGATAGGTATACTTGCCTCATCGGGTTGCTAGTTCGGTTGCGTTTATTTCTTCGAACCCTAGCGCGCAACAGTCGTGTGCCTCTGTTCGTGCGCGTATAAATTTCAGTTTCCAAAGTTCTGTCTCGGGCAATCGCACGAGCGCTGACAACAGTGCGCACGACCACTGATCGTGCGACACTGATCGTGCGTAATTGCTAGGTTTTCTGTCAGGTTTTCCAGGTTCGCTTCGCACGATCATCAGCCGATGAGTGCGCACGACCACAGATCATGCGTCACTGATCGTGCGCTTTGTATATTTTCTGTTGCTAGGCGAATTTAGATGGTTTCGAGTGCGGGAGTTTAGATACTCAAGTGGCAGGCAACTACTCGAGATCTGGATCTTCTGCCTTGGTCGTTCGACTGTCGTCGAGCTCCGTATTCTTTAGTAGGTTTGTGGGTAGTAACATTATTTTGGCGGCGAGTGAGGCTAGCTCACTCAACGCCAAAGTTTAGGTAGGCACTGAGTGCGTTTCACTCAACGCCTAGTCGTGTTGGTTTATTTCAACACTCTTCCTTTACCTTGTGTTTCGTTTCCGAGTGGATTTCCAGTTGTATTTCTGGGTTTTCCTTGTCGGCCGTTTTCTTTATTTTCCTAAAGGCCGAATCGTGGGTCGTGGTTAGTAGTGGTGGTTGTAGCTCTTTATGGGGGTGGAGTTGTGTGATATAGCCAAGGCCACCCATGGATTTCTTGCTCCAGGTACGGGCTGGGCATGTCGGGTGGAAGGTCCCTTGTGTTTTCATGTGTTGACCCTCGAGCTTTTGACTTGGACATGGTGGATTGGGTGACTGCGTTTGCCTTCGATCCGGTTCCTCGTTGTTGTTTTTGCTACTATCACTTCCCGCAGTTTAGGGTGTTAGAAGTTTCTTCTTTGAGAGTTTGCAGCATTCTGGCTCTTGGTAGTCTAGTAGGCCCTGCAGGATGTTGTTCCTGGGCTGGGTCGTTGCTGTTTCTTTGCACGTTGTGCATTTCTTGTTGTCCTGTTTTGGACAGTTGTGACTCTTTCTACTGCATGTTTCCTGTTATTTTGTCCTTTTGGTTGACTCTTTCATGCAGTTTTACCTTGATTTTTGCTTGCTGAGGTATTCTGTTTTCTTTTGGAATGCCTCAGGTTCTGAGCTGTAGCCAGTCTGGTGGCTAGTTGGAGGTGTTGTTGTTGGTGGACTCCCGGACTTTGGAGTTTTGTTTACCTTGTTTGTGAGGTTGTTTTCAATATTTTCTTACAGACATATATATGTGCTGGTGGGTTCGTGTCAGGTTGTTGGCGCCCACTAGTAGTTTTTACCTTGTACTAGATATATACTATTGCTGCTACCATTTATTTTTCTGGAGATAGTCTACTTGCTTTGAAAAGGTTTTATGCTAGGTTGCTAGTTATTTTTAAACTATAATTATTATTATAAATGAAGCTCATGATCAGCATGTTTTGTAAACTTAATCACTATTTTCCAAATCACGTACGAAAACCGTTTACTTATATGTATTATATAAACTAAGTGTAGTGTCTTGCATAGCATGAGTGGTTCTCTTGGGACCCTTATGCGCTCTTTAGGGTGTAAAACCTAATTAAAGTATTTTTCCGCAGCGTTTAAATATAGTTTTCTTTTGTGGACTAGATGATCCACTGAGCCGAGGGATACGGACTCTAAACATAACTGATTTTCTATTCATTAAGCACATGATTTTCTTGCATAAAGATTGTAGTTGGAATTGCCTGAGCGTCAGCAGTTATCCCCTGCTTGACGTGGCATTATGACGCGTGTTTTCTCTTACTCTGATAATTCTTAATTCGGAGAAAATGCGGGTTGTGACAGTTGGTATCAGAGGGAGGTTGCTTGACAAGTTAGTTGGGCAACCTTCCTTGGATGCTTTTAGTAGTTTAGCACCATGTCATTCACACACCGATATGTCATCAGCACGTCTTGGCAAAAGCACGAACACTACACTCATAGCATAACATGAAGTATACGGGGCATATTATGTAGTATGGGATGCATAATATGTGTTCGTATATGGATCCACCATAGGGGCTACATGTGAGGGTTATGTAGTATGGGATGCATAACCTCACCACATGACTGCGACTAGCACGTTTCTTTTTCGTTGCATGGAAATGTTATGTAGTATGGGATGCATAACATTTTTATGTGTACGCCGCTCATAACATGCATTAGGGCCTTTTTTTTAGAATGCATAGCACAATCATGCATATCATATCATTGCATAAGCACAACGCGCCGAGCTAAAGATTTGCAGGATGACATATGTACACACATGAGTTTTCAAATTAACATAAGTTCATGCATCCGATCTAGGCACAAGAGTTAGTGAGGTGGTGGTTAACCATCCTAGGTTAGGGCATATCATCTAATTATTGTGAAGAAGATAAACTCTCAGAGCAAGTTTAGCAGCTTTAAGTCTATATCTACATATGTATTGTCTGTACTAGTAGTCGGTTCTAGTCGTGGGATTTGGATCTGATTTGCGTTGTAATGATTTTTAGGATGGCTAGGCGTCCTGTGACTCGATCGACTCCCCTGTCTGAGGGTGAATCTTCTGGAGCTCAGAACGATGCGGTGATCGAGGGTCTGCGTCAGAGTAGCGAAGCTATGGGTAGGCAGTTGGAGGAGGTGCAAGCCCAGATTCAGTCTTTGGTGGCAGTTGTGGCAGGGCAGGCTCAGGGTGCGCAAGTTCCTGCAGGGGGGTTAGCTGTTCCTCCTCCTCCTGCACCCTTGAGACCTCCAGTGGTGGTGCCAGCAGAGATGGCCTTCATCTCGCAGTTTCAGAGGCTGAGCCCTCCCACTTATGATGGGAAGGCAGATTTCATGGTGATAGACGACTGGCTGATCTCCATGGAGGAGATGTTCTCTTACTCAGGGATTGCAGATGATCAGAGGGTGATGATAGCCGCCTATCAGCTTAAAGGTTTGGCTAAGAGTTGGTGGCTGAGAGAGAAGGAGAGCCTAGTAGCCGGATGCTCTTGGGAAGTGTTCAAGGAGATGCTGTTGAGGAAGTTCTTACTCTCGGTCTAGCGTGACCGCCACATGAATGATTTCCTCTATCTGAAGCAAAGGCAGCTCACGGTGGGTGAGTATGAGATAGAGTTTAGTAAGTTGAGCCGTTTTGCCCCTGGATTGGTCAGCGTTGAGGCTGATCGAGTTAAGCGATTCCTCGGTGGTTTGAGGAGTGAGGTGCAGCAGTTGGCCAGTGCTTATGGGTCAGTGACTTATGCTGGAGTTGTAGAGGCTGCTCTTAAGGTTGAGGCCATTGAGACGGCGAAGAGCAGAGGCCAGCAGTTGAGGAAGGATAAGAGGAAGTTGGTAGAGGAGAAGAAACCCCTGGTACCCGATGCTGTTCCGGGAAAGAGGAGCAGGGTGGTGTGCAGTTTTTGTGGCCGGTCAGGCCATCCTGTCGAGAGGTGTTTCAAGAAGGCGGCAGCTCAGAAGAAGGAGCAGATTCATGCGATTCAGGGTGCTCCTGGGAGAGATGTCTCTTGTTCAGTTTGCAAGCGATCCGGGCATGATGCAGCCCAGTGTTGGTCCAGGGATAGAGTCTGCTATCAGTGTGGGCAAAAGGGTCACGTTAAGTCGAGGTGTCCTCAGGTCCAGTCAGCTCTTCCTGCAGTTCCATTGCAGGCATTACCTCCACCTCAGCGTGTGGACAAGGGAAAAGGGAAGCTGAACGTGATTTCTTCCGAGAAGGCTCAGACTTCGACCCAGGTGATCTCAGGTTAGTAGTTTGTTGTTTTCTTTCTAGCCTGGTAGTTTAGTTGCTAGATTATTTGCGGTACTGTTGTGCTAGTTCCTTAGCTTTGTGCGTTCCTATAGGGAAATTTAAGGTGAAGAACCGCTGGGCGCGTGTTCTGTTTGACTCCGGCGCTACCCACTCGTTCGTGGCTAGAGCCTTTGTGGAGCGTCATCGGTTGTCTCTAGATCGTGTTCGGGATTTCTTCCGTGTCAAGTTTCCCTCTGGTGAATCTGTGTTGTCAGATTTGGGTATTTTGGATTGCCCGGTTTTGTTGGGGAATTTTCTTGCGAAGGCGGACCTGAAGATGATTGATCTAGAGGACTTCGATGTCATTTTGGGCATGGACTGGCTCTCTCGGTATGATGCGGTCATTCAGTGCAAAGGAAAGCGCTTGGACTTCATCAGGGACGACGGTCAGCCCGGCAGCGTGTATGCTGATCCGTGTCAGGATTCTCCTGTTCTCTCTGCGGTATGTGTTCAGAGATTGTTTCTTTCTGATTGTTGTGTTTGTTTAGTCTCGGCGGTTGGAACCGTTGTTAGCGTGCCACGCTTGGAGGAGATTCCTATTGTTCGTGGTTTCGCCGATGTTTTTCCTGATGATCTTCCTGGTATCCCTCCTGAGCGGGATGTGGAGTTTGTTATTGATTTGGAGCCGGGTACGCGTCCTATTGCTAAGGCGCCGTACCGAATGGCCCCTCGTGAGTTAAAGGAGTTGTGAATTCAGTTAGATGAGTTGTTGGCTAAAGGTTTTATCAGGCAGAGTTCGTCGCCTTGGGGTGCTCCTGTTTTGTTCGTAAAGAAGAAAGATGGGTCGATGCGGCTTTGCATCGACTATAGAGAGTTGAACAAGGTCACTATCAAGAACAAGTACCCTCTGCCGAGGATCGATGATTTATTTGACCAGTTGCGTGGTAGCACAGTGTTCTCCAAGATCGATCTTCGTTCGGGCTATCATCAGCTCAGGATCCATGAGGCAGATATTCCACGGACTGCGTTTAGGTCGAGGCATGGGCACTTTGAGTTTTTGGTGATGTCGTTTGGTCTGACCAACGCACCATCAGCCTTCATGGATATGATGAACAGGGTGTTCAAGGATTTCCTAGACAAGTTCGTTGTGGTCTTCATCGATGACGTGTTGGTTTATTCTCGCAGTGCTGAGGAGCACGAGCAGCATTTGCGTTTGGTCCTATCAGAGTTGAGGAACCACAAGTTATTCGCCAAGTTGAGCAAGTGCGAATTTTGGTTGCCTCAGGTTTCTTTTCTAGGCCACGTGGTGAACAAGGATGGGATCTCGGTTGACCCAGAAAAGATTGCAGCAGTGACGGATTGGAGTAGGCCGAATACTCCTAAGGAGATCAGAAGTTTCTTAGGGTTGGCTGGCTATTACAGGAGATTCGTGGAGGGTTTCTCTTCTCTAGCCGCACCGTTGACCAAGCTGACTCAGAAGAATGTGGCTTTTGTTTGGAGCGAGAAGTGCGAAGAAGCTTTTCAAGAGTTAAAGAGGAGATTGTGTACTGCTCCCGTTCTGACCCTTCCTACTGAGGGCATGGATTATGATGTATATGTGGATGCTTCGCATATAGGTCTGGGATGCGTATTAATGCAGGATGGAAAAGTAATTGCTTATGGGTCAAGGCAGTTGAAAACTCATGAGCGGAATTATCCTACGCATGACCTTGAGTTTGCAGCGGTTATCTATGCATTGAAGTTGTGGAGGCACTTACTTTATGGGGCTCAGTGCAAGATTTTTTACTGACCATAAGAGCCTGAAGTACGTGTTCACGCAGAAAGAGTTGAATCTACGTCAGCGGCGGTGGCTTGAGTATGTGGCGGATTATGACGTAGAAATCCAGTATCATCCGGGCAAGGCCAATGTGGTGGCCGACGCCCTGAGCCGAAAGACGGGAAAGATCTTTAACCTCTCCACCGATCAATTAGTTGAGGAGTTCCTCCTTATGGATATTTCAGTGGGATGCTGTAGTTTGCAGAGTAGCTTATCAGTGGAAGAGCCGTCCTGGATTTCTTTGACTAGACTGCATCAGAAGGACGATCCGGATCTGTTGCACCTTTTTACCAGGACAGAGAAGGGAGAGTTGCCAGATTTTTCTATTGATGATGCGGGTACTTTGAAGTACCGCGACAGGTTTTGCGTTCCCGCTGTTGGGGACATTAAGAGTATGATTTGCAGTGAGGCTCATGGTTCCAGCGTTGCCTACCATCCAGGATCTACGAAGATGTACCGTGACTTAAATCAAATTGCTTGGTAGTATGGTATGAAAGGAGATATAGCCCGATATGTTGCTGAGTGTCACACTTGCAAGCGTGTGAAGGCCGATCATGGGAGGCCTGGTGGTAAGTTGACTCCGCTAGAGATCCCGACTTGGAAGTGGGAGAGTATATCTATGGACTTCATTACGGGTTTGCCAAAATCCCCGAGAGGATTTGATTCTGTTTGGGTTATAGTGGATAGATTGACGAAGTGTGCTCACTTCGTGCCTTATAAGATTGGTTACCCGATGAAGATGATAGCGGAGTTGTACTTGAATGAAGTCATCCGACTCCACGGTGTGCCGGTTAGCATCATTTCTGATCGAGACTCCCGGTTTACTTCTCGTTTTTGGCAGAGTCTGCAGGAGGGTTTGGGTACGGATCTGAGGTATTCTACTGCGTACCACCCTCAGACCAATGGGCAGACGGAGCGGGTCAATCAGATTGTTGAGGATATGATCCGGTGCTATATTTTAGACCACGGTGGAGCGTGGGATGAGCGTCTGTGACTCATGGAATTTGCTTATAATAACAGTTATCAGGAAAGCTTGCAGATGGCTCCGTTCGAAGCTATGTATGGGAGGCGCTGTAGGACTCCGTTGTTTTGGGCTGAGGCTGGTGAGAAGCCTTTGTTGGGTCCTGATGCTCTGGAAGAGATGGAAGTCGCCGTGAAGCTTATTCGGGAGAAGCTTCGTTTAGCCCAGGAGAGGTATGAAAAGAATGCCAATCGGCGTAGGTCTGCCTTGGAATTTTTAGTAGGGGATCATGTATACCTCAAGGTTTCTCCAATGGTTGGTGTGAAGAGATTTGGTAAAAATCGGAAATTGGACCCAAGGTATGTGGGCCCGTTTGAGGTCTTGGAGCGGATTGGTGTGTCTGCATATAGATTGGATTTGCCAGCGAACTTCCCTGGTGTTCATAATGTTTTTCATGTTAGCCAATTGCGGAAGTGTGTGCGCAGCAGTGGGCAACTCTTGGATGTTGTGCCCCAGTTAGAGCCCAACCTCTCTTTCGTTGAGGTGCCAGTTCGTATTTTGGATACTCAAGAGCGTGTGCTGCGAAAGAATTCCATACCGATGGTGAAGATTCTATGGAAAAATCAGGATTTGGAGAGCGCGACTTGGGAGCTAGAGTCGGCCATGAGGAGGGCGTACCCTCACCTGTTTCTCTGATTTGATCGGTATGTTTCCCTTTGTAACTTCTGTTTGTTACTTTTCCTTCTTTTGTAGGAGGGTTGTGCGTAAAGTTTCGGGACGAAACTTTCTTTTAGGGGGAGTGACTGTAACGCCCCGTTTTTTTTTCATCGATTATTTTTATTCTCGTCTGGCGTTACGATGACGCGTTTCCGTGGCTTGTGCCATGTGTGGAGTACGGTTTAGCTCCTTAGAATTGAGTGCCCTGTTTGGTAGCCTGTTGGCAAGATCTCCCTAGCAAACCGAGTCGTTTTGGTGACCCGGTGTGGCCTCTCGGGGGATGTTTGTGTTTGGCTTTGTTTGGGTGTAACTCGAGTTCTGTTCGTCGAAAGTTAATTTCGACTTCGCCGTTGCGTTCGTAGCGTGGGTATTTAGCTACGGTGCGAATTTTGTCGAATTCCGAGGTAGTTCGGTTTTCGCGTCGATTTGGTGCTTTATGTAATTTTGTAATTAATAATATAATTATATAATTATATATATATATATATATATATATATTTATAGAATGAGAAGGAACCGCCATCTTCATCTTCCCCGATAGAAACCGCCGGCCCCTTGTACGAGAGAAACGGAGTAACCGCCTACCTTCCCTTCGGACGCCGATTCCCGGAGCGTTTGTGGACGGAATTCGATTCCGAGAGTGGATTCGGATTACTCTCGTCGAGACCTTCATTCCTGCGGTAAGAAATTCGATTTTCGTGGAGTTTTGGAAGGATTGGAATTTTCAGTTTTGGAAGTTTTCCGCCATTAATGGCCGAGTCTTTGTTCTAGGTGTTGCGGCCGTTTTGATCCGTGCGAAGAGGAGGAAAGCAGTCCAAAGCTTCGTTGTGAATTGAGGCAAGTGGTATTCTTGCCCTTGCCAAGTGTTTTCTTTGATTTTATTTGCTGAAATTGAAATCCCGGTTAGCCCAGGTTAGAGGCCTTGTTGTTCTCATTTTCTTGCTAACTATAGGGCTTAGTTCTTCCTACTGAAACCACCCCTATATTGTGATGTTTGGAATCCAAATTGTCGGCGTGGAGCCGTTGTTTTCATTTATTTTTGATTGTTGCTCTGGTTCGGGTGTAGCCGAGAGGGAGAGTTAGGAGGGGGGGTGTGGTTGCCAATTTCCTTCGTTAAGGTATTATTCGAATGGTTAGGCATAGTTTGAGTGGTAGTAGCGTGCGACGTGATAGTTGTCTACTGCTACTGCAGTGGCGTGAGTCGTGTGCGCGTTCCGGTGTCGTTCGGGAAATTCCAAATGGTGCAGGTTGACCGTGCACGGTCATCAACCTTTAGGGTGCACGACCACTGGTCGTGTGCCTCTGTTCGTGCGCGTATAAATTTCAGTTTCCAAAGTTCTGTCTCGGGCAATCGCACGAGCGCTGACAACAGTGCGCACGACCACTGATCGTGCGACACTGATCGTGCGCAATTGCTAGGTTTTCTGTCAGGTTTTCCAGGTTCGCTTCGCACGATCATCAGCCGATGAGTGCGCACGACCACTGATCGTGCGTCACTGATCGTGCGCTTTGTATATTTTCTATTGCTAGGCGAATTTAGATGGTTTCGAGTGCGGGAGTTTAGATACTCAAGTGGCAGGCAACTACTCGAGATCTGGATCTTCTGCCTTGGTCGTTCGACTGTCGTCGAGCTTCGTATTCTTTAGTGGGTTTGTGGGTAGTAACATTAATTTGGCGGCGAGTGAGGCTAGCTCACTCAACGCCAAAGTTTAGGTAGGCACTCAGTGCGTTTCACTCAACACCTAGTCGTGTTGGTTTATTTCAACACTCTTCCTTTACCTTGTGTTTCGTTTCCGAGTGGATTTCCAGTTGTATTTCTGGGTTTTCCTTGTCGGCCGTTTTCTTTATTTTCCTAAAGGCCGAATCGTGGGTCGTGGTTAGTAGTGGTGGTTGTAGCTCTTTATGGGGGTGGAGTTGTGTGATATAGCCAAGGCCACCCATGGATTTCTTGCTCCAGGTACAGGCTGGGCATGTCGGGTGGAAGGTCCCTTGTGTTTTCACGTGTTGACCCTCGAGCTTTTGACTTGGACATGGTGGATTGGGTGACTGCGTTTGCCTTCGATCCGGTTCCTCGTTGTTGTTTTTGCTACTATCACTTCCCGCGGTTTAGGGTGTTAGAAGTTTCTTCTTTGGTAGTTTGCAGCATTCTGGCTCTTGGTAGTCTACTAGGCCCTGCAGGATGTTGTTCCTGGGCTGGGTCGTTGCTGTTTCTTTGCACGTTGTGCATTTCTTGTTGTCCTGTTTTGGACAGTTGTGACTCTTTCTACTGCATGTTTCCTGTTATTTTGTCCTTTTGGTTGACTCTTTCATGCAGTTTTACCTTGATTTTTGCTTGCTAAGGTATTCTGTTTTCTTTTGGAATGCCTCAGGTTCTGAGCTGTAGCCAGTCTGGTGGCTAGTTGGAGGTGTTGTTGTTGGTGGACTCCCGGACTTTGGAGTTTTGTTTACCTTGTTTGTGAGGTTGTTTTCAGTATTTTCTTACAGACATATATATGTGCTGGTGGGTTCGTGTCAGGTTGTTGGCGCCCACTAGTAGTTTTACCTTGTACTAGATATATACTATTGCTGCTACCATTTATTTTTCTGGAGATAGTCTACTTGCTTTGAGAAGGTTTTATGCTAGGTTGCTAGTTATTTTTAAACTATAATTATTATTATAAATGAAGCTCATGATCAGCATGTTTTGTAAACTTAATCACTATTTTCCAAATCACGTACGAAAACCGTTTACTTATATGTATTATATAAACTAAGTGTAGTGTCTTGCATAGCATGAGTAGTTCTCTTGGGACCCTTATGCGCTCTTTAGGGTGTAAAACCTAATTAAAGTATTTTTCCGCAGCGTTTAAATATAGTTTTCTTTTGTGGACTAGATGATCCACTGAGCCGAGGGATACGGACTCTAAACATAACTGATTTTCTATTCATTAAGCACATGATTTTCTTGCATAAAGATTATAGTTGGAATTGCCTGAGCGTCAGCAGTTATCCCCTGCTTGACGTGGCATCATGACGCGTGTTTTCTCTTACTCTGATAATTCTTTATTCGGAGAAAATGCGGGTTGTGACACGAGCGTAGGGCAAGCCCAGGCAATGAAGCCATGAGTGGGTGGGGTCCAGCAAGGGTTCTTAGAATCTGTTGTATGTGATACGGAACCCTGACGTGAGAAGTCAGAATTTGCAGGCATGCCCGGAGTTTAAGACCCATGTGCGGGTGGGGCATCCGCAAGATTTCTTTGTAACGACGCGTGGGTCATTAGGGACAACGTAGTTCCCTTTTGTTTGCGGCTTTATGCCAATTGGGAAACGGAAGTACCCAGTGCTTGATGATGTGTTAGATGCATACAAGATAGGGTGACTTGGTCGAATCCCGGGTTTGCATACATGTTGCATAGTAGGCCCCTTTCACACTGTTCTAAACCTAGAAAATGTGTTTGTTGTATGAGACATCCAAACCTGTTTTAAAACTTTATATATATTTGTATTTGGTATACGAAGTGCTGACTTGCAGGTTGGATGGGTACCCCGAGTTCCGTGAGGGGCGGCCGGGAGGAGATGTGTTGGTTACACAGTAGAGGTCAGCCTTTGCTAACCCACGTTGCTTGAAATCTTTACAGCGCAAGGATCGTAAGCAGGAGCTAGTGCTCCTGGAAAAAGCCCTAAGCCGCATGAAGTGTTGTTGTACTTTAGCTTGTTTCTTTTTCTTGTCGGGTATGATCCATGTTTTGGACATCATCCGGCTTGCACATCGAGATAGCTTAGGAGTTGTTTTGCACGTTTATATTTGACCTTGTGGTCTTTATTTGATGGACTCTTTTTGTGTAAGGCCTTAAGGCAATTTGATACTCCTGTTAGTGGTGGATAACTTTTATTTGTTTTGCTTGATTTCCGCTGTGTTTAGTTTTGAGTTTTGAGTTTGGGTAGTAAATATCATCTTATAATGTTGAAGCTGTGGCGTCTATATGTTGTGGGGCCCCGGCCAGACCCATATTATACGGTCATTATAGGGGAGGTGTTACAATTTGGTATCAAAGGGAGGTTAGCGTTCTAAGGAAAGGATTCTTGGTCGAAAGTCAAAACCGAATCGCGTATAATAATTTATCCACATAGGAGTATCGCGGGACCATGAGTGTCCTTATGTTTGTGACTTGCGATTAGAGACTGATTTGTGTTTTCTTTGCTTGCGTTAAGAGTGAAAGCAACAAGGCGGGAACGTCGAGGCCAGGAGAAGAGCTTTCGGCGAGTAGCGCTACTGCGCAAGGTCCGTTAGGCATGGGGGTAACTCCGGCCGACATTTGCCGCATGCTTGCAGAAGCGATGGTGGAGTCCCAAGCTGCAGCGCCAGCATAAGTAGCAGCCCTCGTTGCTCAAGTAGCAACTCCTGCTATCCCAGATACGGCGATGTCCGTGCCGGCAAGGAAGCCAGCGGGCAGAGCCGTTGGCCGAAAGGGTTATTGTCGGGCATGGTGACTTGCAAATGAAGTATTTCCTGAGCTTCCACCCTCCAACCTTTAAGGGAGTCGGCATGCCAACAAGTGTAGAGGATTGGTGGGCTCGGATTCAGGAGCTTTTGAGAGCGGCAGAGATGCCAGACGAGAAGAAAATAGAGTTTTCAGATTTAATGTTGGAAGGAGATTCCAAGTTATGGTGGGTGAGCCACAGTAGCCGGCAGTTTCCTGGATGTACCCCGTCCATTGATGAGTTTGGGAATGCTATCCTAAAGAAGTACATTCCCACGTCGACAAGGTTAGCCCTCCAGAGACAGTTTCTGCACTTGGTGCAGCGATACAAGACCGTGGACGTGTATGTTCAAGAATTCACTCGTTTGGGTGGTTATGCGGGAACGACCATGACGGATGATGCGGAGAGAGACCATCTATTCTACCACGGATTGAGGGAGAATCTGAGACAACCCCTCATATCTATAAAACATGCGGGTTTCAACGAATTGGTTGAGGCGGCCAGGATTTTGGAAAGTGATATGGATCGAACCCAGCGCCGCAAGGGTTTCACACCCAAGCAAGGGGAAGGGAAGCCTTCTCAGTCCCATGGGAAGTCGGAAGGGAGCAGATTGAAGAAGAAGCCTTACTCGTACAAGTCTAGTGAGAAAAGTAACTAGACGTCTGGAGGGTCTCGCTCTAAGGGACCTCTGACATGCTATAATTGTGGCAAGGCAGGGCACATAGAATGATTTTGTACTCAAGGGGTACTGAGCAAGAACTAAGATAGGAGAAAACAGTGCGCTCTGGCCCCAATGCCTCAGAGAAAGGGAAGATGGCGGAGTCGAGCGATTCTTGGTTTCAACCTATACAACGAAGGGCTAATAACCTTAGGCAATAGGAAGCAATCCGTCAACCCGATGTGGTGACAGGTATGAGAGTTTAACTTCCACCTTGGGTTTTCATGAATTCAAGCCTTTTATGTTTGTTGCATGTGTTTATGCTTTGTGATAGTTTCTGGGTACCCCGCTAGGGTACTGTTTTATACGAGAGGGTCGTACTCCTTCCTTGAGGAAAGGTTTATCCGAAGGATTGCAGTTGAGTC
This sequence comes from Platanthera zijinensis, assembly GCA_039513925.1. Lineage (NCBI taxonomy): Eukaryota > Viridiplantae > Streptophyta > Magnoliopsida > Asparagales > Orchidaceae > Platanthera > Platanthera zijinensis. The sequence goes on from CM077081.1 coordinate 134,510,803, forward strand.
TTTCTCAACGGACGTAGAATTGAAAGTGCGCATGCCTAATGGGTCATTTATGACTACTAGGGCTAATGGACGTATATGTTGGAGTCTAGATGGAGTCAACTTCATGTTGATGGCGACAGTCTCACCGTTAGAAGAGTTTGACATAATATTGGGTATGGACTAGCAAGCAGAGCAGCGTGCAAGAATCGACTGCCTGTCCAAGGTGGTAACCCTGAGGGGCAAAGGGTAAGCAGAAGTTAAGTTTGAGGGTCTTCATGGAGTGGCATGTTCCCTAGTTTCGGCCATGCAGTTAGTACGAGCGGTTAACCAAGGAGGTGTAACCCTGGTAGCACTATTGGAGGTTATCCTTTCCAGGCTATCTCTTGGAGAAGTACCCGTAGTGGAAGAGTTCGAAGATGTGTTTCCTGAGGATCTTCCGGGAGCACCTCCTCGACGGGAGATTTATTTCTCTTTCGAGCTAGTGTAAGAGGGTAGGCCGGTGTCACGTCGTCCCTTTAGGATGGCACCAAAGGAGTTGGCCGAACTCAAAGTTCAGTTGCAGGAGCTTTTGGAGAAGGGGTATATCCGACCCAATTCTTCACTGTGGAGCGCGCCTGTGTTGTTCGTAAAGAAGAAAGACGGTAGTATGCGGTTGTGCATAGACTACCGAGGTTGAACAAACTGACTATTAAGAATAAGTATCTGATTCCTCAGATAGATGATCTATTCGACCAGTTGGTGGGGTTTGTGGTGTATTCCAAGTTAGACTTGAAGTCAGGATATTATCAGTTACGAATCCGAGACGAAGACATACACAAGACCGCATGAGGTATGGTCACTTTAAATTTTCGGTGATGCCGTTCGGGCTGACGAACGCACCATCCGTATTCATGGACTTTATGAACCGAGTTTTTCGCAAATACATGGACTCATTTGTTGTCGTCTTTATTGATGACATCCTTGTTTATTCCAAGTCAGAAGAAGAGCACGAGACTCACTTGAGATTAGTGTTACAAGTGTTGAGAGAGAACCAGCTTTATGCGAAGTTCTCCAAGTGCAAATTCTGGTTAGAGAAAGTGGCGTTTTTGGGCCATGTGATTATTCGAGATGGGGTGGCAGTAGATCCAACGAAAGTGGAAGCCATCAGATATTGGCTAGTATTGAGGACCGTGGCGGAAGTCTTGAGTTTTCTTGGACTAGCCTGGTACTATCGAAGGTTTGTGGAAAACTTTTCGTGGATAGCTCTACCCCTCATATCACAAACTCGTAAGGATCAGAAGTTCGTGTGGACACAAGAGCGCAGTCAGGCGTTTGATACCCTTAATGAAGGGCTGATTACAGCTCCAATCCTAAGTCTGCCAAAGGGGACTGAAGGATTTCAAATTTTCAGCGATGCGTCCGGATGTGGTTTAGGGTGCGTATTAGTGCAACATAGCAGTGTGATCGCCTTTGGGTCTAGGTAGTTGAAGCCTCACGAGAGAAACTACCCTGTCCATGATTTAGAATTAGCGGCGGTATTTTTGCGCTGAAATTATGGCAGCACTACGTTTATGGTGCGAAGGTGGAGATCGGCACAGATCACAAAATTCTGAAGTATCTCCTAGATCAGAAGGACTTAAATATGCAGCAGCCCAGGTGGGTTGAGTTCCTTGAGGACTAATATGTGGAGATTCAGTACACGACAGACAAAGCCAATGTGGTGGTTGATGCCTTGAGTAGAAAATAGTATGGGCAAGGGAATTGGATTGAAGCTCATGATGAGCGGTTGAGGCGGGACTGGGAGTCCCTCAGCATGGAGTGTGTGGCCAGAGGCGAGTCTAATGTGGCTCAGTTGAACTGGATTGAAATGCAGAACAATTTATGCTATAGTATTCGGGAAGCGACCCGTTTGGATGCGGACTTCCAACCATACGTGGAGGAAGCTCTAAAGGGCGAGGGTAGCGCATGGGAGATGATTGATGGGATTCTATGGAAGGGCGAGCGGTTTTGTGCACCGTAGTTCGGCAATCTTCGTGAGGAGTTGATGTTTGAGGCCCACTTCACAAAGTACTCCATTCACCCGGGCAGTACAAAGATGTACTTGGATATGAAGAAATCCTATTGGTTGCCTTGTCTTAAGCAAGACGTAGCGTTGTACATGAGTCGGTGCCAAACATGTGCCTTGGTGAAGGCCGAGTGTCAGAAGTCGGGCGGGTTATTGAAGCACCTTCCTATCCCAGAGTGGAAATTCGACGACATCTCCATGGATTTTGTGCATGGGTTACCTAGATCGCAGCTGGGTAACGACGCAATTTTGGTGATCGTGGATCGCTTGACCAAAGTGTCACACTTCATCCCAAATCGAAAAGAGGACAGCATGGAAAAGATGGTGGAATTGTACGTTCACAACATTGTGCGAATGCATGGGATTCTGAAGAGCATAGTTAGTGACCGCGATGGACGTTTCACGTCTAAGGATTGGAGGTTGGTACAGAAAAGTCTCGGCACGAAGCTCAAGTTCAGTACGGCCTTCCATCCTCAAACGGACGGGCAGACCGAGAGAACGAACCTTACTATGGAGGATATGCTGGGGATGTGTGCTCTTGACTTCGGCAAGAAATGGGAGGATCATCTCTTAATGGTAGAGTTCGCATATAACAATAGTTACAAAGCAAGTATAATGATGGCGTCATACGAAGCTTTGTATGGGAGGCAGTGTCGGACACCGATGTCTTGGATAGAGGCAGGAGACACCAAGCTCTTGGGGAAAGAAGTTGTAGCTGATGCTTGTGAGTTGGTGCGAACCATTCAATAATACATGAAGGTGGCTCAAGATCGGCAAGCGAAATATTTTAATGCTCGCCACAAGAATGTGGAGTTTGCGGTAGGCGATTGGGTTTATCTAAAGATCAAGCCATTCAAAGGCATTTCACGGATTCACCGACTCAAGAAGTATAGTCCGAGGTTTTTGGGACCCTTCGAGGTTATAGAACGGGTGGGAGAAGCAGCGTATCGGTTTGCGTTGTCCAATGAGCTTAGTGGATTGCATAATGTCTTCCATATCTCTGTCTTAGGAAGAACTTAGTGGAGGCTCGTGTGGTGATCGAATCAGCATTAGTGCCGATAGAAGAGGACTTGAGAATGCGAGTTCGTCCAGTTTGTATAGAAGACATAGAAGTTCGGCAGTTGCGGAACAAAGAAGTCATGCTCGTGAAGGTGTATTGGGATAATTGCGGGCGTGACGAGTTCTCTTGGGAGCATGAGCAAGCAATGCGCGAGGACTATCCCAGGATATTTGTGTAAGGCTGGATTAAAACGGTAGCCGATGTGTGGCAACAATTTTTTATTAGTTGCAATTATTATTATTATTTCTTTCTGGTTGTCTCCCTGGATGAGGATTAATTTCGGGTACGGAATTCTTATAGGGGGGAGGAGTTGTAACTCCCCAGTTTGCATGCCTGGAGTCACTAGAAGTTAATGCCCGACGGTAGGGATGCAACGGGCGATGGGTCGCTATTTTTGGCTATTGTTTAAAGAGAACGATCACTGGATCTAGTGGCGCACGACCACTGGTCGTGTGCCACTTCTAATGCGTACTTTTCAACGGTTAGCCAAGTTCTGTTTGGGTAAACGCATGATCTTTGGTCAAGGTGTGCACGACTACTGGTCATGCGCCGCTGCTCGTGCTCGTTTATCCCTTTCTTTCTGGAGTTCTTCCAGAGGTAATCGCACGACCATGGGATCTATTGTGCACGACCACTGGTCGTGCGCCACCGATCTTGCGGTCGGGACGGTTCCGTCAATTTTGGTTCGTGGCCATCTGATGCTTCCCAAAATTAGATCCAAAGGCTAGGATCTTCCGCCCAAATGATCTTATTAGGGCTGAGAGGGTTTTTCCTCTCATCATTCTCATCTTTAGGTTTTGAGAGAGGGGTTGGAGAGGAAGAGAAGGGAAGAGGAAGGAGAGAGCTTCTTATGCCATTGACGGAGCTTCGGAGCCTCGATCTCCGTTCTGAGACCAGATCCGTGGAGAGGGCGTTGAGGCGCTCTTGTCAAGCCGTTCAAAGCAAAGCTTCCATGGCTAGGAAGAGGGGTCGTAAGGAAACGACACTTCTCCTCTTGGTTTAGGATGCACGTTTAGCATCTTCTCTTATTATCATTTCTTTTGGGCTCCAAATCTCTCAAATGAGAGGGGTTTGGGTTGCCATGGTTCAAGATGAACCTTCGACTCGATTGTGTCCGTCCCCAGCATGATTTTGCATTAGAGATTCGCTCCGTTAGTGGATTAGGGATTGTGGGTGAAGCCGAAGTCATGACCGTTAGTCCGACTCTGTGATGTTGCATAGCGAGCTTTGAGGATTTGGTATAAATCCATTACGGCTAGATGTCGTTATGATTTATGTGTTTTTCCCCTTTTTCTTTAGTGAGTACACAAATCCAGAACCGAGCAAGGTTAGCTATGCTTCGGTTGTAGATGATTTCCTTGGTGCGCGGGAACATTGTGGTACGAATGATGGATTAGGGTGGGTAATTATGGTTGTGTTGTGCTAAGCCATGACTACGTCTTCGTAGTCAGCTGGCTATCCCGTAGCATGCATACCACTTGGGGAAAGTGTCCCGGCGAGACTAGTCCCCTTCTGTGAGACTAACGAGAACGCCGAGCATAGGGCAAGCCCGGGCAATGAAGCCATGAGCAGGTGGTGTCCAACAATGGTTCTTAGAATCGGTTGTGTGAGATATGGAATCCTGACGTGAGATGTCAGACTTTGCAGGTAAGCCCGGGGTTTAAGACCCATGTGCGGGTGGGGCATTTGCAAGATTTCTGTATAACAGCGCTTGGGCCGTTAGGGACAATGTTGTTCCCTTTTGATTGCGGCTTTATGCCAATGGGGAAACGGAAGTACCCAGTGCTTGATGATGTGTTAAATGCATACAAGATTGGGTGCCTTGGGCGAAGCCCGGGTTTGCATAAATGTTACATAGTAGGCCCCTTTCACTCTGTTCTAAACCTAGAAAACGTGTTTGTTGTATGAGACATCCAAACCATTTTTAAAGTTTTATATATATTTGCATTTGGTATACAAAGTGCTAACTTGCAGGTTGGAGGGGTACCCCGGGTTCCATTAGTGGCGGCCGGGAGGAGATGAGTTGGTTACACAATAGAGGTCAAACTTTGCTGACCCACGTTACTTAAAATCTTTACAGGGAAAGGGTCACAAGCAGGAGCTAGTGCGCCGGGCGAAAAGCCCTAAGCCGCATGAAGTGTTGTTGTACTTTAGCCTGTTTCTTTTTCTTGTCTGGTTTGATCCTTGTTTTGGACATCGTCTGGCATGCACACTGAGGTAGCTTAGGAGTGCTTTTGCACGTTCATGCTTGACCTTGTGGTCTTTATTTGATGGACTCTTTTTGTGTAAGGCCTTAAGGCCATTTGATACTCCTGTTAGTGGTGGATAACTTCTATTTGTTTTGCTTTGTTTTCGCTGTTTTTAGTTTTGAGTTTTGAGTTTGGGTAGTAAATATCATCTTATAATGCTGAAGCTGTGGCATCTGTATGTTGTGTGGCCTGACCAGACCCATATTATACAGTCATTATAGGGGAGGTGTTACATCGACACAACTGCTACTTACAGAATTTGTGTGTGTCGACTCAAGTCCTTTGTGTCGACTCAATCTTGCTTTTGGTGTCGACACATTTCCCTCACAAGTGTCGACACTTGTACTTAGAATATTTTCCTGCATTTCTTTATCCTGCACATTGAAACTCAACATCCCATCAAATACACATTGATGTATATCATTGAGTTAAGTGAGGCTTCTCCAAATTTGGTACACAGTTTCCAATGTACCCAACATTCGTTCTCTGTTCGACAAAATTTTTTTCTGAAACAAAATTCGTCGATCTTCGTTTGACGAAAAGTTTCACAAAGAAGGGTTCATCGATCTCTGTTCGACGAACACTCCACGAAGAGTTCACAGTTCGTCGATCTCCGTTCGACAAAAAGTGCACAGATCATTGAGCTCAGAAAAAAAATCAAATTAATGCTTCTCCATTAATCATACCTGGCTGAATTAGGAAGAACATATGTTTCTTTTCATCTAATGGTTTGGTGAAAATGTCTTCTCTTTGTAAATCATTAGAAATAAATACAAGATTAATTTATTTTTTTCCACACAATCTCTAAGAAAATGATGTCTAATCTATATATGCTTGGTCCTACTATGATGCACTGGATTTTGCCCAATAGAAATTGCACTAGTACTATTAAAGAATATAGTTGAATTATTTAAGTTGAAACCAAAATCCAGGAGATGATTTTGAATCCACAAAATCTGTGAGCAACAACTATCAGCTACAATATATTTCACTTCAGCAGTTATTGTGGACACAAAAGTTTGCTTTTTGAAAACCAGAACACAAGCCTATCACAATGGAACTAACAAGTTCCTGATGTGCTTTTCCTATCAACTCTACATCCAACAAATTAAGCATCTGAGAATCCAGATAATTCAAATACTGACTCAGTAGGATACAAGAGTCCTAGATTAGGACAACCCTTTATATATCTTAAAATCCTTTTTTAGTAAAATAAGGTGTGATTCTTTATGGTTGACTTGAAATCTAGCACAAATACAATTAACAAACATAATGTCTAGCCTACTAGCTGTAATCTACAATAAGGACCCAACAATAGCCCTATATGTTTTCTGATCAACTGGCTTACCCTGTTCATCAGAATCAACTACATCATTGGATTGCATGGGTGTTTTCATGGCTGAGACATCTGACATCCCAAATCATTTAATAAGCTCTTTAGCATATTTAGACTGGGATATAAAGATACCATTATGGGTTCACTTCAATTGAAGACCAATGAAGTAAGATAGTTCACCCATGCTACTCATTTCAAACTTGAATGCATCAGGCCAGAAAACCTTTTGCAAAGTTTGGAATCAGTAGAGTCAAATATTATATCATCAACATATATTTGGACCACCAAAATTTTTGGCTTATGATGTCTAATAAATAAAGTCTATCTACAATGCCTCTAATGAACTTATGCTCTAAAAAAGCTAACGAAGTTCTCAAACCAAGCTCTTGGAGCTAGTTTTAGACCATAGAGATATTTATGAAGCTTAAAAACATAAGAGGGATGAGTTGAGGAGATAAAACTTGGTGATTGTTCAACATATACTTCCTTTTTTAGTTCTCCATTTAGAAATGCACTTTTAACATCCATTTGATAGACTTTGAAATTCTGATAGGCCGCATAAGCAAGAAAAATACTGATGGCTTCAAGTCTTGCAACAGGAGCAAAGGTTTGATCATAATCAATGCCTTCTTCCTGTGAATATCCTTGGGCTAGCATCCTAGCTTTATTTCTTACTATTACTCCTTATGCATCCAACTTGTTCCTGAAGAACCATTTAGTTCCAATGACTGGGTAGTCTTTGGGTCTTGGAACTAAATCCCAAACTCTACACCTCTCAAATTGATTGAGTTCCTCTTGCATTGCAATAATCCAGTGGGGATCTTGCTCTGCATCTTTTATGGATTGAGGCTAGATTTGAGAAATGAAGCAAGCATGCATCAGATCTTGGTTGAGGTGATGCCTTGTTTGCACACCAGCTGATATGTCTCCAATCACTTGATATATGGGATAATCTCTTAGTGTTACAAGATCAGTGGGTGGAGTTGGTTCATCAAAAGCTTGTGGAATTATATTTATTATTGTGGATTCAACTGCTTTAACAATTTCTTCTTCACTATCTTCATCAGTTTGTGTAGAAGGATGCAATAAAACCTCTTGGGTAAGGTTTAAATCATCCAACTTCTCACACAGATAGGGTACCTACAAAGTGTCTCTGGTAGAAGAATTCTTCTCCTTTAAAATATGTTAGCTTCATCAAAGGATAAATGTACAGATTCTTCCATTTTTAATGTTGATTTGTTAAATACCCTATAATCCTTGCTCACTTGGGAGTATCCAAGGAAAATTCCCTCTGCAGCTTTGTCTTAAAATTTTCTTAAGTGTTTCTTGTTATTATTATGAATATAACACTTACAGCAAAATACTTAAAATTAATATACTTTAGGTTGCTTCCCCTTAAGTAATTCATAGGGAGTCTTACCCTTAAGTTTATGTATTAAACTTCTGTTAAAAACATAATTTGCTTTGCTTACAGCCTATGCCCAAAAAGATAGAGGCAAAAAATCATCTACAAGCAATGTCCCAGCAGATTCAATAAGGGTTCTATTTTTCCTTTCAGCTACCCCATATTTTGAGGTGTTCTAGGAGCAGAAAAATAGTGTATGATACCTTCCATCTCACATAATTCTTTCATCAGAAGAGATTCAAACTTGATGCCAAGATCACTTCTGATCAATGCAACCTGAGTAGAGTACTGAATCTTGATGTTCCTAAGAAAGTCTATAAGAATCTTAATGTTATCTTACTTGTTTCTCAGAAATAACACCCAAGTGAATCTAGAGAAGTCATCAATAATAATTAGAGTGTATTACTTTCCTCCCAAACTTTGTACAGTTATAGGGCGAAAAAGGTCCATTTGTAGCAAGTACAAAATCCTAGGTGAATCACTTTTATTAATGGATTTGAAACTATTTTTAGTTTGCTTGCTAACTTGACAAGCCCTGCAGAGTCCTTCCTTCTTGTAAGAACCATAAGGCAGTCCTCTAATAAGGTTGTCCCTAGATAATTTAACAATATTCCTAAGGTTTACGTGACCTAGTCTCCTATGCTATAAATCATTAGTGTTACTGATTTGGTTAAATAAATAAATTTCTTAATTAACATATTTGAAATTATCTACATATATATTTCCTTGTCTAATTCCAGTTAAAATAATTTTTTATAAGAAGTAATAATAAAAGAAGACTTATTGAAAGATACCTGATAACCTTCTTCACAAAATTGGCTTATGGATATTAGGTTATTCTTGAGACCACTTATATAAGCTACCTTCCTTGAGGTAACTGCTCCAACTTTGAAATTTCCATATCCTTCTATCTATCCATAGTTTGAGTCTCTAAATATCACATTTGGTCCAAGATTTGCTTTGAAATCAGTTTGGTTGTCTTTACTTCTTGTCATGTGTTTTGAACAGCTATTATCCAGATACCACTGTTCCTCTATGGTAGGATAGTTCTGCACCTATAGAAAAAAAGATTAGTTGTTCTTGACCCAGGTAAACTTTTGTCCTTGATTTCTTTCAAATTTATAAATAGAAATATAAGAAAATTCAGGTTGGTCCTTATAACCTAGTGGATGATATCTCTTTGGAGGAATAATCCACAAAGTAAAAGGATTAATAAAGGTTTCATTTTGATTAAAATTTTGAAAAGAATTAATGTTTCTGTTATAAGAAACTGGGTTCGACGAATTGTAATAAGTTCGTCGATCTGTGTTCGACGAATAGGGACGAGTTCGTCGAACTCCACTCACAGAATGAAAGTATTCATTCTCTGCGCCCCACGTTCGTCAATCGCGGTTCGACGAACCATAATTAGGTCGTCTAGCACAGTTAGACGAATAATTATATTGAAAATCTGTGTTCATAGTTCGTCGATCTGAGTTATATGAACAATATTCATTTCATCGAGATTGGTTCGACGAAATATGTTGAACATAATTTTTATTAAATTTTTTTTTTGTTTAGTCTTATATAAAACTTCTGTTTCTTTGTTAGGGTCTTCTACCTTTTCTTTTCCTTTTTCAGAAATGAATTTAATAGGAGTAGATAATATGTTTTTTGGTAAAAGAGGAGGCTGACTAGATGAAGATCTCAAGCCCAGTTTGTCATTAAGCCTGACATTGACTGTACTTGTGATGTTCATCAATTATATACTTCTCCCATTAAGGGATTCTTCAAATTCCTTAGCCTCAGATAATTTAGTTTTATAAGATATTATCTATTCTGAAGCATTATCTAGATCATCTTTGAGTTTAATGTTTTCAGAAAATAGGTTATCAAATTCAATTAGCTTTTCTCTAATGAGTTTGATTTCCTTCTCAAATTTAATTAAATCATTGCATAATAATTTAAATTCAGTTTTAAGTGATCTGAAGTAAATCAAAAGAAGAAATTAAATGATCTTCTTCTGATATAGATTCATCTTCTGAGTTGTCAGCTTCTGAATTAGCATATTCAGAGTTTCTGCAAGATGCATTGATTTCCATCAAGCATACCTCTCTGGCCTTGGCCTCTTCTTTATCCTCACTAGGGCTGGATTAAGACTCTTCCTTTGAGTCACTCCAGGTTTTAGCAACAAATCCTCTCCCCTTCTCTTTGTATTTTGCTGGAGGAGGGCTTGCTGGAATGTTTATTGAAGTCTTTCTCCTTTCTTTTGTCTTTCTTCTGAGTTTCTGGACAGTTTGGTAATATGTGTTCAGGTTTGCTTCATCCATAAAAAACTATTTCTTTAGTTGGAGTCTAGTCATACCTTGGCTTATCTTATTTTCTAGAAGATCTTCTCCTGAAGTCCTTCCTTGTCATCTTGTAAAATCTCTTAGCCAAGAGACTCAATAGATATTCATTGTTTGGAATGGCTTCTTCTTCTTCAGTTGCTTTAAACGTAATGCTTTGCTCTTTCCTTCCTGATGATGAAGTCCTTTGCTCATCTTCTCTGGTCTTGATGAGCTGCTCATACGACTTGAGCTTGCCCACCAAAGTTTCAGTAGAGATTTCATTTAGGCTTCTTGCTTCCTTGATTGGCCAGATCCTAGAGTCCCATGTGCTAGGGAAGCACATAAGGATCTTGTCATTTTTCTCTGTTAATGAGATGTTCTTGTCCAGATTTTTCAGCTCATTTATTATGAGACTGAGTCGGTTATACATGTCTGCAACTGATTCTTACTCTTCCTTCTTGAAATTCTCTTACTGAGAGATCAAGTGTGATCTCCTATCTTTCCTTTCATCAGCGTATCCTACTACCATAGCATTTAGGGATTCCCAAATGGCTTTTGCTAAAGTACATTCAACAACCTTCAGGAATATTTCACCAGACATAGTTTGGGCCAGAATGTTCATTGCTTTAGCATCAGCAATCTTGGTCTTCTTCTAAGCATCGGTCCACTCAGGTAGTGGAACTTCATTTGTTCTTGTTGTTGTTGCCACTGGTAGTGGGGTACCAGTAAAAATTTAATTATATATATCTTCATCAATGGAATTCATGTAAAGCCTAATCCTTGCCTTCCAAAGTGCAAACTTATTAAGATTTCACACTGGAGGTCTGGTGCTTGAATACTCCTTATTTTGTGACATGATATAGAAGACAAAGTAGAGTAAATGAGATCTATAAAAGATATTTTGGTTCAGGTGTATCCTGTGAAACCAAAGAACCAGCCCTCTGATACCAATTGAAAGTGAGGGATAGATCAAACTTAATTATAGAGGGGGGAGTGGGTGAATAGAGTATTTTAAAAACTTTAAGTTATTTTTGTAGCGGATTAAAATAGGTGATATATATATATAAGGAGAAATATCACAGCACAAAAAATAAATAAGAAAAGGCACAACCAGGCGACACAAGGAATTTATAGTGGTTCCATAATAAACCTAGGTACATCCACTCTTCTACCACCCTAGTAGGAATCCACTACAAATTTTTCTCAAGTGCCCTGCCAGCAAAAGTTTTTACTCTGATGCCCTGTCACCACAAGATCTATTTTTCTAAGGGAGATCTAACAACCCTTTGAGCTTTTGATCAGGTGCCCAAAAACCAATCCCAGGTATTTTTATTAGGTGACTTGTGAACCAAAAAGACTAACTTTTGAAGGAAGTTAAAACCCTGTACACAGTGAAAGGAAAATGTAAAAAGATTTTGTTTTCTATCTTAAATCTCTGAGAAGACTATTGGATTTGTTTATGTCAAAGCTCCCCCTGAGTTATATGGATCTGATCAGGATTAGAAGCTTTCCTTCAGGGTATAGGCCTTCAAAGTGATGTTGCTCTTCAACAAGCTTTTAGACTGATTTTGATTTGTTGTCTCCTGAAAGCCTGAAGAAGATGAAGAATAACTCTATGTATATGAGAGCCGTATTGTGTTCTTCACATTTAAGCACACTATTCTGATTTTTAGATTACTCTTCTTAGTTGTTACAATCTTCTGAAAAATCACTTTATATATTGATTGTAAATTCAAAAACATTTGAATTTTAAATTCTTTCCTTAAAATACTTTGAATAATTTCTGGTAGTAGGAACGACTAATTTAGACTTGTATGCATTTCCCTAACTGTCCAAGTAAATATGGTAGAGTAATAACTCTGTGAAATCCATAATTAATTGTGCCAGGTAACGGCTATATTCATAAGAATATTGAGCATGAATTATCAGAGTATTACTGTCTTAATATAATATAATTTGAAATCAAACCGCTATAGTCGAACTGAGAAACTGCAGAGAAGATTAGTCGAATAGAACCTAGAAGGATTTAGTCGAACTCAATAAATTTTCGTCGACCTCAGCTCCATGTTTGTCGAGCTGAAACATTCTCTTTCTTCGAGCTGAGCTCCAAGGTCGTTGAACTGAAAAATCACTTCTTCAATATGAGCTCCAAGTTCATCGAACTGAGTAGTCCTTCATCGAGCTGAACATCATATATGAGATCACAGTTCATCGATCTCAAAAAGACTTTCGTCGAGCTCAACTCAGAGAAGGAACTCTGAGTTCGTCGATTTCAAATCGACGATCATCAAGCTGAGTTCAGCTATCATCGAAGAACTTTTATGCATGCTTTTGAACTCCTTTTCATCTGACGTCTTTTGTCTCTAAAGTCTTTTGAACGAGGGTACTGACAATCTAAGTATGTGCTCCTGACCTTGACCTGGAAAATAAACTATGACCCTAGACTATACATGTTGGGTCATCTAATCAATCCTAATAGTGAACCTAGCCCAAATCACAAGTAGGATTCCAACATGCTATAAAGAAGAAGATAGGGCTGAGAATTTCTCAGTTCAAGAAGAAGAAAGCTCAGGGACTATTTCCCTAGAGTCAAAGTTGGGCTGAGTTCACTCAGTCCAAGAAAGTAGACTCAGAGATCATATCTTTGTAGTTAAATTTCACCAACGCACTTTCATTCTATAGGATCCTTTTGGATCTGAGTTGTATGCCTGATTTATAAAGGCTGAGGTAGGATCTGTTTGCAAATCTTAGTGTAGAGCATGTATGCATGATATAGGGCTTTTGTCTTAGAGTAGGATCTAGTTTGGATCTGAGGTAGGGCTTTTGAGCATGAGGATTGAGAGTCATTCTCTCTAAGTTGTAGGGAACTTGTGCCTGAGTTTTAGGATCCTTTGGATCTGAGGTAGGGCCTTTCTGCCTTTGCTATAGGAGAGTCATTCTCCTTGAGATAGGGATATCCTCCTAGCCAAGAGTTGTAGGTCCTTTGGGCCTGAGGTAGGTGATCTTTGGATCACTGAGTTGTAGGGCTTTGTGCCCAAGCTGTAGATCTTGGAGGAGAATGAGTGGTCCTGTGGGATCGTGTTGTAAGCTCTTAAGAGCCGAGATTGGAGAAGTGCATTGTCTAACAAGCTATTAGAATGGTGGGAGGGAAAGTAGACGTACCCATAATCTGGGGAACCACTTTAAACATTGTATGTTGTGTTTTGTTCTTCAAAGCAAGCTAACTAAGCTAACTCAATACACCTAAAACATAAAGAAAACTAAAGAAAGTCACAAGAGACTAAGAAACCTATTCACACCCCCTCTAGGTGATTTAGCTATCTTTGAAATTGAAGACTTTCAAGTGGTATCAGAGAGAGGTTGCTCAAAAAGGACTTAGCAGTATGAGTATATCTCAAAGGATAGCTAAAAGGTTTATACTTATGGGTTTAGGAGTGAAATAAAAGGAGTGGAGCTCAATGAAGCTTCAAGTATACAGAGAAGAAGAATTCCTCATTGGGTTGCTTGCTGCTATTTAAGACAAAGATGAAGACTATCCTGCTGCTTAGAAAGGAATACGAGCCCCACTATCCTCTGTGTTCAGTGATAGTGATGAAGATGTTGTCAATCTAGATGCAAGAGATCAGGGCCCCACTGTCACTTTCAGACAGTGGCTCAGAGGAGGAGGATGATGATGAAGATTCAACCAACTATTATGGGCTGATGGAAATAATAGACGATGAATCCTGCTAGGATCAGCCTAGTCCAGAAAAGGTAATTTCCCTATCTAGCTCCTCTTCCGTGACTGGCAATGAGACTAGTCCAAATTAAGAAGCATCTTCATCCAGTGATGAAGATGACTCGAAGTCTAAGGTAGATGTCAATCAATTGATTGACCAGTATGGTGAAATTTTGGAGGCTTTGAGGAGTAGGAAGTTGGCTAAAAAGTAAGATGAGGGGATTAACTCCCTTCATCGAGCTGCTGCCCAGCAGGCTGAGACAACATCCTTATTGGATCAGAAGGCTAGGGAAGTTAGCCAACTAATGGCCATCTCAATCACCCAAATTGAGACCATAAGCTAGAAGAACATTATCATCTGGGGTCTTGAAGAGAAATTCCTAAAGGAGAAAAAGATTGTGGCTAGTTTTTCAAAGCCCAAAATTATGCTGCCACTAATTGACTCCTTACCTTTAAAAAGATAAGAGAGGCTAAGGGTCTTAGTGGAATTCTTGAATTGGCCATTCCAAAGGGAAAGGCAAGTTTCCGGTAGTGCCTCAAGCCACATTTCAGAAGGTGATCCTCCCTTCCAACAGGTATGACCAACACTGCATGTATGGTCACTTGAAGAATGGAAATTCTCCTTGTAAGAGTACAACTGTATCTTACAATAGAAGAAGGAAGGGCATGGGTTTGAGTGCATAGAGGCTCCCCATAAAGAAGTATAAATGGCCCATCATGGACCATTTGAATTTTGTGCTCCAGCCCCTATACTCAAAGAGAAGGCAGTGGCCTATTCTCAAGCTCTTACAACAAAAACCCAGACCAAGGGTAAGTCAGTCAGTAAGGATGACTTTGCTAGCTCTAAGGAAATTAATAACATGTCAACTACAAAGAAGACTGCTGTAAATAAAACTCAGAGTATGCCAAGTACTTCTACTGGCAGACTCACCTTTAGTCAAATTCATGCTGAGAGAAACAAGAAGAAGGCTACAACACTCCCCTCTAAACAGGCAGTTAGTGATGGCTTAAACTCTTCAAAGACTGTTCAGAAGTGGAGATATAACATCCATGAATGTTGGTGTTGTGGCAAAGTGGGTAACTTTGCCATATATTGTTTGCACAACCCTTGTGTGCTAATGGAAAGGGTGAGTCTTCCTGACAAGCCTTTTGTAGGTAGACATGTGCATTTTTGTGCAAACAAGAACATAGGACCCAATAATTATTGGGGTCCTAAGGTAAGGTAAAAATTTATTTTGTAGGATAGTCCAAGTGTCCATACCCCTATATGGTACTTGGATAAAGATTGTTCCATGAATAAGATTGGAACAAAGAGACAACTGAAGGACCATAATCCGGTAAAAGATAGACCCAAAGTAAGCTTTGGTGGGTCAGACAGAGGATTCAACAAAGGCTATGGACGAGGTATGAAGTTGGAGATGGATAAACAGACCATCAAAATTACTCCTCCTACTGCCCAAGAGGAATCAGATGGTGTGACATTGTTTACATTCCTGAAGGAGGATAAAGTACACATGTCTTGGGTAAAGTCCTTCAAGTAGCATCTGATTGGATAATCAGACCAGCAGAATCAAGCCATTGAAGGCCTAAGATATCCGACCGATAGGACATAGTACTGCTACCACATCAGCAGAATAGTGAGGAGAAGAATAAGTAGGCTATACTCATCATTCAGTAAACACAGAAAGCAGCACTTCTAAGAGCATCAAGAAAGAGGCGCATGATCCTCCACTGAAAAGACTCACTATATAGAAGAGATAAACTGTTTAGTGATATACAAAAAGACTTTCAAGTAAAGTGGTATCATCAGCTGAAATGATAACTGAAAGTCATGAGGACAAAATCAATGCAAATGTAGAGAGGGAGAATGTCAAGCTAAGATGCTCTAGTTAATGGGGAGGAAGTTCAGACTAGGTAGCTTTACAAGCTTAAGTCTTACCTAATGTACCTCCAACACAGAATAGGTTTGTAAAACTGTTGAAGATCAGCTTGTCCCTATGGAAATGGCTAGGTTTGAGAGGAAGAATACCCAGATGGTTGCACTTGCTATGGGAAAGCAAGTATAATTAATTCAAGAACAACTGCATTGCTCTAGCTACAGTTGATACAAGTAAGCAACTTCCAATGTGAAATACAGAGATTGAGGGGGAGATTCTAACTGAAATCTCAGCAAAAGATAATTAGAGTTTCATTGAAATGACTAAAGATGCTTCAAAGGATAGTTATCTATCTAAATAAAGTGAGAGATCAGGCCAAGCCTCCCTGTCCTAGTCAATAGGAGATGGCATTAATAAAAAGCAATGACCATGATTATGAGGGAGTATGCAGTGCAAGTCCAGGTGGTATATAGAAGAGACATATGCCACCAGTGGTATATAGTGCACACTACCTATTTTACTAATCAGACTTGTGTGTGTATCAGAGGTTCAATGTGGCTTGAATAGTATACAGATGGTGAACTATCACTATTCTTCAAGCAGCTCCAGAAAATGATGAAGAGGAAGCAGTGGAAGAACAAATCTTCCTCCTCTTAATATTACAAGATGGATCACAACAAATCTAGGAAGATGCTCTCCAAAAAAGATAGGTATGATCCTAAACCCAGAAAACATATTTCTTTTAACATAATATGTTATTGGTGTAGAAAGGATGGCCATGTCAGTGCTGACAGCCCAATCAAAAGAAAAGAGACAGGTGAGAAGAAGCACCTCCACCACAGTTTGCAAGGAAAATATGAAATGTAAGGATGGAACTTGTCTATTCCAAGAGAGACGACTGATGTCAATGGAGCAGTAAGAAGTAGATTAGTGTGGCTATATCTACTGATGAGACAAAGCATATCTATGTAGGGAGCTGCTATTCACAGTTGTTGGGAATCCAACATCAGCTCCAGGTCTATAACATTCAGATAAGTAACATTCTCATATACTGTAGGTCAACTAGTTAAATCCCCATTGCTAGGAATCCTGTCTCTTATAGCAGGACTATGCATAAGGATTAGTTATCATTTTATTAGGGAGCATATGAAAAAGTAAGACTTCAGTCTAAAGTTTGTCCATATAGACAAGCAAGTGGCTAACATCTTTACTAAGCCACTAGATGAAGTAAAGTTCAACACCCTCAAGGTTGAGTAAGGTAAGTTGATTTTGGTATAGCTTTAGGTTCACTATGTTATATTTCTTGTTTAGAACTCACCTCTCTTGCAGGTAATAAGTCTGACATTTGATATCAAGACTCTCAAGTTATTTTAAGTGGTATCAAGACTAAGATGGAACCAAGTGTCCAGTAAAGGGAATAACAACATATGCTCATGTTGAGGGGGAGCAAGTCAAGATGCTCCTATTGAGGGGAAACAAATCAAGAAGTTGTAAGAACAAGATCAACTTCCTATTAAGAGGCAGCCAACAGCTGTAGGGGATCAAATATCATCACAGCTGATCAACAGGTTCTTAGGACTATGCACAGTCTAAGGGGTAGATCAACCCTAGTGGTTTGTTGCTGCTATGTAGTCACTACTACTGCAGAAAAGACATGGTGCTATAGGAGAAAAGGAAAAGATAGCTCCTCCCTTACTACAGCTGTATTCTACAAGAACCTTAAGTGGTATATGGAGTGGCATTAGATCAACTAGAAAAATATTAGCAGCCAGCTCAAGTGGCTGTAGTTATGTGTTATATCAATGTATCAACACAAAAGGTATGACTCCTAGTCATATAGATTGCTCAATAGGATAAATTCTCAAGTGGAATCAACACTGGATTTTATCAAGTGGTATAACATCATGAGTTAATCTCTCCCTTGATTTTATCACCACCCTCATTAGGAAAATGTTTTTGAAGAAGCCAGAAATGGGGAGTGGTAGGCAATACCTTAAACCCTAAAGGGGGAGGTGTATATAATCTATTAAGATCCTATATGGAGAGATAGGCAATACCCTAAACCCTAAATGGGGAGGATTAGAGCATACTTAGTAGAGCAATACTTGCCAGAAAAAGGGGATATGGTGGACATTACATGCCCTGGGAGAGATATAAAATACTGAGAAGTGCATATTACTTGGAAACATTCAAGTAATATGAAGAGTGCAATATTGAGCCACTATATGTATGTTATGTTCCACCCTCAAGTGGCTTGAGGAAAGTCCTCCACTTAATGTTAAGTTGTGAGGAGAGTTGTAAGCTGCTTTTAAATTTTCAAGTGGTGGGAGAAAGCTTACAACTGCTTCTAAATTTATATGCCTTATGTGTAAATGCTTTTTAGTATTGTTGGGTATCCTGCCTTCTTCAAATAGGGGGATATTTTTGGGAATATTACCCTCAATGTTCCCTAGATTTTATTTGAAGAGGCCTCACCATCAACACTAAGAGAATAGTTGTATTTGATGTTGGTTAAGATCATCATGTGCAGGATGTTCCTTGGAATAAAGTTAGACAGTTTATCTAAGTGATGGTGACAGGTGGTCACAAGGTAGGCAGGTGGAGAGAAAAAAAATGTTTAAGTCCACAGGCATTAAGTGAGGACAGCTCACTCAATTCCAGATGCAAAGAAATGTGGTCAAGTCCACAGGCATTGAGTGAAGCAAGCTTACTCAATGCCAGATGTCAAAAAGCATTGAGAGAAGACAGGACAGTCAAAGCCTTTCAGCATTACCAATGCAGGAAAGTTGCTAACTCTACATGCATTGAGTGAAGCCAGTTCACTCGACGCCATACAGCAAGAAGGGTTAAGTAAAGTAAAGTAGGTTAAAGCTCGGCTCTTTGCAAGGCAGAAAAGTGGCTAAGTCCACAAGTATTAACTAAACGTAGTTCCCTCAACGCCATACTAAAAAAAAGCTTTGAGTAAAGCTCAGATAGTCAAAGCTTCATCTGTGACAATAAATAAATCATGTTAAGTCTAGAAGCATCGAGTGATGAAGTCTCACTCGATGCCTTAGTGGTGGAAGAATATTCGCAAAGAGAATAAGAACTGAACTAGCAATTTAACTAGGTATGTATACCTATCGAATTGTAGCTAGGGGACACAAGTGTCGTATCTAAATCCGGGAACCGTTGAGTAATCTTACTCACACGAAGACTATTATCTTATCGAAGAAACTTTTAGGGTTGTTAACTAAATTAAAAGAGTGAATACTTGCATAAAGAGAAGCACTTGCACTTAGTCAGAGAGACCACAACTAGGGATTAAAATGAGGGATTAAACAATGATAAAGAAAAGAACTCTATCGAGAATCACCTCGGCCAAAGGTTATCAAAAATGCGATAATAAACTCTAACTTAATAAGGCAAAGGACCTTGACCGTGGAGGTTCCTAAAGCAAGAACACGCATCTCTCAAAGACATGCCCACCTGAGTTTAGGAAGGTCCGACCGAACTCTCATCGAAATTAGAGGCCTAAAGCTCACTTTATGCTGTGAACCCCACTATTGGATTTCACTCCAATCTGGGAGATTTAACGTCTGCCTCTCTCGAGGGGTGCATGCAACACTATTTACTCTTGAGTTTTCACTTCAAACTATGAGCCTCTCGGCAAGCTAAGAGTTGAAACAAAGATGGAAAATATATATCGATTATATATCTCCAATCATAATTAATCAAGAGTAAATCAAGGTCTAAACCTTACAAAGGAAAAGTAAACTAGAGCATCATAACTTAATCAACTCGATCCTCGGATCATCAAGATCGAGTACATTAAGGATTAGTTACTCATGGTGAAGTGGATGAAGAGAGATGAGTAGGAGTGCATAGAAACAAAATAGAGACATGTAAAAGTAAACAGACTTTATATTAATTCAAATAGCGAGCTTACTACTTGAAATAAAAAAACTATTACACTTGCAGGAAATGAAAAACTAAGCTAGCACTAAAAGTAAACTACTAAAGAAATTTCAAGAACTATTACAGAAGCAGTAATACTGAAACTAAAATGAAGAAACACTGAAATGAGAAAAGGAGAGAGGAAGAACAATATGGAAGTACTGAAAATGGAAGCACTTCCCCTGCCCAAAGTTTCTCTCCCTCAAACACAAGGGGCGGGACTCTATCTATAGATTCTTCAAAGAGTAGGACATGCCCACACTATTATCATGCATGGGGGTTGACCTTGGTACAAAATCTGGAGGTTAATGATGATTGCCTCGGTACGGGTGACGTGCATTTATGGCGGCAACAGGCTTTTGTGGAAAAATGGGACATGTCTCTAGCAGTGGGGAAAGCACGACGAATGAAGGAGAGAGGGATTGACGAAATAAGAGGAGAAGGAGAGAGAGATCGACTAATGGAGAAAAGAGAAGGTTGTGTGTTCGACGAAAATTGAGAAGAAGGAAGCGGTGGCATTCGACAAAAATTTGCAGGAGGCGTTCAATGAAATTGGAAGAAAATGGCGAACGCAGAAGGACGAGGGGGCGTTCGATGAAATTGGAAGAATTCTTCGAACGCAAGACTGGAAGAGTTCGACGAAATTGGAATAATTCGCCGAACGAAGAAAGTGGAAGGGAGGTCGACAGATATGGATTGGTTCTTCGAACGGATAAAGTGGAAGGGAGGTCGATGAAAATCGAAGGGTTCGTCGAACGAAGAAAGTGGAAGGGAGGTCGACGAACATGGGAGAATTCGTAGAACGCAGAGCTAGAAGCGTTCAACTAACTTGGAGGAATTCATCGAACGGAGAACGTGGAAGGGAGGTCAACAAACATTGAAGGGTTCGTCGAACGGAGAAAGTGGAAGGGATGTCGACGAACATGGAAGGGTTTGTCGAATGGAGAAAGTTGAAGGGAGGTTGATGAACATGGGAGAATTCGTCGAACGCAGAGGTGGAAGCATTCGACTAACTTTGAACTGAAGGTGTTCGACAAAATTGGGTCGTCTAACGAATTATGAGCTGAAAAACTGCAAACCTGTAAAAGAAAGAAAACAATCATTAGTGGTATTAATATATACAATAGGAGGTCAAAATAAAGCTTTAAAAGATATGATTTACATAATAAAAACCTGTAATTACCCTAGTAGTTTAAACGACAAAACCTATTATCAAACTCCCCCAAGCTTAAGCTTTTCTTGTCCTCAAGCAAAAATATAAAAACTTGCTAACCTAAAAGTGACTAATATGGAAAATTCTGATTATGCTAACACAAGTACTATGCAAAATTCTAAGTAGAGAGACGGTGAAACGTAAACCTAAAACATTTTTTTAAACATGGTTTCAACTTTTATAAACTTTACTAATAAATACAATTCATCCAAGATTTTAACAGAATTCTTTAAATAAGTAAAAAAAGGCAACAAATGAAATAGAGAATTGAGTTGTTACTAGATTCTATGAGGCATTTTATACCCAAATCAATCAAAGAACCAAAATCTAAATTAAAATCTAAGACTTAACTAATCTACTTTTCTTCTTCACTTAGCTAAAAGAAAACCTAAAAGCATGAATCAACATGACTTATTAGGGCAAAAATGTTTGGTTTAGGCATGTAATTAGGAATGGAATTCAAAGATAAACATAAAGTCTTATAATCAAACTAAACCAAAATAAAGAGTTTTAAAATTTTCATAAATAACATATTTTTTTTCTTTTTCTTTTCCTTTTCCATTTCCTTTCTTCTTTTCAAAACAAAGGCCATAATAATGTCTTTTCATTTTGAAATTAGCCACCAAATTAAACATTTCTTTTTAGCATACGTTTTCTTAAATTTCTCCAAAAATCACAAAACAACCCTATCACAACATGAAATTTTATGAAACTCAAAAAGTTAATGTGATATGATATGTTGGAAAATTGGCTTTTGTGAAAAATGAAATGATAAGTGGAGTTATCAAATGGAATTGGAAAAAGGCTCAAAAGCAGCTAACTAGGGGAATCATTTTTGGGTTGGCGAGAAGGCTCAAACAAAAAACAAATATGGCCTACATCATTTTCATGTTCCTAAAATTTGCCTAAAGCATTAGTTTGGAAAAATTTCAAAAAGTAGGTCCTAGATATTAAATAAAGACTAATGAACTTATTTTATAAATAAGAATAATACGAGTCTAGAATCATTCACATCTACTACACTACTAAAAGTTGACATTACAAAAATTATCCAAAAAGAAAAAGAAAAATAGTGGATGAAAGATTTTTAAGAAGTAAAGAAAATAAAGAAACGAGAAACCATAATAGAAATGCGAGTTTTAGAAATACATTTCACGTTAATATGCTACCATGAATAAGGAATACAACATGACCAATATTTTACTTATGAAATATAATTAGAAAGATCGATTAGAAAATTTATAATTAGCTAAGTCGTTATTTGGAATTTTGAGAAAAAAAAAAAACAAAAGCAAGGGGTACTACTGAAATACCAAAATTAGTTTAAACAAAACAAATAACATATATTTTTGATTTTGAAATATTCTCTTTTTTTTGATCTTTTTGATATTCTATTTTTTTTATTTTCAATATATTATCCTTTTTCTAGAAATGATTTTTTAAGAAGAAAAAGGAGAAGGCACTAAATTTTTTTTTTTGATTGATTTTTTTTCATGGAAACAAAATAAAGAAAAGATAAGGAGGAAATCCTCCTCCAAGCTTAAAATGGACATTGTCCTCAATGGAGAAAAGAGGGGAAGGAGAGAGAAAAATCAAAACAGAAATAAAACTACATAATTGAAAACAAAGACTTCCCCAGATTTACGAGTCGTGGAAGGTTGTGTTATGCCGCTCCCCCATGCTTGTGCTTTAGATCTTCATAAAATGTCTTTTTTGAACTTCGTGATGGATTCAACAACATTAGAGCAGGCAATCACAGAGGCTTCATCGGAGCTGTCCGGGGCAAAAAATATAAAATAAATAAAACAGAAAATAATTTGGGTTTTCTCCCAAGAGCGCCCTTTGTTTAAAACATCGTTTGTGCTTGACGTAACAAAATAATATTGTTTAACAGAAAGTGTCCAATAATAATAATAATATCCAAAAAAATATTTAAATGTTTTAACAAAAATAAAAAGTCTTAAGTTATCCATTGTTAAGATCATGCAGAATAAAATTAATACAGTTTGGACTGACATCACCACAGAAATAAAGTTTAAGACGCTGAAAATTCACTTTGAACTCACCTTTATCAGGGTGTAAAATTAAAATCGCTCCATACGAAAAAACTTCTTTAACAGTGAACGGCCCAGACCATCGTGACTTTAACTTGCCCGAAAATAAATGTAATCATTAATTATATAAAAGAACTTAGTCACCTGGCTTTAAGTTTTTTGGGTGCCTTAAAAGCTTGTCGTGAAAACGCTTTGTCCGCTCTTTATAAAATTTGTTATTTTCGTATGCGTAAGAGCGCCACTCGTCGAGTTCGTTAAGTTGAAATTTTCTAAGGTCACTGATAGAGTGAGGATAAAAATTTAAAAACCGCAAGGCCCAAAAATCACGGAATTCTAATTCTACTAGCAAATGGCATGATTTTCAATAGACCAACCGATATAGCGTACAACCGATGACGATTTTATACGCAATACGGTAGGCCCATAGAGCATCATCTAATTTGGTTGACCAGTCTTCTCTAGAGGTGGAAACAGTGTTTTCTAAAATTCTTTTAAGCTCTTTGTTCACTACTTTGACTTGTCCGTTAGTTTGGGGGTGGTTGGCTGTTGAAAGCTTATGCGTAACACCGTATTTAATAAAATTTTTTGAAAACTATGCATTACAAAAACATGAACCCCAATCGCTAACGATGGCTCGTGGCGTAACGAATCGAGAAAGTAATTTTTTCAAAAACATAATTATGACTCAGGCATCGTTAGTAAGAAGAGCTTGGACTTCAGCCCATCGTGAAACAAAATCTACAACAACTAAAATAAACTTGTTCCTGAAGCTAGAAGGAAGAGGGATAACAAAATCAATTCCCCAGAGGTTGAAAACTTCGCATTCAAGGAAATATTTCCCGATCGTTGGCCACTATCACACCTACTCACAAAGGTTTGCGCGTCTTTAAACAGGCAAGGCCAGTAAAAACACATGCAAAGCACTTTGTGGGCGGTTTATGCAGCTTGATAGTGTCCACTAGTCGGTCCTTCATGCAAATGTTATAAAATATATAATATTTCTTCAAAAGAGACACATCTCCTTATCACTTGGTTTGCACAGACTTTGAAAAGATGCGGGTCATCCTAAAAATAGTTCTTCAACTCAGAAGAGAATTTCTTCTTTTATTGAGAGGAGAACTCTTTCGAGAGTACATGAGCCATAAAATTGTTGGCTATGTGAGCAAACCAAGGAGAAGGGGATATGTTAATTAAAAGAAGCTTCTCATCGGGGAAGAAATCTTTAAAAGATTTTTCATCTAATTTTCCTATATACGGATTATCTAATCGTGAGAGATGGTCGGAGGCCAAATTCTCGGCTCCTCGCTTATCACAGATTTATAAGTCAAACTCATGGAGGAGTAAGACCTAGTAAATCAGGTGCGGCATGGCATCTGTCTTAGCAAGAAGATATTTGAGGGCAGAATGGTCCGTAAAAACAATTATTTTGGAAAGCGTAATATATGGACATAATTTATCAAAAGCAAAAAACAACAGCTTGGAGCCCCTTCTCGGTTGTTGTATAATTCTCTTGTGCCGATGTAAGTGTTTTACTTGCATAATAGATGGGGTGGAAGTTTTTAAATTTTCGTTGTCCTCGTACGGCTCCCGCCGCGAAACTACTCGCATCGCACATAATTTCCAAGAGAAGGTCGCACACCGGATCTATAATAATAGGGGCACTAATTAACTTTTCTTTTATTAATTAAATGGGGCATCTTTGAGTAAGGGGTTTGGCGATTTTTGAGAAGTCTTTTATGAAGCGGTGGTAGAAGCCAGCGTGTCCTAGGAAACTTCTTATATCTTTAACATTCGTAGGCGGCAGCAGCTTCTCGATAAATTATATCTTAGCTATGTCTACTTCAATTCCTCTGGCAGAAATCTTATGACCCAAAACTAACCCCTCCCTCACCATAAAATGACATTTTTCCAAATTTAGGGTGAGGTTAGTTTCTTCGCATCTTTCTAAGACTTTTTCTAAGTTTTCTAAACAACAACCAAAAGCATCGCCGAATACGGAGAAAAAATCCATAAACACCTCCATTATGCTTTCTACATACTTATCAAAGATAGCGAGCATACATCGCTGGAATGTAGCTGGCACATTGCATAACCCAAACATCATTCTTCGGTAAGCAAAGGTGTTGAAGGGACAAGTAAACGTAGTTTTCTCCTGGTCCTCGAGAGAGATGTAGATTTGAAAATACCCCGAGAGGCGATCGAGAAAACAATAAAATCTATGGCCAGATAATCGCTCTAAGATTTTATCTATGAACAGCAAGGGAAAGTATCCTTGCAAGTTGCGTTGTTTAACTTACGATAGTCAATACACATTCTCCACCCCATCACCGTCCGTGTCGGGATTAAGTCATTATTCTCATTACTAACTACAGTTATCCATCCCTTTTTTGGCACTACTTTGATTGGGCTAACCCACTTACTATCTGAAATAGGATAGATAATTCCTGTGTCTAAGAGTTTCAAAACCTCGCCTTTTATAACTTCTTTATGTTCGGATTTATACGGCGCTGAGGTTGGATAGAGTTACGCGAATTATCTTCCATTAAGATTTTGTGGCTGCAGAAAGATGGGCTTATGCCCTTGATATCAGATATCTGCCAAGTAATAGCTCGGCGATGTTTAGATAAAACTAGAAGGAGTTTATCATTTTTCACTTCAGTTAGGTAGGCCGAAGCTATTACTAGTAGTTTAGAGTCTTTTTCTAAGAAGGCATACTTAATATGTTCAGGCAGTTCTTTTAATTCTAGGGTAGGGGTTTATTCATACGATGATTTGGAAGTTCTTTCCTTTTCAAAAATAATATCTTCGTAGACTTTAACTTTATACGGAGAATTGGAAAGGGTGGAGTCCTCGGCCATGGCCATTTCTTGTAGAAATTCATTTGGAAGAGTTGAAGAAAAACAAAAATCAGAAATCTCACTTTCACTTTTAGAAAGGTAGTAGGAATATTCTTCACCTAAGGCATCTAAGAAAAAACAGGAGTCGTCATTCCCTAGGGTGCTCTTCATCGAAGGGGTGATAGAGAAGATACTTCATCGTCGCCTAATCAAAGGAAGAGCTTGCCATTGCTTACTTCAATGATAGCTCGGGAGGTGGCAAGGAAGGGTCGGCCAAGGATCAGGTGATCCTCGACGTCTTCTTCGATGTCCAATATGATGAAATCCACCGGGAAGAAGATTTTGTCGACTTTGACTAGAACATCCTCCACTTTTCCTAATGGGTATTTGACTGATCTATCAACGAGTTGGATACTCATATGCGTGGGGTTAAGGATACCAATTCCTAACTTATTAAATAATGAGAAGGGCATTAGGTAGAATCTCGCACCTAAGTCAGCTAATGTGTGCTTTACAAAAAGATTACCAAAGACACAGAATAGAAAAACTACCTGGATCACTGATCTTCTTTGGCAAACTGTTTGTCAAGACGCAGAGCACTCGACATTTAGTGTGACATGCGATTAGTTTTCTAACTTCTTTTTATTATTCAGGAGGTCCTTTAGGTACTTAGCGTACTTCAGCATCTTGGAGATTGCTTCTTGGAAGGGTAGATTTATGTGGATTTACTTAAATATTTCTAGGAAGCGGGAGTATTGATCATCTTGATGTTGCTTGTTATGTTCGGAAGGGTATGGTGGATTTGGATCATTTTTAAAGATGGGTGGTGGAGTGAGATCTTTTTTTAAAGCAGAGAGCGGAGTGACAACTTCTTTTTCAGCAGATGGTTGAATTTTTAAAACGTTGGTGGAGCTTGCCTCGGGCTCTTCGCTAACCATACCAGAAACTTGCATCCCTCTCTGAAGAGTTATAGCTTTCACTTTATCCCTCAGGTTAGGCTCGGTATTTAAAGGAAGAGACCCGTCGGGTCGCTGTGATATAATTTTTGCGAGTTGTCCTACTTGATTCTCTAGACTATTAACGCTTTCGTCTAGGGTACTTATAGTAGCATCATTTGTGTTTATATATTTAGAAAGTAACTCCTCAAATCTTGGAGGTTTTTGATAATTTTGAAGAGGTGGAGGTGGTGCAGAAAAATCTTTTTGTGGCGGCGGGTGCATCGCGTTCTAAGGGTTAATCCAGAATAATTAGGGTGGTTTCATAAAGCGGGATTATAACTATTTAGAAAAGCAAAGCCCGGCGTAGGAAAATTCACAGTAGAAAAATTATTAAAAGCATTCCTCGGCATATTATTAACATAATCTAATTATTCGGGGGCAGTAGTTTCAGATTCTCACACTTGAGGGGCAGAGGAAATAGTCATCACCATTATCTTCATGCTTAAAATTTCCACTTGTAGAGCTAGTTAGGAGACGTTGTCCACTTCAAATATACCTTGAAATTGAAGGGATAGATCACACTAACTATAGTGGGGTGAATAGAGTATTAAAAATCTTTTGATTAATTTTTATAGAGGATTAAAATAAGTCATATCTATATGTTAATAGGCAGAAATAAAAACACAGAAAATCACAAAACAGAAAATAACAAATAGAGCAACCAGGCGACACAAAGATTTTATAGTGGTTCCCCTAAAACTTAGATACATCCACTCTTCTACCACCATGGTAGGAATCCACTATAGGTTTTTGATCAGGTTCCCTGCCACCACAGGTTTTTGCTCAGGTGCCCTGTCACCACAAGATCTATTTTCAAGGGAGATGTAACAACCCTTTGAGCTTTTGACCAGCTGCTCAAAAACCAAACTAAGTCTTTTGATCAGGAGACTTAACAACCAAAGGGATAAATTTTGAAAGGATTTAAAAATAGTTTTATAGTTAGCTAAAAAGAAATTTGATATTGTCTTCTCTTTCTCAATGTTTTGAGAAGACTAGTGGATTGCTGTTGTTGTCAAAGTTCCCCGTGAGATGTAGAATAGTTCAGGAGAATGGAAACTTTGTATAGAGTGTAGGTGATGCAGTCACGGCAAGTGTACCGATCGTTGTCAAGTAATAAATTTGAAGAGTTGAATCCCCAGATATCGATCTCTTAAGGAGTGCAAGTAGGGAGTGTGATTTTGTTATTGAAAAAGTTATAGCAAGTGTCAGCAAAGCAAGGGGGTTGATTTTGTGTTTCCTAATTTTAACACTAACAAAACGAATGCGGGTCATCGTGACCGCGTTGCTTTGGTGATTTACTCAAGAGAGTAATATGAAAGATGGATAATCTAATGAGGGTCGCAATCACCTCTTTGCCACACACGCTTCTAGCAATCGCTAGAGCGACTCTATCTCAACAAGAACAAGAAAAACTGAAGCTCATCAACACAATGAAGAACTAATATATAACAGTAAATAGACATGCTGAATTACTTTAGCTAAACAGTGTTCTTACACATCAATCCAACATCCAAATAAGCAGAAGAAAAATACTACAAGTGAAGGGGAAGAGAAACAACCAAACACACGAAGGCTTTCTGAGATTCACGGCTGGAGTCAAGGGTTGTCGGGCCTTGTCTGAGCTCGGTCTACAGATGACGTCCGGGGTCCAGAAGGGTTATCACCACCTTCCAATAACCCGTCTTCTTCGTGAATAATCGTTTGGCTAAATTTATCCTGAGAACTCCACGAATGCAACAGCTCAAGAGCTTGAAATGAAGCTTGGAGTTTGGAGAAGATAATGGTGGCAAGAGATGAAGATATTACAAGCTTTTGGAGGAATAATGGTGGCTGGATCAACTCTCCAAGGAGGAGAGAGAAAATGGTGGTTGGAGGGAAGTTTTCCCGTTAAGAGGAGCAGAAAAGGAGGGCTGGATCAGACTTGTTCTCCGGGATGATTAAATCTGCATCTTAAATAGAAAAATCAGAAATAATGGTCACGCACGATTTGGCGCACGACCGTGCGCAAACCGTGCGATATTAACTTTCAGAATAAGCCTTCAGAAGGAGAAGCGTTGACCCGTGTGTTTTACTCGCTCACGGACATTTCCTCCCATACGTGATCGAAATCGTACGGGTAACAACAGAAAGATGGAATTCAAGGCAAGCAGGTGAAACCGTGCATTTTATTTGCATATGGGAGCTGCCGCTCGTGCGTGAATAAATAGCATAATTAACCACAGAATGGTAGAAAAAAGAATGCTACAAGAAAACCGTGCATTTCCTTCGCGCATGGTTCAGAAGAAACCGTGCGTTAACAGTGCGTGAAGATCATCGACCTCGACTCGACAATTTCGAGTACAACAAAACGCACGATCAAGAAGAAATGTGTGCTAATAAAATGCACGACTATGCGTTTTCAACAAGCCTGAATTCCAGACTTGGGGGAAAACGCACCACCTGCACTCAAACAAACAAAACCAAAGGGAACCCTCCAGCATCACAGAAATGCAATGAAATTTGCCATAAAGGGCCATGGGGAGCACCAT
Organism: Platanthera zijinensis; assembly: GCA_039513925.1. Taxonomy (NCBI): domain Eukaryota; kingdom Viridiplantae; phylum Streptophyta; class Magnoliopsida; order Asparagales; family Orchidaceae; genus Platanthera; species Platanthera zijinensis. The sequence continues at coordinate 134,540,346 of CM077081.1, forward strand.
GTGCTTACCACCAATAATAGAATGCGCAATTGCACAACCACAGGCCAAAAAAGTGCACAAAGTGGTCAATGATCAGACGATGCAAATATAACCGATAACCGGTTGTTATGCAGTGCACGAGTGAGATAACAAACACAAATGTATCCAAAAAACTCTATAAATATCAGACTCTTCACACCACCAGACTTAAACATTTACTCATCTCGAGCAAATCATCTCTCCGTACAATAGAAAATAGCTAGTGATGACACATATTTTGACAAAAATATGTTCATCATTATTATTATATTTATATTATAAATTATATGTATTTACTCTTAATTTTAATATAATTATCTAATTATTAATATATCATAATTATTTATACTAATATCGTTTTATTTTGTGACAGGCCTGGGGGGAATTCGGCACGATTCGACGTAAAACGTCCGCTGTCAATTTTTATCCTTCCATGGTTACTATAAAAGGAGCATGAGGCCAAGGCTTTTGGAGGAGGAAAAAAAGTGTTAGAGTTGGAGAAGAGAGCAAGTTCAAGAGATAGAGAGTTCTACCTTGTATGAGAGTTTCTTTTGTGTTGTTTCTTATGCTTTAATTTTCATTGTGTTGTGTACTTTTGTTATTTCTTTTCTAATGAAAATGCAAACTTTTTATTTCATTGTTGTTATTTTCTTTATCATGAGTAGCTAAATCCTTTCTTAGTACTTGATTGGTTAGTATTGGGATGAAGATTTAATTATAATCTTTCCTCTCTAATTTTTGAATTTCTCATTGCGATTTATTTCCGATTAAAATTTGGCGGCGGGTTTATATTGCTAGTATATAAAATTTCGCTATCTGATTGGTAGTCTAGTTACCCGAGAGGCTCGTGAATGTCATGGATCGCTCAGAAATAAAGAGATTTTGATGTTCTTCTTTGAGAATTGAGATTATCAAATCTTTTGGATTTGAGATTTATCGTTCATGCAATTTTAAATTACTTTCAAATTTTAAGAGATTATGTTTGAAATGTTTTAAAAATTAGGCGGTAGTTGTCTCTAGTGAGTTGCTATTGTATTTTTCAATCCCCCAATCGAAACGAATTCTCAAGAATTAGAATGCATCTTTTATAATCGGATTCCCAAGAACGCCCAATCAAGTGCTAAGGCTTTTAAATCGTGAATTTTCTCGTTAGTCAACTCTCTTAGTTTTTACAAAAACCAAAAACAAATTTTCGATCGATAAGTTAATAGTTCCACCTTGTGAGTAGAAGTACTCAAAAGACCCGGGAAATACGACACTCTATCATACTACATGCGATAGGTGCACTTGCCTACTACAACAATCAGATTTTAAGCATCAAGTTTTTGGCGCCGTTGCCGGGGACGTGATTTTTGATATTTTGAAAACGAGGTTCTATTACTCTTATCATTTCCTTTTTTTTCCTCATAAAAATTTTGATGTTTAAATTTTTATAATTAAAACTTCTAGCGAAAGGGCCGTGTTGGATTTTCATCCCACAAGACCGCCTAGTACCTCGAGATCCCCTCACCGGGTATTCCTTGGGAAGTCCTAGAATTTTTATTTATAAATTTTTAATTTTAAAATTTTTATGTGTGGTCTATGACCCGAGGGAACCCGTCACCTCTTTTTGATTTGGATACGTAAATCGAGCGAACCCTTCGGCACCGCTTACGATTTCGAGTTCTGAATTTTCAAGATACAGAATCCTTAGGGGACACCCCTAATCCTTCATTAATTCTCTCTCTGTCACCATCTTCTTCGTCTCCTTCTTCATTTAGTTCTTCTTCCCATTCTCCTAGATCCTTTTCTTCTTCTTTTTCTTCCAATATATATGGGTGAGCCAAATGCGGCTGAACAACGGACTATGTCCTATTATGCCCGTACAAACTTGGATGAGGCTCAATCTAGTATTGTTTGCCCCGCTATTGCTCCAAATAATTTTGAATTGAAGCCAAGCATCATCCAAATGGTACAACAATATGTACAATTTGATGGGCTTCAAGATGACGATCCAAACGCGCATATTTCTAATTTCTTAGAAATATGCGATACTTTTAAAATTTATGGTGTATCCGATGATGCCATCTGGCTACGGTTATTTCCATTTACATTACGCACTAAAGCCAAGCAATGGTTGAATTCTCTACTAAGAGGATCAATCACAACATGGGCTCAAATGACGGAAAGATTTCTTACGAAATACTTTTCGCCGGCTAAAACGACTAAATTGCGTAATGACATTACTTATTTCTCCCAACTTGATTCGGAAACGTTATATGATACTTGGGAGCATTTCAAGGAATTTCTTCGTCGATATCCTCATCATGCAATTCATGATTGGTTACAAATCCAAACCTTCTATAACGGCCTAAATTCTCAAACTAGGCAACATATCGATGCGGCCGTCGGTGGAACGCTTAATAACAAAACACCGGCGGCTGCTCAAGAGCTTATAGAAGGTATGGCTTTGAATACCTATCAATGGAGTACACCTCGGTCTAAACCACCTAAACCGGCCGGGATGTATGAAATTGATACGGTCACCAATCTATCTCTCCAGGTTGAGATGCTAAATAAAAGATTAGAAGAGATGTCTGCTTCCTCTTCTACACCTACCTGGGATCCCACTTCTTCCCCCCTTCCCACTATGTTGGCCGACCATATGGATTATATGGGAAATCCAAATCGGCCACCCTTAAATCCGGGTAATACTAATTATGGTAATACCTATCACCCGAGTTATAGAAACCACCCCAATTTCTCTTGGAGCCATCCGGGGAATGCTACGCCTCCCCCAAACGCAAATCCACCTAGATTTCCTCCACCGCAAGCTCCAAAACCTCCTTCTTTGGAGGAAGTTTTCACCAAATATACGGCAACTAATGATGCAAATATCCGGAATCTCACCAGATCCATCCGTAATTTCGAAAACCAAATTGGGCAAATTGAAAAAATGCTCTCCGATCGCCAACAAGGAGCGTTACCAGCCAATATGGAGGCCAACCCAAAGGAGCAAGCGAAGGCCGCCACGGTTCAGAGCGGTAAAGAGGTAACCACTCATGAAAATCCGGTTGAAAAGGAGGTACCCATCTCTTCTTCCCCTCCTCCTACTCCTCGAGTTTCAAATTCTAATTCTAATAAAATTAAGGAATATCAACCGCCTCTTCCGTATCCGTCAAAATTAGCTAAAGAACAACTAGATGCGCATTACGACAAATTTTTATCTATGTTTAAACAAATTCATATCAATTTACCTTTATGTGAAGCGATAACTAATATGTCGAAGTATGCGAAATATTTGAAAGATCTTTTAACTAACAAAAAGAAATTGGAAAGTCTTTCTCATGTTACTTTAAACTCCGAGTGCTCCGCGGTTTTAATAAATAATTTACCTAAAAAGTAAATAATCTGGGTAGCTTTTCTATTCCATGCATTTTTGGTGATTTATTTGTGAAACGTGCGTTGGTCGATTTAGGAGCGAGCATCAACTTGATGCCTGTTTCTCTTTTTAAGAAGCTAGGATTAGGCACTCTAAGCCCGACTAGGATGAGTATTCAACTTGCGGATAGGTCCATAAAGTATACGTTAGGAATAGTTTAGGACGTGCTCGTAAATGTTGACAAGTTTATCTTTCCAGTAGACTTTGTCATTTTGGATATCGAAGAGGACGTCGAGGTTCCCTTAATCCTTGGCCGCCCTTTTCTTGCCACCTCTCGTGCGGTAATTGATGTAAGCAACGAAAAACTTTTTCTACGAGTAGGTGATGACAAAGTTTCATTTTCCATCACCCCTTCTACGAAAAATACTTCATCCAATGACGACTCTTGTTTTTTCTTAGACGTTTCTCAAGACGAGCCAAATTTTCCTTTTGAAAATTTTTCTAAAAAAAGTTTTTCTTCTTTTTCAGAACTCCCGCATAATTTTCCACCTAATACAATTATGGCCATCAACAATATTTCTGAAAGTGAGCCAAAATCCAAATCTTTTGAAGAAATTATTTTAGAAAAAGATAAAATTTTAAAATCTTCTTACGAGGAGCCACCAACTTTGGAGCTTAAGAAATTACCCGATCATCTCAAATATATATTTTTGGAAAATAATTCTAATTTACCGGTTATAGTCTCAGCCTTTTTAACGGAATCCGAAAATGAAAAATTATTAATCGTATTACAAAAGCACCGTCGGGCTATAGCTTGGCAAATTTCAGATATAAAAGGCATAAGCCCATCTTTTTGTACACATAAAATACTTTTAGAAGATAACTCCCGCAATGTCGTTCAACCTCAACGCTGATTAAACCCAAATATGAAAGACGTAGTAAAAAGCGAGGTTATTAAATTATTAGATGCCTTGATTATCTATCCAATTTTGGATAGCAAATGGGTGAGCCCGGTTCAAGTAGTTCATAAGAAAGGGGGTATAACCGTAGTAAAAAACGAAAAAATAATTTAATTCCAACACGAACGGTAACCGAATGGCGGATGTGCATAGATTATCGCAAATTAAACGATGTCACACACAAAGATCACTTCCCATTAGCGTTTATCGATCAAATATTAGAGCGATTATCCAGTCATAGATTCTATTGTTTTCTTGATGGTCTCTCGGGATATTTCCAAATTCCCATAGCACCCGAGGACCAAGAGAAAAAAATGTTTACTTGTCCCTTTGGCACCTTCGCCTATCGAAGAATGCCATTTGGTTTATGTAATGCGCTGGCTACATTTCAAAGATGTAGGTTGGCTATTTTTGATAAGTACGTAGAAGACATTATGGAAGTATTCATGGACAACTTTTCGGTTTTTGGAGATTCTTTTGATTTATGTTTGAAGAATTTAGAAAAAGTTTTAAAAAGATGTGAAGAAACAAATCTTGTTTTAAATTGGGAAAAATGTCATTTCATGGTGCTTGAAGGTTTAGTTTTAGGTCATAAGATTTCTTCTAAGGGTATCGAGGTAGATAGAGCAAAAATAGAAGTAATCGAACAACTTCCTCCGCCGACTAACGTAAAAGCTATTAGAAGTTTCTTAGGACATGCTGGTTTTTATTGGCGGTTTATAAAAGATTTTTCAAAGATCACTAAACCTCTCACTCATCTCCTTGAAAAAGATACACCATTTTTATTTGACGACGCTTGTCTAAACGCTTTTAACTTAATTAAGGAAAAACTTATTAATGTTCCGATCATGATTGCTCCGGTTTGGAACCTTCCATTTGAGATTATGTGCGATGCGAGTAGTTTTGCCGTTGGTGCAGTTTTAGGCCAACGTATTTCTAAAAACTTTCATCCAATCTATTACGCAAGTAAGACACTCACTTCGGCACAAGAAAATTACACCACAACGGAAAAAGAGCTTTTAGCCATTATTTTTGCATTTGATAAGTTTCGTCCTTATATCACCCTCTCGAAAGTTATTGTTTTTACCGATCATTCTGCTCTTAAATATTTACTCTCGAAACTGGATGCAAAGCCGCGTTTAATTTGTTGGATTCTTGTAATACCCCGAAACTCAAAAGAGGAACGGGTGATGTTTTAAGCCCAGTTTGGTTTTTGGAGCAGGTGTCACGGGCGTGACACGGGAGTGTCACGGCCGTGTCACAGGCGTGTCACGGGCATGACACAGGCGTGTTCGGCCTCGGGTCGTGCGGTCGACGCTAGTCGAGTTGTAGAACACGGCCTAGGACAGGGGCGTGTCCCAGGCCGTGTCACTCCATGGATTCTGCAAGTGTGGTACACGGGCCGTGACACGGGCACAAACACGGGTGTGTCAAATTTGACACGGGCGTGTCTGATGCCGTGTCACAAGGCCGTGTACCTCTCTGACTGCGAAATGGTGGTCGAGTGCACACGGGGGGAGTGACACGGGTCCCGACACGGGCGTGTCGCAGGCGACACGGGCGTGGCGGAGGCCGTGTCAAAGGCCGTGTGCTGGTTTTTCTACTCGATCAAGACGTCGAATGGGTGACACGGCCAGGCACACGACCGTGTTGCAACCCGTGTTCGGCCCAGTTTTTGTGATTTTAGGCCGAATCGTGGCCGTCCGTTTCTTTGATTGAGATCCAACGGCTGGGGGCTAGGTCTGAGGGAATAAACTCGGGAATAGGGTTTGAAACCCTCACTTTTCTCCCATCTTTATCTCTCTTGATTCTAGAGAGAAGGGAGAGCAAGGAGGAGGAAGAAGGCCAAGATCCGGCCGCCGGCGAAGCTTCGGAGGTCCGTTTCGCGAGCGGAGTTCAGATCCGCGAAGGTGGGAGCGTTGCGGTGGTTTTCAACCGAGCAAATATTATCCATGGCGAGGAAGAGGGGACGGAAGGTAACAACACTTCTCCTCTCAGTTTTTAGGATTTAGGATGCATGAATAGCATCCCCTTCCTTTCGTATTTTGAGCACCGAATCTCTCAAATGAGAGGGATTCGTGTAGCCTAGGTTCAAGAGGACCTCCGGGTTGAGTATGTTCATCCCGGCATGCTTTGCATTAGAGATCTGCTCCGTTAGCGGATTAGTCATTGTGGGCGAAGCTGTGGTCGCGATTGTTGGTCCGACCCGGTGATGTTGCATAGCGAGTTTCGGGGTTTCAATAGAAACCCGCAGCGGCAATACACCGTTGTATGTATGCGTTTTCCCCCTCATATTTGAGTGAGTACTCGTAGACGGAACCGGACGAGGTTAGCTCCGCTTTGTGCGGTAGATGGTTTCCTTGGATCACGGGAAAGACACGGTGCGAGTGGCGATTGGGGTGGGGAAACCTTTGTTTGTGCTGTGCTAAGGCGCGGCAATGTCTCCGTGGTCGGCTGGCTATCCCGTGGCGTGCAAGTCATGTGGGGGAAGTGTCCCGGCGAGACAAGCCCCTTTTGTGGACTGACGAGAATGTCGAGCGGAGGACAAGCCCGGGCAATGTGGCCATGAGCGGGTGGGGTCCCGCAAGGCTTCTTAGAATCGGTCAGTGTGAGACGAAACCCTGACGTGCGAAGTCAGAATGTGCGGGAAAGCCCCGGGGTATATGACCCTTGTGCAGGTGGGGCCTTTGCAAGGTTCCGTGTGACGGCGTGTGTGCCATTAGGGACATGGTGGTTCCCTTGTGTTTGCGGCTTAAAGCCAATGGGGAAACGGAAGTACCCAGTGTTTGATGTTGTGCTAGATGCATACGAACTAGGGTGCCTTGGGTGAAACCCGGGTTGCATTCATGCTGCATAGTAGGCCCTTTCACTTTGCACAAAACATAGATAACATGTATGTTGTATGAGACATCCAAGCCTGTTTTACCGCTTTATTATATATACTATTTTGGTATACGAAGTGCTAACTTGCAGGTGGAGTGGTACCTCGGGGTCCGTTAGGGATGGCTGGGAGGAGATGTGTTTGTTACACAGTAGAGGTCAGCCTTTGCTGACCCACGTTACTTCATATCCTCACAGGGCAAGGATCGCATGCAGGAGCCAGCGCGCCGGGTGAAAAGCCCTAAGCCTCATGAAGTGTTGCTGTGCTTGACTATTTTCTTTTCCTTATTTTGCTGCTGTTGGTTGATTATGTCCGGCTTGCATGCCGAGGTAGCCTAGGGGTGCTTGGCACTTTTATATTTGGACTTATATTGTGTAAGGCCTTAAGGCCATTTGATACTCTTTGTTAAAGTGGATAACTTCTGTTGGTTTATGTTCTGTTTCCGCTGTGTTTGTTTGGAGTTTTGAGATTGGGTAGTTTTCATATCATCTTTTAATACTAAAGCTGTGGCGTCCGTATGTTGTGGGGCTCCAACCGGACCCATATTATATGGTCTTTACAGGGGAGGTGTTACAATTTAGTATCAGAGGGAGGTTCTCGTTCCAATGAGAAGTTTCGTGGTCAAAAGTATAAGTTGAGTCGCGTATAAGAAGTTATCCGCATAGGAGTATCGCGGGACCATGAGTGTCCTTGTGTTCGAGCCTTGAAATTAGAGACTGATTTGCGTTTTCTTGCTTGTGTTTAGAGTGCAAGCAACGAGGCTGGGACCTTGAGGCCAAGAGAAGAGCTCTCGGCTAGTAGTGCGACTGCGCAAGGTCCGCTAGGGATGGGGGTCACACTGGCCGACTTCTGTCGTATGCTTGCAGAAGAGATGGTGGCGGCCCAAGCTACAGCAATAGCACAAGTAGCAGCTCCCGTTTCTCAGGTAGCAACTCCGGCTACCCCGGACACGGCAGCAGCTGTGCAGGTTGAGGAAGCCAAGCGGGCAGAGCCGCAGGCCGAGAGAGTGGTTGTCGGGCATGGGGACCGGCAAATGAAATAATTTCTGAGTTTCCACCCTCCAACCTTCAAGGGAATCGGCACACCCACAAATGCAGAGGATTGGTGGGCTAGAATTCAGGAGCTTCTGAGGGCGGCAGAGGTGCCAGATGAGAAAAAGGCAGAGTTCGCAGCCTTTATGTTGGAGGGAGATGCCAAGTTATGGTGGGTGAGCCACAGTGGCCGGCAGTTTCTAGGACGCACACCGTCCATCGAGGAGTTTGGGAATGCCTTCCTGAAGAAGTACATACCCGCCTCTACGAGGTTAGCCCTCCAGAGGCAGTTCCTACATCTGGTGCAGCGAGACAAGTCAGTGGATGAGTATGTTCAGGAATTTACTCGCTTGGGTCGTTATGCAGGGACGACCATGGCAGACGATGAAGAGAGGGACACTCTCTTCTACCATGGATTGAGGGAGAACCTAAGACAACCCCTCATATCGATGAAACATGGGGGTTTCAACGAATTGGTGGAGGCGGCCCGAATTTTGGAGAGTGATATGGAGCGATCCCAGCATCGCAAGGGTTTCACACCCAAGCAGGGGGAGGAGAAGAAGCCTGCTCAGTCCCACAGAAAGACGGAAGGGAGCCGATGGAAGAAGAAGCCTTCCCCATATAAGTCGGGCGAGAAAAGTAATTGGACGTCCGGAGGGTCACGCTCTAAGGGCCCTCAGACGTGCTATAGTTGTGGCAAGCCGGGCCACATAGCAAGATTTTGTACCCAAGGGGGCACTGAGCAAGAGCCAAGGCAGGAGCAAACTGTGCGCTCCGGCCCCATTGCCGCAGAGAAAGGGAAGATGGCGGAGTCGAGTGCTTCTCGGTTTCAACCAGTGCAGCCAAGGGCCTACAACCTTGGGCAACAAGAAGCAATCCGTCAACCCGATGTGGTGACAGGTACGACAGTTCAACCTGCTCCTTAGATTCCTGTCTTTCAAGCCTTTATGTTTATTGCATGTGTGTATGCTTTGTAATGGTATCTGGGTACCCCGCTAGGGTACTCTTTGATACGGGAGAGTCGCACTCCTTCCTTGCGGAAGGCTTTATCTGGAGGATCGGAGTGGAGTCTTTCTCGACGGACTCCGAGTTGAAAGTGCGCATGCCCAATGGGTCATCTATGACTACCAGGGCTAGCGGCCGGATTTGTTGGAGTCTTGAGGGAGTCGACTTCTTATTGGTAGCGGTGATCTTGCCGTTGTCCGAGTTCGATGTGATTTTGGGGATGGATTGGCTAGCGGAGCAGCGTGCCAGTATCGACTGTTTGTCCAAGGTGGTAACCCTAAGGGGCGTGGGGCAAGCGGATGTCAAGTTTGAAGGCCTGCATAGAGTGGCTTGTTCCCTTGTTTCGGCACTTCAGTTAGTACGAGCTGTTAACCAGGGAGGTGTAGCTCTAGTAGCATTGTTGGAGGTTAGCCTTTCCAGACTGTCTCTTGGAGAAGTGCCCGTGGTTGTAAGAACCCCCTTTTTTTTTGAAAACCCGGGGTCTTATGCCCAGAACCGCCGCTTTGCGGTGACCCCTTCGCACCCGGGAAGGTCGTCACTACAACGCGCCGATTCTGCCGGCCTTTTCGATCACAATAAGTAGCAAGCAAGAGAGAAGCAAGTCCACCAAAAGAGAATATCACATAAAATAAAACTCCACGAAGGGAGTGTCCACAGAAAAACATCAGAGTATAAATAGTCTGGAAATAAAAGGGCTCATGCCCGGTACATCAAGTCCTCACTACAAAATCACTCAATGCGGAAGCAAAACTAAATCTCTACTAAAGGGTCGGGACTCACAGTCCCTGTAGTCTGGACTCCCGTGCTAGACTGTCCCATCTCCAAGCGTACCGGCCTCCTGGGCTGCTCCTCCATGCTGGGCTTCGTGATCCCCTAAAATGATATGGTTCGAAAACCGTTAGTCTAAAAGACTAAGTCCTATCATCCCCCACCCCTTCCCCCACGCTCTAAGGCACCGGGAGGAGAGGAAGAAAGGGGAGGACATGAAAGTGGAGAGTAGTCAAAAGCAGATGACGGTGGACCTAACTAGCAAGTTATGACATGGGCGCAATATAAGTGTTGAAATAGGTATAACAGAAAGGAAGTAAGTAAGAAATTAAACCTTCGCTTATGTGAGTACACATAAGCCAAGGGATCTTTTGCAAGGCTCCAATCGTATAATGCGTCCTATACCGCTTATACGTTGGGGTGTCGGTTATCACGCAATATGTATACATATATCAAATTAACCTTAATTTATAAACTTGCCCACACAAGCTTATAGACCAAGGGGTCGTTTTGCAAGTCCTAAAGTATAAGCGTCCCATTCCACTTATACTTTAGGTGTCAAGGTTGTTATGAATGATTATGATATGCAACTATATGGTGGGTATATTATGTCATGCAGTGCAACTCACCCACCCAACTTTGTGTACACAAACCTTTAGTTCCCCCTTTCTGGAGATAACTCCCAGGATACTCCCGTAGTGGCAGACGGAAGCGGTGGGTTGGACCTCGCCCACCTCAAAACCAGTAAAAGCACTACTGGTCTGACCTATCGTACGCCCTCAACGCCTAGTGCACGAGGCGGACTCCTGCGTACTCTTGCCGACTGGTCTGCCGGACTTAACCTTGGCTTAGTGCTAGTCACCTTGCCGAGTCAACGATACCGGTGTCGGTGCAATCGAACTCCCCGATATCGAGAACCCACCACCTTAATCCTTCCTATTTTTGTGCACATGCAGTAGTTTATAACAATTTAAAGTGTCAAACTCCCGGACTAAACCGTCCGTATTAACCACATCCGAGACCAAATTCCCCGGACTAAACCGTCCGTATTAACCACCTTCGAGACCAAATTTCCCGGACTAAACCGTCCGGCTCATCTCCAGACTCCATCCCTTAGAACACCACGGAACAGTGCCCCCTTGAACACCTCGGGACGACTTAACCATTACCAACCCTAACTAATGAGTGTGTGCAATGTGAATCCCTATTAGGCTAATTACTCTTCCGTTTGTTTTAAGATTTACGTTAGCCCAGGACTGCCCCCGACATACCCCGTGAAGGGCTCTCAAGGGGCACTAGGAACCAAGACGGCGGCATTACGGCCCGAAGTTCCCTTTCGCAAGGCACTTATTGTTATTGGTTGTTTTTCCCTTACCCGTTCCCTCTATAAATTGCATTGAACTAACCCTAGGGTGGATTTGACTCTTCACTCCTAGGGCAAGACGATCTTTCGTCTACCCCGAGCACCTCCTATGCTAGCCAAACACATCTTTACTCATCATAATCTCCAATGATGAATTCCATGCTCATTTTCCCAAGCCTATAAGGTACAAAACTCCACCCTTATATCCAAGTCCCACTCTAACACTGTTCATGCCTTTTTCACACCAGACATACCCTTCTACCCTATACGTTGCCCATGATAGAACGTCCATTAAATTCTCTTCCAAAACCATTGTAATAATTACTGGGAATCTACCATGTCATAATATGCCTAAATCCAGAAAATTATAATTTTTCCTAATTAAATTGATAATTAATTAATTTTCCAAATAATTGATCATGGGTGATAATGAACATGAACTACATGATCTACTCAAGTATTGGTCATCCAAAAATTATAGTTACTGTATAACAGTGAATTATTACTAAATATTAACTCCCATGATTTTACAAATAGTATTTATCCTCTAATTAAATTATTCATCAAAATTCCACAATTCATATTTAATGAAGGAAGTAAAACAATTAATCATCATAAAATTATGTAAAAATTACAGAGCCTTGATAATCATCAGAAAAGTCCTCTGACCAAAAATAATAATTTTATTTGCATTTAATATACCAAATTGAATTTATCTAAATTTTATGGGCAATAACATTTAATGAAGCAACCCCTAAATTCATAATTCAAATAATTCCATAAAAATTCACTGAGATGTAATATGATATTAAAACTCCTCTGACTAAATTTCACAAACTTTAAATGACTGGTTACTTCATAAATAATTCCTAAGTAAAAATCTCTATTTGCTAAGTTGTGAAGGAAGTACTCTAATTATTATCCCATAAATCATGATAAAATTTCCAGAGGTTTAATATATCCTAAAAACATGATGTACACAATATCATTAAAATCTAAATCATACTACCACATAAATTATTTCTCCCAAGATTCTACGATTATGTACTTTTGTTAAGATACCCATTTGAAAACTTATTTAAATTTCATGAAACAACAACTACTGTTCAATATATCAAAATTAACATCCTCTATCATAATTTTACATGAACTTAAAATCCTTTGACTCATCATCCATTCCATAAGATATAAAGACCTAATTTTGTATAATTAGAATTAAGTGATGTGACTAAGTACCCATACCATGCAACTCCTTCCTAGGGCATAATTCCACCCCTAGAACTTCATGGACTAAACTCTAGATCCATACAAAGTCATAAAACCCTATGTCCTTCACAAACCCCATAGATCAACCCTTAAGGTTTGAACTTGGATCCTAGGGCAAACCCACCCCAAACCATCTCAAATTCCATGAGGGGGTGTTTTTTCTGTCTATGGGGCTCTGGCCAAAATCCCAACCCATTTGGGTGAGAATTGGACCCACCATGCCCCAACAACCCCTTGCCCTAATTTTCCCCTTTAAGGACCAATCTTTGATCACATCAAAACCCAATCATTTCAAACCCAATTGGGCTGAAATTTTTATCAGAGCTAAATGATAACCCTAAAAACATGCCTCCAAAATTTTGGAGACTTTTGAGGTGATTTGACCCTTCAACTACCTTACCCTAGCTTCTCTAGGTGTAGGGCAAAACCCTAGGTTAAACTTCTTTAAATGGGTTCCAATTTTTACAGGAGCTAGGTCTAGGTGAGATTAAGCCCCTGTCCAAAATTCAAAGCATTTGGACCAAGGGTTAGGTGTGGGGAATTTTTCAAAGATTTCCCCTATTTGTAGGACCTACCCTAGAAAAATGACCCTACAGGTCAGAATACTTGTCCTAATATTTTCCATAACATATCAAACTGTAGATAATTAAAAAGCCTACAACATTCATGTTGATCAAATTTGATGGACAAGCCTCTAAAGGGCCTAAATAATTTTTATAGGAAATCTGCCCTAATCCTAGGACATACCCATAATCAAATGGCCCTACAGGTGTAGGTACTCTACCAAATTTTCACCACAGCATATCAAATTGTAGGTATTGAAAGGGCCTACAACTTTCATGCTAAAAACTTTTTCATCAGGTTCCCCTAAGAGGCCTAAAATCCATTTACAGTGAAAACAGTTTCAGAAAATCAAAAAAAGGATTTAAAAGTATTAAAACTGATCCTGCACGAATCTTGAAGCGCCATCAGGTGGCTCCTGTTCTTCTTCTCCGATGGGCCGAAAATAGACCTGCGCAGGTGGTTTTTGCGGCCCATTTCCCGGCGGCCTGAGGCAGCGCCACCACCGGGAAACATCACCCATTTGTTCCCGGTGGTGGGGGCTATCCATGGCCGGAGCTAGGGTGGCCGGAGGTGGCGGCGCCGCCCTACCCGAGAGCTCCAAAAGTCCATGAAAAATGGCAAATTTCTGAAATTTTGAAGCTTGGCTCCGGTTCGTTTGGGCATGAAATCAACTTTTAAACATTCCTAGGATCTAAGCATGAGAGAAGGAGAGGAGGAGGACCTGAGTTCGGGCTCGGATGCGGGTGGAGCGACGGGAATGCATGGCGGCGGCGGTGGCGACGTTTCCTCCCTTGGTGGAGACGGCAGCGGCTCTCCCTCCTATCTAGGGTTTCGAAATCCCTCACCCAAGCTTGCTAATGGGGTATAAATGGCCAGGAGGGGAGGGGGAAGGGTGGTTTTGAAAATGGCCATCAAAGCCATTAATGGCTAGGTTTGACCATGGAAGAGGGGGCTGAACCAAGGCCTAGGTGGCCGGGAATGGGTTGAAAACTTCTCCCCTTCCCCTGAGGAGTTGAATTCAGCCATTAAGGGTGGCCTTTGTCCTCCCCTTGGCTGAATTCCTCCTTCCCTCTCTCTTGAATTTTTCTCTCTCCTCCATTATCATGAAAATGGAGCTCTCCTTCTCTCTCTCCTAGTCACCCATGTTGACTTGGTCAACTCCCTAGGATATAGGCAGCCAAATATCATGCAAAAATAATTATGCAAGAGTTAGCCTAAGTGAGAGGGTGGTTTGAGGGTGGGTTAGCCCATATAGGCTAGGTTTGACTTGATTTGGGCTTGGGGTTGACTTGGCCAAATTGACCACTATAGTTGACCCAAGTGGGTCTTTGGTGACTCCTTGGGCCCACATTAGGTCTAAGGGAATTTTTAGAGTCACAATGAACCTACTAGGCCACCCAAAATCAAAGTTTTGAAAATTACTATTTGCAGACCAAGTGGGTCTCAACTAGGTTTTTAGGTCACTTGGTCTCCTGGGCTCACCTAGGTTAACTCATATGACCTAGTTATGCTCAAGTCACACCTAGGGGGGGGGTCCAATTTGAAAATGGGATGTTACAAATCCCAATAAACAAAACAAAAATTTCGTCCCCGAAATTAGGGTTAAGTCTACGGGGATTTCCACCGGGATAACTTAAGCTTGTAACATCCCATGAAGCGTGGAAGCGCTTACTAGGTTAACAAGATAAGGGCTAGCCCCAATAAACAAAAGGATTAGCCTCTACCTTTTTAAATAATTCTATTAGTACATTAAAAATAAGGAAAAACGCTTAACACACCAGAGGAGTTGCGAGGTATACCTGACTAAATAGCTCAGGATATTTTTCCTGCATCAGGTCCTGAGGCTCCCAAGTATGCTCCTCTCGCCCGTGGTTCCTCCACAAGACCTTGACTAGCGGGATCTTCTCGCACCACAAAACTGCACTACTAAATCAGGGTTTCCCTAACTACCTCGCTCAATCTATCCTCGAACTTCCACTTTAACTCTGGAAGTGACTAAAATAGTTCTTCAAAACCCTTATACTTGCCTATACCATTCGGCAAACCTCACCGTGCGTAGCCAAATCCATGACGTCTTTCTCATTCCGGGGAAAGACAAGTTCTAATACACACAATCTTCTTCTAGTAAATTGAGTTTTTGTTTGTAACGGTAGACAGCGACTCTATAAACCTCCTCCACGCGATCATGTTCCTATTCCTTCATATACACCCGAGTAATCAATCAATTTGACCCTATGATTTATCCAACTCTGGTCGTTAACAGGAAAGATTACTTCGTCAAATGACCCGTCGTCCGCAAGATTTAAGGGGGTGTACTCGTGCATTTTTGGAGGTTGTCATTTATACTTTTTAATTTGTTGTGCCATTCTGCCGTAGTTACACTTGATTTTCCAAACATTTATTTATCATAGCCGCGACCCTTGCTAACCATGTTTGTGTCATCAAATGTATCTAATCTTGTCTTGATGCTATCTGAATCGAGTCTGCAAGGTCATACCTAAGATATATGTTTTCGATATATCGTCTGCTAATTTCTTTCAAAGTCTTAGTGTTATAATACTCATGATGTTACATCATAGTGTCTCAGTCTTATCTTCCCAAATCTACTTAGTCTTACTACCCGTCATCAAATTCACATGGTATCTTCTAGTAGTTATGTCTTGTAGTTACTCCTCATTATTACCATGACATCGTTCGAGTGGCGTCGAATAAGACCAACCTCAACATTACTGTGTTTGGGGCAACACACTTTCTTAATTAGATCTAGGAGACCTAAGTCATTAACTCACTTGCCCAATAAACAAAAGATAAGCCCCCAATAAACAAACGATAAGCCCATATCTTCCTTGGGCTAATTTTCTTTTATCTTACCATGTTATATCTGTCCCAGCTGAGTGTACAATCCCTAGGGCATCAATCTATGACTTGGGGTTCCAAACTGACACTTGTAGATATACTCCATACTTTAAACCCTCCGAGTCAAATTTACGACACGCTTATCAGGGTTGTTCCTACTCCCAATTGGGTCTCTTTCGAACTTGAATTCCTACCCGACCTTCAGTGTTTATCTTGTAGTTGTCCCTGAGTAATCTTGTTACTGGTACGGGGGTTAATACTACGTGTCTTCTACCATTCTGATAATGGATTATTGGTCAGTCCCAATAGATTGAGTAATCCTTGTTAGGGACCATAGGGACACCAGAGTTTATGTCTTAGGTATCCATTCACCTATTAAACTCCTCCTTTAATCTCTTTAGGTATTTCCTTACCTAACCAAATTCATACTTAAGGTCTGTTTCAGACTAGGGCACAGTATAAGTTGTCGGGTTAGTCAAGTATCCTAGCGGTTGAGTCTAACCTATTGACTAGAGAATTACAAGAAGAGGTCTTTGCAACCATAGGTGCTCCCTGCTGGGGACAGGGTCTGCCGCAGGCTACAAAGAAGAATTCCAATTGTTAGCTAATGTACAAATGGAATGGATGGAAAGTGGACAATTTATATGTGATTCCCCATATGGGCACACCACTGCTTCCGCTGCTTAGTTTGTCCGCAAACTAAACTTGCGCGGAGGTGACCTAGGGATTTGTGGACTGCTACTAATCCGATCGATGTTTCCTCTGATACCACTTTGTAAGACCCCATTTTTTTTTTGAAAACCCGGGGTCTTATGCCCAGAACCGCCGCTTTGCGGTGACACCTTCGCACCCGGGAAGGTCGCCACTACAACGCGCCGATTCTGCCGGCCTTTTCGATCACAATAAGTAGCAAGCAAGAGAGAAGCAAGTCCACCAAAAGAGAATATCACATAAAATAAAACTCCACGAAGGGAGTGTCCACAGAAAAACATCAGAGTATAAATAGTATGGAAATAAAAGGGCTCATGCCCGGTACATCAAGTCCTCACTACAAAATTACTCAATGCGGAAGCAAAACTAAATCTCTACTAAAGGGTAGGGACTCACAGGCCCCGTAGTCTGGACTCCCGTGCTAGACTGTCCCATCTCCAAGCATACCGGCCTCCTAGGCTGCTCCTCCATGCTGGGCTCCGCGATCCCCTAAAATTATATGGTTCGAAAACCGTTAGTCTAAAAGACTAAGTCTTATCATCCCCCACCCCTTCCCCCACGCTCTAAGGCACCGGGCGGAGAGGAAGAAAGGGGAGGACATGAAAGTGGAGAGTAGTCAAAAGCAGATGACGGTGGACCTAACTAGCAAGTTATGATATGGGAGCAATATAAGTGTTGAAATAGGTATAATAGAAAGGAAGTAAGAAATTAAACCTTCGCTTATGTGAGTACACATAAGCCAAGGGATCTTTTGCAAGGCTCCCATCGTATAACGCGTCCCATACCGCTTATACGTTGGGGTGTCGGTTATCACGCAACAGGTATACATATATCAAATTAACCTTAATTTATAAACTTGCCCACACAAGCTTATAGACCAAGGGGTCGTTTTGCAAGTCCTAAAGTATAAGCATCCCATTCCACTTATACTTTAGGTGTCAAGGTTGTTATGAATGATTATGATATGCAACTATATGGTGGGTATATTATGTCATGCAGTGCAACTCACCCACCCAACTTTGTGTACACAAACCTTTAGTTCCACCTTTCTGGAGATAACTCCCAGGATACTCCCGTAGTGGCAGACGGAAGTGGTGGGTTGGGCCTCGCCCACCTCAAAACCAGTAAAAGCACTACTGGTCTGACCTATCGTACGCCCTCAACGCCTGGTGCACGAGGCGGACTCCTGCGTACTCTTGCCGACTGGTCCGCCGGACTTAACCTTAGCTTAGTGCTAGTCACCTTGCCGAGTCAACGATACCGGTGTCAGTGCAATCGAACTCCCCGATATCGAGAACCCACCACCTTAATCCTTCCTATTTTTGTGCACATGCAGTAGTTTATAACAATTTAAAGTGTCAAACTCCCGGACTAAACCGTCCGTATTAACCACGTCCGAGACCAAATTCCCCGGACTAAACCGTCCGTATTAACCACCTTCGAGACCAAATTTCCCGGACTAAACCGTCCGGCTCATCTCCAGACTCCATCCCTTAGAACACCACGGAACAGCGCCCCCTTGAACACCTCGGGACGACTTAACCATTACCAACCCTAACTAATGAGTGTGTGCAATGTGAATCCCTATTAGGCTAATTACTCTTCCGTTTGTTTTAAGATTTACGTTAGCCCAGGACTGCCCCCGGCATACCCCGTGAAGGGCTCTCAAGGGGCACTAGGAACCAAGGCGGCGGCATTACGGCCCGAAGTTCCCTTTCGCAAGGCACTTATTGTTATTGGTTGTTTTTCCCTTACCCGTTCCCTCTATAAATTGCATTGAACTAACCCTAGGGTGGATTTGACTCTTCACTCCTAGGGCAAGACGATCTTTCGTCTACCCCGAGCACCTCCTATGCTAGCCAAACACATCTTTACTCATCATAATCTCCAATAATGAATTCCATGCTCATTTTCCCAAGCCTATAAGATACAAAACTCCACCCTTATATCCAAGTCCCACTCTAACACTGTTCATGCCTTTTTTACACCAGACATACCCTTCTACCCTATACGTTGCCCATGATAGAACGTCCATTAAATTCTCTTCCAAAACCCTTGTAATAATTACTGGGAATCTACCATGTCATAATATGCCTAAATCCAGAAAATTATAATTTTTCCTAATTAAATTGATAATTAATTAATTTTCCAAATAATTGATCATGGGTGATAATGAACATGAACTATATGATCTACTCAAGTATTGGTCATCCAAAAATTATAGTTACTGTATAACAGTGAATTATTACTAAATATTAACTCCCATGATTTTACAAATAGTATTTATCCTCTAATTAAATTATTCATCAAAATTCCACAATTCATATTTAATGAAGGAAGTACAACAATTAATCATCATAAAATTATGTAAAAATTACAGAGCCTTGATAATCATCAGAAAAGTCCTCTGACCAAAAATAATAATTTTATTTGCATTTAATATACCAAATTGAATTTATCTAAATTTTATGGGCAATAACATTTAATGAAGCAACCCCTAAATTTATAATTCAAATAATTCCATAAAAATTCACTGAGATGTAATATGATATTAAAACTCCTCTGACTAAATTTCACAAACTTTAAATGACTGGATACTTCATAAATAATTCCTAAGTAAAAATCTCTATTTGCTAAGTTGTGAAGGAAGTACTCTAATTATTATCCCATAAATCATGATAAAATTTCCAAAGGTTTAATATATCCTAAAAACATGATGTACATAATTTCATTAAAATCTAAATCATACTACCACATAAATTATTTCTCCCAAGATACTATGATTATGTACTTTTGTTAAGATACCCATATGAAAACTTATTTAAATTTCATGAAACAACAACTACTGTTCAATATATCAAAATTAACATCCTCTATCATAATTTTACATGAACTTAAAATCCTTTGACTCATCATCCATTCCATAAGATATAAAGACCTAATTTTGTATAATTAGAATTAAGTGATGTGACTAAGTACCCATACCATGCAACTCCTTCCTAGGGCATAATTTCACCCCTAGAACTTCATGGACTAAACTCTAGATCCATACAAAGTCATAAAACCCTATGTCCTTCACAAACCCCATAGATCAACCCTTAAGGTTTGAACTTGGATCCTAGGGCAAACCCACCCCAAACCATCTCAAATTCCATGAGGGGGTGTTTTCTCTGTCTATGGGGCTCTGGCCAAAATCCTAACCCATTTGGGTGAGAATTGGACCCACCATGCCCCAACAACCCCTTGCCCTAATTTTCCCCTTTAACGACCAATCTTTGATCACATCAAAACCCAATCATTTCAAACCCAATTGGGCTGAAATTTGTATCAGAGCTAAATGATAACCCTACAAACATGCCTCCAAAATTTTGGAGACTTTTGAGGTGATTTGACCCTTCAACTACCTTACCCTAGCTTCTCTAGGTGTAGGGCAAAACCCTAGGTTAAACTTCTTTAAATGGGTTCCAATTTTTACAGGATCTAGGTCTAGGTGAGATTAAGCCCCTGTCCAAAATTCAAAGCATTTGGACCAAGGGTTAGGTGTGGGGAATTTTTCAAAGATTTGCCCTATTTGTAGGACCTACCCTAGAAAAATGACCCTACAGGTCAGAATACTTGTCCTAATATTTTCCATAACATATCAAACTGTAGATAATTAAAAAGCCTACAACATTCATGTTGATCAAATTTGATGGACAAGCCTCTAAAGGGCCTAAATAATTTTTATAGGAAATCTGCCCTAATCCTAGGACATACCCATAATCAAATGGCCCTACAGGTCTAGGTACTCTACCAAATTTTCACCACAGCATATCAAATTGTAGGTATTGAAAGGGCCTACAACTTTCATGCTAAAAACGTTTTCATCAGGTGCCCTTAAGAGGCCTAAAATCCATTTACAGTGAAAACAGTTTCAGAAAATCAGAAAAAGGATTTAAAAGTATTAAAACTGATCCTGCACGAATCTTGAAGCGCCATCAGGTGGCTCCTGTTCTTCTTCTCCGATGGGCCGAAAATAGACCCGCACAGCTGGTTTTTGCGGCCCATTTCCCGGCGGCCTGAGGCGGCTCCACCACCGGGAAACATCACCCATTTGTTCCCGGTGGTGGGGGCTATCCATGGCCGGAGCTAGGGTGGCCGGAGGTGGCGGCGCAGCCCTACCCGAGAGCTCCAAAAGTCCATGAAAAATGGCAAATTTCTGAAATTTTGAAGCTTGGCTCCGGTTCGTTTGGGCATGAAATCAACTTTTAAACATTCCTAGGATCTAAGCATGAGAGAAGGAGAGGAGGAGGACCTGAGTTCGGGCTCGGATGCGGGTGGAGCGACGGGAATGCATGGCGGCGGCGGTGGCGGCGTTTCCTCCCTTGGTGGCGACGGCAGCGGCTCTCCCTCCTATCTAGGGTTTCGAAATCCCTCACCCAAGCTTGCTGATGGGGGATAAATGGCCAGGAGGGGAGGGGGAAGGGTGGTTTTGAAAATGGCCATCAAAGCCATTAATGGCTAGGTTTGACCATGGAGGAGGGGGCTGAACCAAGGCCTAGGTGGCCGGGAATGGGTTGAAAACTTCTCCCCTTCCCCTGGGAGTTGAATTCAGCCATTAAGGGTGGCCTTTGGCCTCCCCTTGGCTGAATTCCTCCTTCCCTCTCTCTTGAATTTTTCTCTCTCCTCCATTATCATGAAAATGGAGCTCTCCTTCTCTCTCCTAGTCACCCATGTTGACTTGGTCAACTCCCTAGGATATAGGCAGCCAAATATCATGCAAAAATAATTATGCAAGAGTTAGCCTAAGTGAGGGGGTGGTTTGAGGGTGGGTTAGACCATATAGGCTAGGTTTGACTTGATTTGGGCTTGGGGTTGACTTGGCCAAATTGACCACTATGGTTGACCCAAGTGGGTCTTTGGTGACTCCTTGGGCCCACATTAGGTCTAAGGGAATTTTTAGAGTCACAATGAACCTACTAGGCCACCCAAAATCAAAGTTTTGAAAATTACTATTTGCAGACCAAGTGGGTCTCAACTAGGTTTTTAGGTCACTTGGTCTCCTGGGCTCACCTAGGTTAACTCATATGACCTAGTTATGCTCAAGTCACACCTAGGGGGGGTCCAATTTGAAAATGGGATGTTACAGTGGTGGCGGAGTTTGGAGATGTATTTCCTGAGGAGTTACCGGGAGCACCTCCTCGGCGGGAGATTGATTTCTCCATTGAGTTGGTGCCCGAGGCTAGGCCAGTATCGCGTCCACCCTTCAGAATGGCACCAAAGGAGTTGGCCAAGCTCAAGGTTCAGTTGCAGGAGCTTTTGGAGTAAGGGTATATCAGGCCCAGCTCTTCACCGTGGAGTGCGCCGGTGTTATTTGTAAAGAAGGACGGTAGTATGCGCTTGTGCATAGACTACCGAGAGTTGAACAAATTGACTGTCAAGAATAAGTATCCGATTCCTCAAATAGACGATCTCTTCGACCAGTTGGTGGGATCGGTGGTGTACTCCAAGTTGGACTTGAAGTCCGGGTACTATCAGTTGCGGATTCGTGACGAAGACATACCCAAGACCACGTTTGGTATGAAGTATGGTCATTTTGAGTTCTCGATGATGCCGTTCGGGCTAACGAACGCGCCGTCCGTGTTCATGGACTTGATGAACTGAGTGTTTCGCGAATATTTGGAGTGGTTCGTAGTCGTCTTTATCGATGACATTTTGGTGTATTCCAAGTCGTAAGCGGAGCACGAGTCGCACTTGCGGACAATGTTGTAAGTATTGAGAGAGAACCAGCTTTATGCGAAGTTCTCCAAGTGCGAGTTCTGGTTGGAGAAAGTGGCATTTCTAGGCCATGTGATTAGTGGGGATGGGGTGGCGATGGATCCAACGAAAGTAGAAGCCATCAGAGAGTGGCCAGTTTTGAAGACCGTGGCGGAAGTCCGAAGTTTTCTTGGACTAGCCGGGTACTACCGAAGGTTTGTGGAAAACTTTTCGCGGATAGCTCTACCCCTCACTTCACTAACTCGCAAGGATCAGAAATTTGTATGGACTCAAGAGTTCAACGAGGCATTTGAAACCCTGAAGGAAAGGCTAATGACGGCGCCGATCCTAAGTCTGCCAAAGGGGATCGAAGGGTTCCAGATTTTCAGCGATGCATCCGGATGCGGTTAAGGGTGCATGTTGGTGCAGTATGGTATTGTGATAGCTTTTGGTTCGAGGCAGCTGAAGCCTCATGAGAGAAATTACCCCGTCCATGATTTGGAGTTGGCGGTGGTAATTTTTGCTTTGAAGTTGTGGAGGCACTACGTTTATGGTGCAAAGGTGGAGATCTTCACGGACCACAAGAGTCTGAAGTATCTCCTAGATCAGAAGGACCTAAATATGCGGCAGCGTAGGTGGGTCGAGTTCCTGGGGGACTACGAAGTGGCGATTCAGTACACGCCATGGAAAGCCAATGTGGTGGCAGATGCTTTGAGTAGGAAATACTCGGGGCAAGGAAATTGTATTGAAGCTCACGATGAGCGGTTAAGGCGGGACTGGGAGTCCCTTGGTTTGGAATGTGTGGCAAGAGGCGAGTCTAGCGTGGCTCGACTAAATTGGATTGAGATGCAGAGTGACTTATGCGATCGTATTCGGGAAGCGACCCGTGTAGATGCGGAGTTCCAACCTTTCGTTGAGGAAGCTCTAAAGGGCGACGGTAGCGCCTGGGAGATGGATGATGGGATTCTGAGGAAGGGCGGAAGGATTTGTGTACCGCAGTTCGGCAAGCTCCGTGAGGAGTTGATGTTTGAGGCCCACTTCACTAAGTACTCCATTCACCCGGGTAGTACAAAGATGTACTTGGACTTGAAGAAGTCCTATTAGTGGCCTGGGATGAAGCGGGACGTGGCTTTGTGTGTGAGTCAGTGCGAAACATGTGCCTTGGTGAAGGCCGAATGTCAGAAGTCGGGCAGGTTCTTGAAGCCTCTTCCATTCCCCGAATGGAAATTTGATGACATCTCCATGGATTTTGTGCATGGGTTGCCTAGATCGCAGCAGGGTAATGATGCCATTTGGGTGATTGTGGACCGCTTGACCAAAGTGGCACATTTCATCCCAAACCGGAAGGAGGACGGTGTGGAAAAGTTGGTGGAGTTGTACTGTAACGCCCCGTTTTTTCAGCGATTATTTTTATTCTCGTTTGGCATTACGATGACGCATTTCCGTGGCTTGTGCCATGTGTGGAGTACGGTTTAGATCCTTAGAACTGAGTGCCCTGTTTGGTAGCCTGTTGGCAAGATCTCCCTAGCAAGCCGAGTCGTTTTGGGTGACCCGGTGAGGCCTCTCGGGGGGATGTTGGTGTTTGGCTTTATTTGGGTATAAGTCGAGTTCTGTTCGTCGAAAGTTAATTTCGACTTCGCCGTTGTGTTCGTAGCGTGGGTATTTAGCTACGGTGCGAATTTCGTCGAATTCCGAGATAGTTCCGTTTTCGCGTCGATTTGGTGCTTTATGTAATTTTGTAATTAATAATATAATTATATAATTATCTATATATATATATATAGAATTAGAATGAAAGGATCGATCATCTTCCTCTTCACGATGAAACCGCCGGTCCTGTACGAGAGAACGGAGTAACCGCCTACCCATCCCTTCGGACGCCGATTCCCGGAGCGTTTGTGGACGGAATTCGATTCCGAGAGTGGATTCGGATTGCTCTCGCCAAGACCTTCATTCCTGCGGTAAGAAATTCGATTTTCGTGGAGTTTTGGGAGGATTGGAATTTTCGGTTTTGGAAGTTTTCCGCCATTAATGGCCGAGTTTTTGTTCTAGGTGTTGCGGCCGTTTTGATCCGTGCGAAGAGGAGGAAAGCAGTCCAAAGCTTCGTTGTGAATTGAGGCAAGTGGTATTCTTGCCCTTGCCAAGTGTTTTCTTTGATTTTACTTGCTGAAATTGAAATCCCGGTTAGCCCAGGTTAGAGGCCTTG
Source organism: Platanthera zijinensis (assembly GCA_039513925.1). NCBI lineage: Eukaryota > Viridiplantae > Streptophyta > Magnoliopsida > Asparagales > Orchidaceae > Platanthera > Platanthera zijinensis. Next base: position 134,565,071 of record CM077081.1, read on the forward strand.
TTGTTCTCTTTTTTTGCTAACTATAGGGCTTAGTTCTTCCTACTGAAACCCCCCCTATGTTGTGATGATTGGAATCCAAATTGTCGGCGTGAAGCCGTTGTTTCCCTTGCTCTGATTGTTACTCTAGTTCGGGCGTAGCCGAGAGGGAGAGTTAGGAGGGGGGGGGGTGTGGTTGCCAATTTTCGTTAAGGTATTATTCGAATGGTTAGGCATAGTTTGAATGGTAGTAGCGTGCGACGTTGATAGTTGTCTGCTGCTACTGCAGTGGCTTGAGTCGTGTGCGCGTTCCGATGTCGTTCGGGAAATTCCAAACGGTACAGGTTTGCCGCGCACGGTCATCAACCTTTAGGGCGCACGACCACTGGTCGTGTGCCTCTGTTCGTGCACGTATAAATTTCAGTTTCCAAAGTTCTGTCTCGGGCAATCGCACGAGCGCTGGCAAGAGTGCGCACGACCAGTGGTCGTGCGACACTGATCGTGCGCAGTTGCTAGGTTTTCTGTCAGGTTTTCCAGGTTCGTTTCGCACGATCATCAGCCGATGAGTGCGCACGACCACTGATCGTGCGTCACTGATCGTGCGCTTTGTATATTTTCTTTTGATAGGCGAATTTAGCTGATTTCGAGTGCGGGAGTTTAGATACTCAAGTGGCAGGCAACTACTCGAGTTCTGGATCTTCTGCCTTGGTCGTTCGACTACCGTCGAGCTCCGTTTTCTTTAGTGGGTTTGTGGGTAGTAACTTTATTTTGGCGGCGAGTGAGGCTAGCTCGCTCAACGCCAAAGTTTAGGTAGGCACTGAGTGGGTTTCACTCAACGCCTAGTCGTGTTGGTTTATTTCAACACTCTTCCTTTACCTTGTATTTCATTTCCGAGTGGATTTCCAGTTGTATTTCTGGGTTTTCCTTGTCGGCCGTTTTCTTTATTTTCCTAAAGGCCGAATCATGGGTCGTGGTTAGTAGTGGTGGTTGTAGCTCTTTATGGGGGTGGAGTTGAGTGATATAGCCAAGGCCACCCATGTTTTCTTGCTCCAGGTACGGGCTGGGCATGTCGGGTGGAAGGTCCCTTGTGTTTTCACGTGTTGACCCTCGAGCTTTTGACTTGGACATGGTGGATTGGGGGACTGCGTTTGCCTTCGATCCGGTTCCTCGTTGTTGTTTTTGCTACTATCACTTCCCACAGTTTAGGGTGTTAGAAGTTTCTTCTTTGGTAGTTTGCAGCATTCGGGCTCTTGGCAGCCTAGTAGGCCCTACAGGATGTTGTTCCTGGGCTGGGTCGTTGCTGTTTCTTTGCACGTTGTGCATTTCTTGTTGTCCTGTTTTGGACAGTTGTGACTCTTTCTACTGCATGTTTTCTGTTATTTTGTCCTTTTGGTTGACTCTTTCATGCAGTTTTACCTTGATTTTTGCTTGCTGAGGTATTCTGTTTTCTTTTGGAATGCCTCAGGTTCTGAGCTGTAGCCAGTCTGGTGGCTAGTTGGAGGTGGTGTTGTTGGTGGACTCTTGGTCCTTGGAGTTCCGTTTACCTTGTTAGTGAGGTTGTTTTCAGTACTTTCTTACAGACATATAGGTGTGCTAGTGGGTTCGTGTCAGGTTGTTGGCGCCCACTGATAGTTTTTACCTTGTACTAGATATATACTATTGCTGCTACCATTTATTTTTCTGGAGATAGTCTACTTGCTTTGAGAAGGTTTTATTCTAGGTTGCTAGTTATTTTTAAACTATAATTATTATTATAAATGAAGCTCATGATCAGCATGTTTTGTAAACTTAATCACTATTTTCCAAATCACGTACGAAAACCGTTTTCTTATATATTATATAAATTAAATGTAGGATCTTGCATAGCATGAGTGGTTCTCTTGGGACCCTTATGTGCTCCTTAGGATGTCAAATCTAAATAAAGTATTTTTCCGCAGCGTATTAATATAGTTTTTCATATGTGGACTAGATGATCCACTGAGCCGAGGGATACAGACTCTAAACATAACTGATTTTCTATTCATTAAGCACATGATTTTCTTGCATGAAGATTGTAGTTGGTTTTGCCTGAGCGTCAGCAGTTATCCCCTGCTTGACGTGGCATCATGACGCGTGTTTTCTCTTACTCTGATAATTCTTAATTCGGAGAAAATGCGGGTTGTGACAGTTGGTATCAGAGGGAGGTTGCTTGACAAGTTAGTTGGGCAACCTTCCTTGGATGCTTTTAGTAGTTCAGCATCATGTCATTCACACACCGATATGTCATCAGCACGTCTTGGCAAAAGCACGAACACTACACTCATAGCATAATATGAAGTATACGGGGCATATTATGTAGTATGCGATGCATAATATGTGTTCGTATATGGATCCACCATAGGGGCTACATGTGAGGGTTATGTAGTATGGGATGCATAACCTCACCACATGACTGCGACTAGCACGTTTCTTTTTCGTTGCATGGAAATGTTATGTCGTATGGGATGCATAACATTTTCATGTGTACGCCGCTCATATCATGCATTAGGGCCTTTTTAAAATGCATAACACAAACATGCATATCATAACATTGCATAAGCACAACGCGCCGAGCTAAAGATTTGCAGGATGACATATGTACACACATAAGTTTTCAAACTAACATAAGTTCATGCATCTGATCTAGGCACAAGAGTTAGTAAGGTGGTGGTTAACCATCCTAGGTTAGGGCATATCATCTAATTATTGTGAAGAAGATAAACTCTCAGAGCAAGTTTAGCAGCTTTAAGTCTATCTCTACATATGTATTGTCTGTACTGGTAGTCGGTTCTAGTCGTGGGATTTGGATCTGATTTGCGTTATAATGATTTTTAGGATGGCTAGGCGTCCTGCGACTCGATCGACTCCCCTGTCTGAGGGTGAATCTTCTGGAGCTCAGAACGATGCGGTGATCGAGGGTCTGCGTCAGAGTAGCGAAGCTATGGGTAGGCAGTTGGAGGAGGTGCAAGCCCAGATTCAGTCTTTGGTGGCAGTTGTGGCAGGGCAGGCTCAGGGTGCGCAAGTTCCTGCAGGGGGGTTAGCTGTTCCTCCTCCTCCTGCACCCTTGAGGCCTCCAGTGGTGGTGCCAGCAGAGATGGCCTTCATCTCGCAGTTTCAGAGGCTGAGCCCTCCCACTTATGATGGGAAGGCAGATTTTATGGTGATAGATGACTGGCTGATCTCCATGGAGGAGATGTTCTCATACTCAGGGATTGCAGATGACCAGAGGGTGATGTTAGCCACCTATCAGCTCAAAGGTTTGGCTAAGAGTTGGTGGCTGAGAGAGAAGGAGAGCCTGGTAGCCGGATGCTCTTGGGAAGTGTTCAAGGAGATGCTGTTGAGGAAGTTCTTACCCTCGGTCGAGCGTGACCGCCTCATGAATGATTTCCTCTATCTGAAGCAAAGGCAGCTCACGGTGGGTGAGTATGAGATAGAGTTTGGTAAGTTGAGCCGTTTTGCCCCTGGATTGGTCAGCGTTGAGGCTGATCGAGTTAAGCGATTTCTCGGTAGTTTGAGGAGTGAGGTGCAGCAGTTGGCCAGTGCTTATGGGTCAGTGACTTATGCTGGAGTTGTAGAGGCTGCTCTTAAGGTTGAGGCCATTGAGACGGTGAAGAGCAGAGGCCAGCAGTTGAGGAAGGATAAGAGGAAGTTGGTAGAGGAGAAGAAACCCCTGGTACCCGATGCTGTTCCGGGAAAGAGGAGCAGGGTGGTGTGCAGTTTTTGTGGCCGGTCAGGCCATCCTATTGAGAGGTGTTTCAAGAAGGCGGCAGCTCAGAAGAAGGAGCAGGTTCATGCTATTCAGGGTGCTCCTGGGAGAGATGTCTCCTGTTCAGTTTGCAAGCGATCCGGGCATGATGCAGCCCAGTGTTGGTCCAGGGATAGAGTCTGCTATCAGTGTGGGCAGAAGGGTCACATTAAGTCGAGGTGTCCTCAGTTTCATCCAGCTCTTCCTGCAGTTCCTTTACAGGCTTTACCTCCACCTCAGCGTGTGGACAAGGGAAAAGGGAAGCTGAACGTGATTTCTTCCGAGGAGGCTCAGACTTCGACCCAGGTGATCTCAGGTTCGTAGTTGGTTGTTTTTCTTTCTAGCCTGGTAGTTTAGTTGCTAGATTGTTTGCGGTACTGTTGCGCTAGTTCCTTAGCTTTGTGCGTTCCTATATGGAAATTTAAGGTGAAGAACTGCTGGGCGCGTGTTCTGTTTGACTCCGGCGCTACCCACTCGTTCGTGGCTAGAGCCTTTGTGGAGCGTCATCGGTTGTCTCTAGATCGTGTTCGGGATTCCTTCCGTGTCAAGTTTCCCTCTGGTGAATCTGTGTTGTCAGATTTGGGTATTTTGGATTGCCCGGTTTTGTTGGGGGATTTTCTTGCGAAGATGGATCTGAATATGATTGATCTAGAGGACTTTGATGTCATTTTGGGCATGGACTGGCTCTCTCGGTATGATGCGGTCATTCAGTGCAAAGGAAAGTGCTTGGACTTCATCAGGGACGACGGTCAGCCCGGTAGCGTGTATGCTGATCCGTGTCAGGATTCTCCTGTTCTCTCTGCGGTATGTGTTCAGACATTGTTTCTTTCTAATTGTTGTGTTTGTTTAGTCTCGGCGGTTGGAACCGTTGTTAGCGTGCCACGCTTGGAGGAGATTCCTATTGTTCTTGGTTTCGCCGATGTTTTTCCTGATGATCTTCCTGGTATCCCTCCTGAGCGGGATGTGGAGTTTGTTATTGATTTGGAGCCGGATACGCGTCCTATTGCTAATGCGCCGTACCGGATGGCCCCTCGTGAGTTAGAGGAGTTGCGAATTCAGTTAGATGAGTTGTTGGCTAAAGGTTTTATTAGGCAGAGTTCGTCGCCTTGGGGTGCTCCTGTTTTGTTCGTAAAGAAGAAAGATGGGTCGATGCGGCTTTGCATCGACTATAGAGAGTTGAACAAGGTCACTATCAAGAACAGGTACCCTCTGCCGAGGATCGATGATTTATTTGACCAGTTGCGTGGTAGCACGGTGTTCTCCAAGATCGATCTTCGTTCGGGCTATCATCAGCTCAGGATCCGTGAGGCAGATATTCCACGGACTGCGTTTAGGTCGAGGCATGGGCACTTTGATTTTTTGGTGATGTCGTTTGGTATGACCAACGCACCATCAGCCTTCATGGATATGATGAACAGGGTGTTCAAGGATTTCCTAGACAAGTTCGTGGTGGTCTTCATTGATGACGTGTTGGTTTATTCTCGCAGTGCTGAGGAGCATGAGCAGCATTTGCGTTTGGTCCTGTCAGAGTTGAGGAACCACAAGTTATTCGCCAAGTTGAGCAAGTGCGAATTTTGGTTGCCTCAGGTTTCTTTTCTAGGCCACGTGATGAACAAGGATGGGATCTCGGTTGACCCAGAAAAGATTGCAGCAGTGACGGATTGGAGTAGGCCGAATACTCCTAAGGAGATCAGAAGTTTCTTAGGGTTGGCTGGCTATTACAGGAGATTCGTGGAGGGTTTCTCTTCTCTAGCCGCACCTTTGACAAGGCTGACTCAGAAGAATGTGGCTTTTGTTTGGAGCGAGAAGTGCGAAGAAGCTTTTCAGGAGTTAAAGAGGAGATTGTGTACTGCTCCCGTTCTGACCCTTCCTATTGAGGGCGTGGATTATGATGTGTATGTGGATGCTTCGCATATAGGACTGGGATGCGTATTAATGCAGGATGGAAAAGTAATTGCTTATGGGTCAAGGCAGTTGAAAACTCATGAGCGGAATTATCCTACACATGACCTTGAGTTTGCAGCGGTTATCTATGCGTTGAAGTTGTGGAGGCACTTACTTTATGGGGCTCAGTGCAAGATTTTTACTGACCATAAGAGCCTGAAGTACGTGTTCACGCAGAAGGAATTGAATCTGCGTCAGCGGCGGTGGCTTGAGTATGTGGCGGATTATGACGTAGAAATCCAGTACCATCCGGGCAAGGCCAATGTGGTGGCCGACGCCCTGAGCCGAAAGACGGGAAAGATCTTTAACCTCTCCGTCGATCGGTTAGTTGAGGAGTTCCTCCTTATGGATATTTTAGTGGGATGCTGTGGTTTGCAGAGTAGTTTGTCAGTGGCAGAGCCGTCCTGGATTTCTTTGACTAGACTGCATCAGAAGGACGATCCGGATCTGTTGCACCTTTTTACCAGGACAGAGAAGGGAGAGTTGCCAGATTTTTCTATTGATGATGCGGGTACTTTGAAGTACCGCGGCAGGTTTTGCATTCCCGCTGTTGGGGACATTAGGAGTATGATTTGCAGTGAGGCTCATGGTTCCAGCGTTGCCTACCATCCAGGATCTACGAAGATGTACCGTGACTTAAAGCAAATTGCTTGGTGGTATGGTATGAAAGGAGATATAGCCCGATATGTTGCTGAGTGTCACACTTGCAAGCGTGTGAAGGCCGATCATGGGAGGCCTGGTGGTAAGTTGACTCCGCTAGATATCCCGACTTGGAAGTGGGAGAGTATATTTATGGACTTCATTACGGGTTTACCAAAATCCCCGAGAGGATTTGATTCTGTTTGGGTTATAGTGGATAGATTGACGAAGTGTGCTCACTTCGTGCCTTATAAGATTGATTACCCGATGAAGAAGATAGCGGAGTTGTACTTGAATGAAGTCATCCGACTCCATGGTGTGCCGGTTAGCATCATTTCTGATCGAGACTCCCGGTTTACTTCTCGTTTTTGGCAGAGTCTGCAGGAGGGTTTGGGTACGGATCTGAGGTATTCTACTGCGTACCACCCTCAGACCAATGGGCAGACGGAGCGGGTCAATCAGATTATTGAGGATATGATCCGGTGCTATATTTTAGACCACGGTGGAGCGTGGGATGAGCGTCTGCGACTCATGGAATTTGCTTACAATAACAGTTATCAGGAAAGCTTGCAGATGGCTCCGTTCGAAGCTTTGTATGGGAGGCGCTGTAGGACTCCGTTGTTTTGGGCTGAGGCTGGTGAGAAGCCTTTATTGGGTCCTGATGCTCTGGAAGAGATGGAAGTCACCGTGAAGCTTATTCGTGAAAAACTTCGTTTAGCCCAGGAGAGGTATGAAAAGAACGCCAATCGGCGCAGGTCCGCCTTGGAGTTTTTAGTAGGGGATCATGTATACCTCAGGGTTTCTCCAATGGTTGGTGTAAAGAGATTTGGTAAAAATCGGAAATTGGACCCAAGGTATGTGGGCCCGTTTGAGGTTTTGGAGCGGATTGGTGTGTCTGCATATAGATTGGATTTGCCAGCGAACTTCCCTGGTGTTCATAATGTTTTTCATGTTAGCCAATTGCGGAAGTGTGTGCGCAGCAGTGGGCAACTCTTGGATGTTGTGCCCCAGTTAGAGCCCAACCTCTCTTTCGTTGAGGTGCCAGTTCGTATTTTGGATTCTCAGGAGCGTGTGCTGCGAAAGAAGTCCATACCGATGGTGAAAATTCTATGGAAAAATCAGGATTTGGAGAGCGCGACTTGGGAGCTAGAGTCGGCCATGAGGAGGGCGTACCCTCACCTGTTTCTCTGATTTGATCGGTATGTTTCCCTTTGTAACTTCTGTTTGTTACTTTTCCTTCTTTTGTAGGAGGGTTGTGCGTAAAGTTTCGGGACGAAACTTTCTTTTAGGGGGAGTGACTGTAACACCCCGTTTTTTCAGCGATTATTTTTATTCTCGTTTGGCGTTACGATGACGCGTTTCCGTGGCTTGTGCCATGTGTGGAGTACGGTTTAGCTCCTTAGAACTGAGTGCCCTGTTTGGTAGCCTGTTGGCAAGATCTCCCTAGCAAGCCGAGTCATTTTGGGTGACCCGGTGAGGCCTCTCGGGGGGATGTTGGTGTTTGGCTTTATTTGGGTATAACTCGAGTTCTGTTTGTCGAAAGTTAATTTCGACTTCGCCGTTGTGTTCGTAGCGTGGGTATTTAGCTACGGTGCGAATTTCGTCGAATTCCGAGATAGTTCGGTTTTCGCGTCGATTTGGTGCTTTATGTAATTTTGTAATTAATAATATAATTATATAATTATATATATATATATATATAGAATTAGAATGAAAGGATCGATCATCTTCCTCTTCACGATGAAACCGCCGGTCCTGTACGAGAGAACAGAGTAACCGCCTACCCTTCCCTTCGGACGCCGATTCCCGGAGCGTTTGTGGACGGAATTCGATTCCGAGAGTGGATTCGGATTGCTCTCGCCAAGACCTTCATTCCTGCGGTAAGAAATTCGATTTTCGTGGAGTTTTGGGAGGATTGGAATTTTCGGTTTTGGAAGTTTTCCGCCATTAATGGCCGAGTTTTTGTTCTAGGTGTTGCGGCCGTTTTGATCCGTGCGAAGAGGAGGAAAGCAGTCCAAAGCTTCGTTGTGAATTGAGGCAAGTGGTATTCTTGCCCTTGCCAAGTGTTTTCTTTGATTTTACTTGCTGAAATTGAAATCCCGGTTAGCCCAGGTTAGAGGCCTTGTTGTTCTCATTTTTTTTGCTAACTATAGGGCTTAGTTCTTCCTACTGAAACCCCCCCTATGTTGTGATGATTGGAATCCAAATTGTCAGCGTGAAGCCGTTGTTTCCCTTGCTCTGATTGTTGCTCTGGTTCGGGCATAGCCGAGAGGGAGAGTTAGGAGGGGGGGGGGGGTGTGGTTGCCAATTTTTGTTAAGGTATTATTCGAATGGTTAGGCATAGTTTGAATGGTAGTAGCGTGCGACGTTGATAGTTGTCTGCTGCTACTGCAGTGGCGTGAGTCGTGTGCGCGTTCCGGTGTCGTTCGGGAAATTCCAAACGGTACAGGTTTGCCGCGCACGGTCATCAACCTTTAGGGCGCACGACCACTGGTCGTGTGCCTCTGTTCGTGCGCGTATAAATTTCAGTTTCCAAAGTTCTGTCTTGGGCAATCGCACGAGCGCTGGCAAGAGTGCGCACGACCAGTGGTCGTGCGACACTGATCGTGCGCAGTTGCTAGGTTTTCTGTCAGGTTTTCCAGGTTCGTTTCGCACGATCATCAGCCGATGAGTGCGCACGACCACTGATCGTGCGTCACTGATCGTGCGCTTTGTATATTTTCTTTTGATAGGCGAATTTAGCTGATTTCGAGTGCGGGAGTTTAGATACTCAAGTGGCAGGCAACTACTCGAGTTCTGGATCTTCTGCCTTGGTCGTTCGACTACCGTCGAGCTCCGTTTTCTTTAGTGGGTTTGTGGGTAGTAACTTTATTTTGGCGGCGAGTGAGGCTAGCTCGCTCAACGCCAAAGTTTAGGTAGGCACTGAGTGGGTTTCACTCAACGCCTAGTCGTGTTGGTTTATTTCAACACTCTTCCTTTACCTTGTATTTCATTTCCGAGTGGATTTCCAGTTGTATTTCTGGGTTTTCCTTGTCGGCCGTTTTCTTTATTTTCCTAAAGGCCGAATCGTGGGTCGTGGTTAGTAGTGGTGGTTGTAGCTCTTTATGGGGGTGGAGTTGAGTGATATAGCCAAGGCCACCCATGTTTTCTTGCTCCAGGTACGGGCTGGGCATGTCGGGTGGAAGGTCCCTTGTGTTTTCACGTGTTGACCCTCGAGCTTTTGACTTGGACATGGTGGATTGGGGGACTGCGTTTGCCTTCGATCCGGTTCCTTGTTGTTGTTTTTGCTACTATCGCTTCCCACAGTTTATGGTGTTAGAAGTTTCTTCTTTGGTAGTTTGCAGCATTCGAGCTCTTGGCAGCCTAGTAGGCCCTGCAGGATGTTGTTCCTGGGCTGGGTCGTTGCTGTTTCTTTGCACGTTGTGCATTTCTTGTTGTCCTGTTTTGGACAGTTGTGACTCTTTCTACTGCATGTTTTCTGTTATTTTGTCCTTTTGGTTGACTCTTTCATGCAGTTTTACCTTGATTTTTGCTTGCTGAGGTATTCTGTTTTCTTTTGGAATGCCTCAGGTTCTGAGCTATAGCCAGTCTGGTGGCTAGTTGGAGGTGGTGTTGTTGGTGGACTCTTGGTCCTTGGAGTTCCGTTTACCTTGTTAGTGAGGTTGTTTTCAGTACTTTCTTACAGACATATAGGTGTGCTAGTGGGTTCGTGTCAGGTTGTTGGCGCCCACTGGTAGTTTTTACCTTGTACTAGATATATACTATTGCTGCTACCATTTATTTTTCTGGAGATAGTCTACTTGCTTTGAGAAGGTTTTATGCTAGGTTGCTAGTTATTTTTAAACTATAATTATTATTATAAATGAAGCTCATGATCAGCATGTTTTGTAAACTTAATCACTATTTTCCAAATCACGTACGAAAACCGTTTTCTTATATATTATATAAATTAAATATAGGATCTTGCATAGCATGAGTGGTTCTCTTGGGACCCTTATGTGCTCCTTAGGATGTCAAATCTAAATAAAGTATTTTTCCGCAGCGTATTAATATAGTTTTTCATATGTGGACTAGATGATCCACTGAGCCGAGGAATACGGACTCTAAACATAACTGATTTTCTATTCATTAAGCACATGATTTTCTTGCATGAAGATTGTAGTTGGTTTTGCCTGAGCGTCAGCAGTTATCCCCTGCTTGACGTGGCATCATGACGCGTGTTTTCTCTTACTCTGATAATTCTTAATTCGGAGAAAATGCGGGTTGTGACATGTACGTCCGCAATATTGTACGACTCCATGGGATTCCGAAGAGTATAGTCAGTGACCGGGATGGACGTTTCACGTCTAAGGATTGGCGGTTGGTGCAGAAGAGCTTGGGCACACAACTCAAGTTCAGTACGGCTTTTCATCCTCAAACCGATGGGCAAACTGAGAGAACGAACCGTACTTTGGAAGATATGCTAAGGATGTGTACTCTCGACTTCGGCAAGAAGTGGGAGGATCAACTCTTCATGGTGGAGTTTGCGTATAACAATAGTTACCAAGCTAGTATCAAGATGGCGCCATACGAAGCTCTGTATGGGAGGCGGTGTCGAACACCGATGTCTTGGATAGAGGCGGGAGACACCAAGCTTTTGGGGAAAGAAGTGGTAGCCGACGCTAGTGAGCTAGTGCGGACCATCCAAGAGCGCATGGAGGTAGCTCAAGATCGGCAGTCGAAGTATTTCAATGCTCGCCACAGGCATGTGGAATTCGCTGTGGGCGACTGGGTGTATCTTAAGATCTAGCCGTTCAAAGGCGTTTCGCGAATTCGCCGACTCAAGAAGGTGAGTCCGAGATTTTTGGGACCATTCAAGGTCATCGAGCGAGTGGGAGAGGCTGCGTACCGGTTGGCGTTATCCACAGAGCTAAGTGGATTGCATGACATTTTTCACGTCTCCGTCTTGAGGAAAGCATTGTTAGAAGCCAGCGTGGTGATTGAGCTGACGGCGGTGCCGGTAGAGGAAGACTTGAGGACGCGAGTTCGTCCAATCGGGATAGAAGACTCAGAGGTTCGGCAATTGCGGAACAAGGAGGTCAGACTCGTAAAGGTCCGTTGGGATAACTGTGGTTGCGAGGAGCTCTCATGGGAGCGAGAGCAAGCCATGCTAGAGGAGTACCCCGAGCTTTTCGCCTCAGGTACTGTTTAGTTTTGTTTACCTTCCATGTTTTAAATTTCGGGACGAAATTCTTTTAAGGGGGAGAGAGTTGTAACACCCCAAAACTCAAAAGAGGAACGGGTGATGTTTTAAGCCCAGTTTGGTTTTTGGAGCAGGTGTCACGGGCGTGATACGGGCGTGTCACGGGCGTGACACAGGCGTGTTCGGCCTCGGGTCGTGCGGTCGACGCTTTGGCGGTCGACGCTAGTCGAGTTGTAGAACACGGCCTAGGACACGGGCGTGTCCCAGGCCGTGTCACTCCAGGGATTCTGCAAGTGTGGTACACGGGCCGTGACACGGGCACAAACACGGGCGTGTCAAATTTGACACGGGCGTGTCTGATGCCGTGTCACAAGGCCGTGTACCTCTCTGACTGCGATATGGTGGTCGAGTGCACACGGGGGGCGTGACACGGGTCCCGACACGGGCGTGTCGCAAGCGACACGGGCGTGTCGCAAGCGACACGGGCGTGTCGGAGGCCGTGTCAAAGGCCGTGTGCTGGTTTTTCGACTCGATCGAGACGGCGAATGGGTGACACGGCCAGGCACACGGCCGTGTTGCAACCCGTGTTCGGCCCAGTTTTTGTGATTTTAGGCCGAATCGTGGCCGTCCGTTTCTTTGATTGAGATCCAACGGCTGGGGGCTAGGTCTGAGGGAATAAACTCGGGAATAGGGTTTGAAACCCTCACTTTTCTCCCATCTTTATCTCTCTTGATTCTAGAGAGAAGGGAGAGCAAGGAGGAGGAAGAAGGCCAAGATCCGGCCGCTGGCGAAGCTTCGGAGGTCCGTTTCGCGAGCGGAGTTCAGATCCGCGAAGTTGGGAGCGTTGCGGTGGTTTTCAACTGAGCAAATCTTCTCCATGGCGAGGAAGAGGGGACGGAAGGTAACGACACTTCTCCTCTCGGTTTTTAGGATTTAGGATGCTTGAATAGCATCCCCTTCCTTTCGTATTTTGAGCACCGAATCTCTCAAATGAGAGGGATTCGTGTAGCCTAGGTTCAAGAGGACCTCCGGGTTGAGTATGTTCATCCCGGCATGCTTTGCATTAGAGATCCGCTCCGTTAGCGGATTAGGCATTGTGGGTGAAGCCGTGGTCGCGATTGTTGGTCCGACCCGGTGATATTGCATAGCGAGTTTCGGGGTTTCAATAGAAACCCACAGCGGCAATAAGCCGTTGTATGTATGCGTTTTCCCCCTCATATTTGAGTGAGTACTCGTAGTCGGAACCGAACAAGGTTAGCTCTGCTTTGTGCGGTAGATGGTTTCCTTGGAGCACAGGAAAGACACGGTGCGAGTGGCGATTGGGGTGGGGAAACCTTTGCTTGTGTTGTGCTATGGCGCGGCTATGTCTCCGTGGTCGGCTGGCTATCCCGTGGCGTGCAAGTCATGTGGGGGAAGTGTCCCGGCTAGACTAGCCCCTTTTGTGGACTAACGAGAATGTCGAGCGGAGGACAAGCCCGGGCAATGTGGCCATGAGTGGGTGGGGTCCAGCAAGGCTTTTTAGAGTCTGTCAGTGTGAGACGGAACCCTGACGTGCGAAGTCAGAATGTGCGGGCAAGCCCCGGGGTATATGACCCTTGTGCGGGTGGGGCCTTTGCAAGGTTCCATGTGATGGCGTGTGTGTCGTTAGGGACATGGTGGTTCCCTTGTGTTTGCAGCTTAAAGCCAATGGGGAAACGGAAGTACCCAGTGTTTGATGTTGTGCTAGATGCATACGAACTAGGGTGCCTTGGGTGAAACCCGGGTTGCATTCATGCTGCATAGTAGGCCCTTTCACTTTGTACAAAACATAGAGAACATGTATGCTGTATGAGACATCCAAGCCTGTTTTACCGCTTTATTATACATATTATTTTATTATACGAAGTGCTAACTTGCAGGTGGAGTGGTACCCCGGGGTCCGTTAGGGACGTCCGGGAGGAGATGTGTTTGTTACACAGTAGAGGTCAGCCTTTGGTTGACCCACGTTACTTCATATCCTCACAGGGCAAGGATCGCATGCAGGAGCCAGTGCGTCGGGCGAAATGCCCTAAGCCTCATGAAGTGTTGCTGTGCTTGACTATTTTCTTTTCCTTATTTTGCTGATGTTGGTTGATTATGTCCGGCTTGCATGCCGAGGTAGCCTAGGGGTGCTTGGCACTTTTATATTTGGACTTATATTGTGTAAGTCCTTAAGGCCATTTGATACTCTTTGTTAAAGTGGATAACTTCTGTCGGTTTATGTTCTGTTTCCGCTGTGTTTGTCTGGAGTTTTGAGATTGGGTAGTTTTCATATCATCTTTTAATACTAAAGCTGTGGCGTCCGTATGTTGTGGGGCCCCGGCCGGACCCATATTATATGGTCTTTACAAGGGAGGTGTTACAATTCTACTACTTCAAGAGTTCGACTTGGAAATCCGGGATAAGAAAGGAGCCGAAAATCTTGCGGCCGATCATTTATCTCGTTTAGAAAATCCATTTATTGAAGAATTAAATGAAAAATCTTTTAACGACTCTTTTCCGGATGAAAAAATTTTAAAAATCATTTCTTCATCTTCTACGCCTTGGTTTGCCAATATTACAAATTATTTATTGGCACGCATCCTCCCAAAAGATTTTTCTTTTCAACAAAAGAAGAAATTCTTTTCTGATTTGAAAAATTACTTTTGGGAGGACCCATTTCTCTTTAGAGTATGTGCGGACCAAGTAGTACGAAGATGTTTTTCGTTTGAAGAAGGTCAAAATATTTGTAAACATGTACATGAAGGACCGACCGGTGGCAATTATCAAGCCAATCAGACCGCTCACAAAGATCTTAGTGCAGGCTATTATTGGCCTAGCCTTTTCAAAGATGCTCAATCTTAGGTGAGACTGTGCGATAGTTGCCAACGGACCGGAAATATTTCTAATAATAATGAAATGACGGAAAACTATTTTCTTGAATGCGAAGTTTTTGATCTTTGGGGAATAGATTTTGTAGGCCCCCTTCCTTCAAGTTGTGGTAATAAATACATTCTAGTTGCGGTTGATTATGTTTCCCGATGGGTGGAAGCCCAAGCTCTTCCTACGAATGATTCCCGTGTGATTATTTCTTTTCTTAAAAAATTATTTTCTCGATTTGGCATGCCTAGGGCGATCGTTAGTGATAGGGGTCGCATTTTTGTAAGGCCCAACTTTCAAAAAATTTATTAAAATATGGCGTTACGCATAAGCTTTCCACCGCATACCACCCCCAAACTAACGGCCAAGTCGAAGTTGTTAACCGAGAAATAAAGCGTATATTGGAAAAACCCGTTTCTTCTTCTAAAAAAGATTGGTCTTTAAAACTCGACGACGCTCTTTGGGCTTATCAAACGGCTTACAAAACCGCCATCGGTTGTACTCCGTATCGATTAGTCTATGGAAAATCGTGTCACTTACCGGTAGAACTAGAACACCGTGCTTTTTGGGCCTTAAAATTTTTAAATATTGATCCTCACTCTGTCGCCGAACATCACAAATTCCAACTAAACGAACTCGACGAGTGGCGCTCCAACGCTTATGAAAATAACAAAATTTATAAAGAGCGAATGAAGCACTTTCACGATAAAAATTTAAGGCACCCAAAAACATTTAAACCGGGCGACCGAGTCTTACTTTATAATTCTCGCTTACGCTTATTTTCCGGAAAATTGAAATCACGTTGGTCTGGCCCATTTATGGTGAAAGAAGTTTTTCTATATGGTACTGTGTTGCTTTCACACCCTGACAAGGGTGATTTTAAAGTTAATGGTAAGCGTCTTAAACTATATTATTCTGGTGATGTTATTGCCGAGGACAATGATGTTGTTTTTCTTCCAAACACTATGTAATTTTTATTATTCTTTTTTTTCTTTTGTCTTTTTTTTTTCTCCTTTTGCATTTTTTTTCTTTGTTCCGGCGGCTCCTACGAATTGGTCACTTGATCGTCTGCTTCAACGTTGCTGATTTTTATGATGATTCAAGCCAAGTTTCAAGATGTTCTACAAAAGAAGCATGAGGAAGCAGAATCAACCTTCAGACTCGCCAATTCAGGGAAGTGCATGTTTTATTTTCAATTTCTTTTATTTCTTCTTTTTAACATCGAGGATGATGTTTTCCCCAAGTCCGGTGGGATTGAGTTAGTTTGAATTTTGTGTTGTTTTGTTTTGTTTTATTTATATTAGAAAAGTTCAAAAAGAAAATCATATCAAATTTAGGTAAAAAAATTTTCATAAAAAGAAAAGTTTTATGTTCTTTCATTATCTCAAATATATATAAAAATACAAAAAAATAGAAAAACCAAAAATCAAAAAAATTTAGCAAATTGAAATCTAATTTCTTGGAGAGGGCGATTTGAGC
This sequence comes from Platanthera zijinensis, assembly GCA_039513925.1. Taxonomy (NCBI): domain Eukaryota; kingdom Viridiplantae; phylum Streptophyta; class Magnoliopsida; order Asparagales; family Orchidaceae; genus Platanthera; species Platanthera zijinensis. Next base: position 134,580,931 of record CM077081.1, read on the forward strand.
TTTCATCCTATCTCATCCCATAGTACCTTGCGAACCCTTCACTGGGTAGCCCTTGGGAAGTCCAAGAAGAAAAAAAAATTTATTTAAGCTTATGTTTATGTTATTATGTTATTAAAAAAAAACACAAAAAAAGATAATTTTTTAACAAACAAAAAATTAGGAAACTTAAAATTTGAAAACCATCATAAATTATTTCCTATCATTATTTTAGTATGTTTCTTTGAGTGTTGTGTAGGCTCATGCAGTATTCTTAATCATTGGTAGTATGTTTGGATAGAGTCTAGTTTAACTATTGTACTCTTGCATATCTTCATTTTGTCATTTTCTCTTTCATAAAATTTGGTATCAGTTTTATTTTAATGAAATAATGATGTTGTAGTTATCTCTTCTAATCTAAGTGTAATAGCTTGCTTATTTTGTTAGACGATATTATTAGACACTCACTCGCAAGGTAGTCTTTCTTGGTGGCTAGAACTTGCCTCTAGCGACTCTCGAAACATTTGCATAAGTTTGTCATGATCTTTTTGAAGTCATTTAGGCCACCTTTTGGATCGTTTGTGCCTTTTTGCCCACCATAGAAATTCACTTTGTTAAACAATTTTGGGCCTTTCCTAATTTTCTTTGTTAGCTCCACCTTTCATTTTTCACCAAAGCCAAACCATCTATCCTATGATCACACTAAATATTTGAGTTTTATTAAAATTTTGTGTTGTGTTTTTTTATATTGTGAAAAAAGGAGAATTTTCACATTTATATTTGGAGCTATTTTGTATGAAAAAAATAAAAAAAATCAAGTGAAAAAGAATTTCATTGGCCAATTTTGAAAGAAAAATATTCATGGCCTTATGTTTCAAAAAAAAGGAGAGCTTTGTTGTAAAATTTTCTTTTTGATTTAGGGTTCTATTTTAAAATTTCATAAAACTCTCACCTTGATTTAGTGTGATCTTTAGCCTTCGTGTTTATCTTTTGATTTCCAAATCCTTATCATTTACCTAAGCCAAATTTTATTCCTAATGAAAGCCCTTTTGATCTTTAAGTCATTACCTTGTGTAGTGGAGAGAGTGTGACCGGGCAAGCCTATGGTCACCATCATTGATGGATTTCTTTGGAGGTTATCTTTGAGTGTTTTGTAGAATAATCGAAGTCTAGCAACTTGTTGTTTGTTCAATGCACTTATTTTGGTTGAATCGCTACATTTGTTATGTTTGTTAGGTAACATGTTGATGCCTTATTTTTATGTTGGTAGAAAATTTACAATCTAAGTATATGCCATAGTAATATTTTTAATCTCTTCTTTATTCTCCTCTACATTGATTTCTATCGCCGCACTCATTGGTAGCATATTAATTTCGATAGTTTAATTTTTGTTTTGGTGTTCTTTAAAAATTTTTTTGTTAATTTAACTTATATTTTAAGTCTTGTTTTGCTTGAGGACAAGCAAAGGCTTAAGTCTGGTGGGATTTGATGACGCATATTTTGACTAAAATATGTTCATCATTATTATTATATTTATATTATTAATTATATGTATTTACTCTTAATTTTAATATAATTATCTAATTATTAATATATCATAATTATTTATACTAATATCGTTTTATTTTATTTTGTGACAGGCCTGGGGGGAATTCGACACGATTCGACGTAAAATGCCCGCTGTATATTTTTATCCTTCCATGGTTGCTATAAAAGGAGCATGAGGCCAAGGCTTTTGGAGGAGGAAAAAAAAAGTGTTAGAGTTGGAGAAGAGAGCAAGTTCAAGAGAGAGAGAGAGTTCTACCTTGTATGAGAGTTTCTTTTGTGTTGTTTCTTATGCTTTAATTTTCATTGTGTTGTGTACTTTTGTTATTTCCTTTCTAATGAAAATACAAACTTTTTATTTCATTGTTGTTGTTTTCTTTATCATGAGTAGCTAAATCCTTTCTTAGTACTTGATTGGTTTATATTGGGATGCAGATTTAATTATAATCTTTCCTCTCTAATTTTTGAATTTCTCATTGCGATTTATTTCTGATTAAAATTTGAGGGCGGGTTTATATTGCTAGTATATAAAATGTCGCTATCCAATTGGAAGTCTAGTTAGCCGAGAGGCTCGTGAATGTCATGGATCGCTCGGAAATAAAGAGATTTTGATATTTTTCTTTGAGAATTGAGATTATCAAATCTTTTGGATTTGGGATTTATCGTTCATGCAATTTTAAATGACTTTCAAATTTTAAGAGATTATGTTTGAAATGTTTTTAAAATTAGGCGGTAGTTCTCTAGTGAGTTGCTATTGTATTTTTCAATCCCCAATCGAAACAAATTCTCAAGAATTAGAACGCATCTTTTATAATCGGATTCCCAAGAACGCCCAATCAAGTGCTAAGGCTTTTAAATCGTGAATTTTCTCGTTAGTCAACTCTCTTCATTTTTACAAAAACCAAAAACCAATTTTCGCTCGATAAGTTAATAGTTCCACCTTGTGAGTAGAAGTACTCAAAAGACCCGGGAAATATGACACTTGATCATACTACATGCGATAGGTGCACTTGCCTACTACAACAATCAGATATTAAGCATTAGCTACCAGGCTTAGTAATTTCAAAATACAGTATTGCGAGAAATCGAAAACAGCATATGTAAAGAAAATATAATAGATACAATTTTTAATTATACTACGAAGTTTATAACTTTCGACAGGCATAAATAAATATTGTAACTACGCAAAAATAGAATTTTTGAGAATCGTTCGGTCATACGTAGGAAGAAAGTAGGCAGGCCACTCAGTTGAGCATTGCCAATGACAGGGGCTCGGGATCACCTCCAAAGAAATCCATCAATATCGGGTACCATACGCTTGCCCATTCACACTCTCTCTACAATGCTAGTTTGACTCAAACGTGTATCCGTAGGACTTTAGTAAAATAATGGAGCTTGGGTATATACGTAGGTAAGGACGCAAAAGGATAAAAACGATGGCTACGCACAACCCAATTGAGCTCATACAAAATAAATCCTCTCACCAATAAAACATGCAGGTGCACCACACAACAAGACTTGAACTTGCCAACACGGGTGTGCGCACCGCCTATCTCAACAACAATAACAAAAAAAGACTCTTCATTTTAACTTTCTAATTTTATATCAATCAGCACATATTTTTTTCTTTTCTTTATCCAGATTTTTATAATACACTTTAAGCCAAATTTTCAAGAAAACTTCACCGCAAAACCGCATTACAACACCACAGCAACAACATCAATGGAAGAATTAACATACTACTACGTCGAGATTGGGGTGTGCAACTGGGAAAGCTTTAAGGCTCTTGTGATCGCGAAGTGGGGCTAAATAAACAGGAGCGGTGGGATAAAAATAGGCTAACAAGGATTATCGTTAGGATTGGTACAAGGCTCAACCGGGCCAAAAAGATGGACTACATCACGCTCACGCTAGACTAACCATGCACCAAAGCTTCAAGAGTAGCTTGGGGAAAGTTCTTAGCCACCGAGAAAGATGATCCTTCCTCCCGACTCAAGCAAGATGAGGCTAGTGATGGCTACACACATTCCTACACCACCGTTTGATTACTCCAGATTCAACAATTTTCAGTAGTACAAAAAGTATTTACAAATGCAGAAAAGTATAGACCTATGAGCATAAAGAAAAATTAAATCTATACTATTTCTACACACCATGAGTACATGATTAGGAGCATTGCATGAGTTTCACACTACTCTATCCTAAAATCATAATCCAGCACCACTATTTTAAAGTTAACACAAAAGAAATAAATTTGACATGAGCCGAGCGCGTGCTTAACATCACGCTCATGTGGTTTAGGGTGCACGATGCAGACATGATAATATAAAAACAGAAAATGAAAATATACTTTTGGTATGAAAGTATAAAAAGTGCATGTGCATAGGTAACCCGCATAACTCTCCCCCACCAGACTTAAACTAAACGACCTATCCAAGATTTGCAATAAAAATAGAAAAATAAATGTTGGGGGAGATGTTACCCCATGCTCAGCAAATGAGCATACCATAAGATTGACGTTAATTTCAGAAGAAAATCCACGGCCCAAACGAACTCCACCTGCACAAAAGAATATATCTAACCACGCATACTAAAAACATATAATCACAGCAATATAATTGAACAAATTAAAAGCGGCAAAATTGGTTTGTCTCCCATAAGCCTTTTTCTTTACCGTCCTTAAAGTGGATCAAATACCTATATTAGTAGTTATATAAATATTGTTCAGAGCATAAGTTCAAAATGTAAGGAAAAAGTCTACAGCTAAACACAAAATTAAGCAATAAATGAAACTATAAAAAGCAGGAAACGGGCCCCGTAGATCCTTCACTCCTCAACTGAATGCTGACTTATGATAGATCCTCCCAATCAAGCGAGATGAGGGCGAGACGAATGCTTTAGGGCCCAGTGAAGACGAATCTCCCCTGCCCCTAACCTCTTCCTTCTTACGCCGGCGGGAAAAATTCTGCGCCTTACGCTTGAGCTATTCTTTTCTTTTCAGATCCATAGATGGGGATCCCCAGGGTAGTATAACAACACCAACCAATTCAGCAGCATGTCTATCTTTCTCATCCGGGGGCATCCTTTCCTCACCTGCGACAGGTGAAAGATCAGCCCAAGTCACCTGTTTATGAGTCTTACAAAATTTGTTTGAAATAAAAGAAGTTTTTAAGTCTATCTTCTGCACGCTCTGAATAGCCGTGCTCAGCTCACGTTCCTTACTATTCGAGTCTTGTTTCACTTCCAGTAACTCCGTAGTTGTTTTTGCTTCAGCAAACATAACCATTTCTTCCACTTTCACAGCCTTATCTTCCCATTTAGCAGAACACCTGTCTCAAAAGCAATGGATAAATCAATAAATAACAAAACATTCAATTTCCGAAGTTCTCCAGGTTCATTTGAAATTATAGGGGGAAGTGACGGTGGTAAAGGCAAATTGACCTTGGAAGCCAAGATGACACCGCTCGTATTAAATTGCAGTGTAGCTTCACTAGCTTTTGGAATGGGACCCCTAAGATTGGTTTTGATGTATTTCCCATGGGTCCTAACACCTGAAAGTCAGTGACTACAACAACCCCATTCAGAATCACTTCCACCTCTTTAATCTCTCCATCGGTCTTTACTACAGATCCATCAGCTAGCACTAGTGACTTCCAGTCATTGTATTTGATATTTAAATTCAGTTTTTCAACATCTTGCAAAGCAAGAATGTTGCACGATGATCCAGAATAACATATAGCCATCGTCTCTACCTCATTAATCTCACACTGAACCGCCATTTCATTTTTATTTCACTCATCCGCCTCCCCAGCACTCTTCCCTTGGTCATGAGAATTTTTCTCTGTATCACTTTGGAGGGTGCCGTGAGTATGCTCGGAGAACACATGGGCCAATTGCCCCAGCTGTGTATCCAAATTCCTCATGGAAGCAGTTTGAGTGGCCATATTAGATTGAGCCATCTCAACAAACTTCTCCATCATTTCCTCCAACGCACTATTACGAGTCCCTTGCACGTTCGGATTATTACCCATATGCAGCGGTCACGGCTGGCTACTAGAGGCTAGAGCATCAAATTGATGCTGGCCTCCCTGCCACCTTTTACCGGTGGCATTTTGATTCCATGAGAAATTATGATGATTTTTCACGCTGGGGTTATACGCATTATTATAAGAAGCAATGTGGTTTTGATTATTTATAAAATTTATTATCTCGTCAGAGGTTATACCTGACGGCTTAGCAAATGTCTCTCCAGTAGTGCACTCATAAGCATGATGGTCGGGGTTACCACAACCTTGACACGAAATGTTCATAAACCGCGTTGGAGGAGGGGTTGATCTTGTCAGCATCATCCTTCCATCAATCGTCGGATGGCTCGCCTCAGCTTGCTGCACCACATTCACCTCAAACTTAATAGATTTCTCGCCCCCTAGGAGCATTTCTTCCGGCGGTCCAGTATGTGATATGGGAGGCAGTGTCGCGAAGCAACCTTAATGCCTCGTCAAGAGATAGGTTCATTATTGTGCCTCCAGCTGCTACGTCGATCATAGCCCTGAAATTAGGCTCAATAACAAAATTGAATATTTCAACTAAATTCCACGGCTCATAGTCGTGCTGGGGGCATCGACGCTACAGGCCAGCGAATCTCTCCCATTCCTCAGATAACGTTTCTTGGTCTAGCTACCGAAAGGTTGCAATATCCCTATGCGCATTCACAATCTTATCCACCGGGTGGAACTTAGCCAATAACTTAGAGGACATGGCCTCCCATGTAGTATCGGTCCCTAGAACAATAGTAAGGAGCCAGGTTTTGTCCTTGTACTTAAGAAAAAATGGGAACAGACTCAGCTTTAATACATCATCAGAAATACCAACATATCGGAATGTGCTGCAAATCTCCGAGAACTCCGCCAGATAGAGCTGTGGATCCTCACTCGGCAGGCCCGAGATTTGAGTATTATTTCGTATCATATTGAGGATGGCGGGTTTAATCTCGAAGTGGTTGTTTACGATGGACGGTCCGAAGCCAGGGTAAACACTTCTCGCACTAATGGTTGTGAAATCACCAATTATCCTAACGTATGGCTGGACCACCTCTTGGCCCTCAACAACCCGTTCACCATGGACATTTCCTCCTTGGCCAAGATCCCTTATCATTTCATCAGCAGTAGCACGCCGGCGAGCTCACATCGCTCGTACGGTCTCAAGATCAACTCTCAAATCATCACCCCTATCACCAGGGTTCAGATCTGTTATACAACACAGTAAAAAAATGATCAAAATACTAAAAACACTTGCAGAACTTTTCTAGTAGAAAAGTACACAAATCGGTTGCACTCCCCGGCAACGGTGCCAAAAATTGATGCAGTCACGACAAGTGTACCGATCATTGTCAATTAATAAAGTTGAGGAGTTGAATCACCGGATATCGATCTCTCGAGGAGTGCAAGTAGGGAGTGTGATTTTGCTATTGAAAGAGTTATAGCAAGTGTCAACCAAGCAAGGGGTTGATTTTGGGTTTCCTAATTTTAACACTAACAAAACTAATTCGGGTCGTCGTCACCGCATCGTTTTGGTGGTTTACTCAAGACAGTAATATTAAAGATGGATAAACCAATGAGGGTCGCAATCACCTCTTCTCCACGCACGCTTCTAGCAATTGCTAGAGCGACACTATCTCAACAAGAACAAGAAAAACTGAAGCTCATCAACACAATCAAGAACTAAGATATAACAACACATAGACATGTTGATTTACTTTATCTAAACCGTATTCTTACACATCAATCCAACATCCAAATAAGCTGAAGAAAAATACTACAAGTGAAGGGGAAGAGAAACTACCAAACACACGAAGGCTTTCCAAGATTCGCGGTCGGAGTCAAGGGTTGTCGGGCCTTGTCCGAGCTTGGTCTACGGATGATGTCCGGGGTACAGAAGGGTTTTCACCTCCTTCCAATAACCCATCTTATTCGTGAATAATCACTGGGCTAAATCTATCCTGAGAACTCCACGAATGTAGCCTCTCAAGAGCTTGAAATAGAGCTTGGAGTTTGGAGAAGACAATTGTGGTCGGAGATGAAGCTATTGGAAGCTTTTAGAGGAAGAATGGCGGTTGGATCAACTCTTCAAGGAGGAGAGAGAAAATGATGGATGGAGGGAAGTTTTCCTATTCAGAGGAGAAGAAAAGGCGGGCTGGATCGGACTTGTTCTCTGGGATAATGAAATCTGTGTCTTAAATAGAAAAATCATAAATAATGGTCACACACGGTTTTGACCGTGGATATTAACTTTCAGAATAAGCCTACGGAAGGGGAAGCGTTGACCCATGCGTTTTACTCATGCACGAACATTTCTGCCCGTGCGTGAAGGAAATCGCACGGGTAAGACCAGAAAGCTTGAATTCAAGGCAAGATGGTGGAACTGTCCGTTTTACTCATGCACGGGCGCTGTCGCCCGTACGTGAACAAATCGCATGATTAACCACAGAATGGCACAACCAAGAAATCAACAGGAAAACTGTGTGTTTCCTTCGTGCACGGTTCAGAAGAAACCGTGTGTTAACCATTCGTGAAAATCATTGAGCTTCACTCGATAATTTCAAGTACAACAAAACGCACGATCAGGAAGAAATGTGTGCTAAGAAAATGCACGACCATGCATTTTCCACAAGACTGAATTCCAGACATGGGTGAAATGCACCACCTACACTCAAACAAACAAAACCAAAGAAAACCCAACAGCGTCACAGAAATGAAATGAAAAGAGCCGAAAAGGGCATTGCGGAGCACCATGTGCTTACCCCCGAAAATAGAATGCACAATTGCACACCCAAGGGCCAAAATAGCACACAAAGTTGTCAATGACCAGGCGATGCAAATATAACCGATAACTGGTTGTAATGTAGTGCATGAGTGAGAAAATAACCCTAGATGAGTCCGAAAAACCCTATAAATATCAGACTCATCAGTAGGCCTTCTGATTGCTTGTTCATCTTCTAGAAGCATTTAGACAGAAGTTGATGGATTGTCTCTTGAAAGCCCTGAAGCAAAAACTGATGAAGAACTTGAGTTGTATAAGAGCTGTTCTTCTTTCAGCTTTCTGTGAATTATTCTTTTTGTACCAGCTTTCTAACTTTTTTTTTCTTTCTTGAAAAGATAATCCTTATATATTCCTTACAGATTCCAGCCTTTGAATTTTTAATTCCTTTCCTTGTCTGACAATATAAATTCTGGGAGTTGAACGGCAAGAATTTTTCTTTAATGAGTGTCCCCAGCTGTCCTAGTAAAATAATCCAAGTAATAACTCTGTGAAGTCCATAATTAATGCTGTCATGGAACGGCTATATTCATAAGAATATTATGCATTAATTATCAGAGAATTACAAAAATATTATAATTTGAAATTCATCTTCCATAGTTGAACTTAAATCATCAAAGAATTAGTCGAATTGAACCTGGGAGAAATTGTTGAACTCAGCAAATTTTTCGTCGAGCTGAGCTCCAAGATCGTCGAGCTGAGATTTTTCTTTCGTCGAGCTGAGAATTCTCATTTGTCGAGCAGAGCTCCGAGAATGTGGAGCTGAAAAAGTACTTGCAAAACTGAGCTCCAAGTTCATCGAGCTGAGATAGTCCTTTGTCGAGCTGAAGTTCTGATGTGAGATCAGAGATCTTCAATCTCAACAAGACTTCCTTCAAGCTCAACTCAGAGAAGGAACTATGAGTTCGACGATCTGAGATTGATGATTGTCGAGTTGAGTTCAGCTATCGTCGAGTGACTTTTTTTGCAATATTTAAACTGTCATGTATCTAAAGTCTTGAGTCTTTGAAGCCTTCTGATGGCAGGTTTCAATAATATAACCTAATGTGACTAACCTTAACCCAAGAACTAACAAATGGCCCTAGGCTATACATGTTTGGTCAACAAACCTAAAAATGAACCTGGCCCAAATCCAAACTGGGGTTCCAACAATCTCCCCCTATTTGGGTGAGATCACTATACAAAAATAAAAATAAAGAAAATCACAAAGCAATAAAAATATCTGAAAGAATTTTAAATCATTCAGAAGATTTGAACAAATGTTCCTTATAGATATAATACACAACAATAAAGTTTAAAATGCAAAATCAGAATATTATAAGTTTTTCTTAGAATCATCAGTAGAGGGATCTGAAGCAGGTTTTGTGAAAACCATTATCCTTATTGGGTCTTCTGCTTCTCTTTGGGTCATCTTCATTTCTTGAACCCCAAGAATCTTCACAGTTGCAGCTCTGGGCACTACAGCTTCTGGATGCAAATTCATATATGTATCAACATTAAAAAGATTTTTTACCTTATATTTGTCCAGTTCTTTATTTCTGTAAGAAGACATGGTTTTAAACTAAGAGGGATATTTTCCTTCCTCCTTGGCCTTTCTTATCTGAGATAGAGCTATCGGCTCATTGAACCTGGCCATTCTATAGTTTGGATCCAATTTTGGATCATAAGCTGGAGAAGGAGGTTTATTTAGACTAGATTCTTCTTTTTGAACATCTTGAACTTTCTAATGTGGTTTTCTCTATTGGCTGCTAGATTGAGACTATGACCTTGAAGATCTTTCCTTGCTGCTATGAGTTGGTATTGATTGATAAGAATAAGAAGTAAACCTTTGAGCTTGAGAAATGTTTCCTGCTAATCTTGCTGTAGGAGGAGGAGGAGGTCTTCTCCAAGAATTCTTAGGTGGAGAACAATATCTCTTCATCTTCTTTCTTCTCTTTTGCTAATTCTTAGTCAGTCTCATCCAGTAGGGAGTATCTGGAGTTAGAGTAATGTTGTGCAGAATGTAGTAGGGAGTGTAACTTATGGGATTTTGTATAAGTGCAGCCTTTGCTGGAACTTTCTTCTTTGCTTTTCTCTTCTTAGAATCAAATTTTTCTGAATCATCAGAATCATCATCTTAATCACTAGATTCATCCGTAGGATAATCATATAATGAATCTATTTGCTTAAACAAGTCAGCTTAATCCTTGGCTTGAACTTCTTGCTCTTTAGATATAATATCTGTAATAACTTGAGCGTGAATATAGTCACTTTCTACATCCATATCTTGAAACATAATTTCATCAAGATCTGGCATGAGGGACTCAGCCCAGCCAAAAGTTTGAGGAGAAAAATTCTTTGGCTCTAGAACACTTACTGATATAATCTCAGAGGAAATACTAGATGAAATTTTATTTAAGCTATTTCTAATTTCTTCTAACACGGAAGAATTAACTTGAGCAGAATAGCAAACAATTGCTCTAGAATAATCAGATACTGCTGAATCAAAAGCTGGTATATTTCTACTATAAACTGTATCGAATGAATGCAATAAAGAATGAATATCAATTAAGAGATTTATAATGAAATTACCAATAATGTATATTATTGTATCAACTAATTCTTCTTCTTAGAAAACCATCTTAGTATAATCATAAATAATTTCAATTATCTCTATTGCTAGAATTGCTGCTATTGGAATAGTTGCTTAAGTTTTTGCTGCTGCTACTGGATGAGCTTCTTCATTGGACATCTCCCCTGCCTGGTTTAAGAAAGACCCGAACCTAGGACCCTAGAAGAAGGGACAGAAGAGGAGGAAGTTAATTGAGCAGAAAGTAGGGATATAGAATCAGTGAGAGGGGCAATAGCCTCAGAAATTAACTTCTTAAGAGTGGGAGTGATGAATTTGAGAAGATCATTTGAGAAGTCAAAAAAATCTAGATACATTATATCAGGAGTAGATGGGGTATAGGTCGATTGGAGACCACAGTTGGAACAGACAGAGAATCCTTGAGGGAAGTCTTACTGTAGGAAGGTTGGGAATGTTTGTGGAAGATTTGATGGAGGGATGGCATCAAAAAGTTCATCTTGAACAGGTGAATGTTGTGGAGATAGAGATGAGAGTAGATTGAATGTAAGGAATGACATAGGTTGATCTGGATGAGTAGATGAGTATGGGAGATCATCAATATGTGATGGTTGAGGTGATTGAGGAGGTGGAGATGGTTTATACTCAGAAATATAGATTGGTGATTATGGTTGAGATGGAGATTATGATGGTGAGACTTGAGGAATGGAGGTAGAAGGTTGTTGAAGTGGAGTTGATTAAGGATATATAGAATGAGGTGGAGATGGAGGAGGAGAAGGATCTTCTTCTGGGGTTGGTGAAGTAGATATTTCAGCATATGTGTCCTCTAAAGCAATCCTGGAGGAGGAGGCCCTAGAGGGCTTGGGGATAATCCTCTCCCATCTACAAAATAGGGCAGAGGTAAGCCTCTTAGAGGAATTAATGAAAATGGGGCGACCAATAATTCTTGAACCTTTGCTTGGAGGAAGATTCCCAGAACTCTTCCAAAATTCACATCCTTCTTACTGATTTTCTTTTTAATCAAATCAAATAGAATTCCTCCCCAGTTCATTGATTATATATTAACCAAGGCACACATCATTTAAATTGGTGTCTGGTAATATGATCATGAGCAGAGTGTTTTCCTAACAACATTTTTCCAACAATATCTGCCAAGAATCTATATTCTATTGATAAATTTTTCTTAAGGAGGTGGTTAAGGTTTCCTTCAGTATGACCTAACCTTTCTAGCATTTCATTAATTTCACTTCTAAATGAATCTATTTCATCTTAACCATTAACAAACTCAAAAACTTCCGTCAAAAGTTCTGGAGAAAGAGGAACCTTGTGTCCTGAAATCATTCCAATAAGAACTGGTGTTTCCAGAATATTTACTATATAACCCATTCTTTGATCTCTATCACTGGAAGTTTAATCCTTGTTGTTATTAGTTTCCTTAACTAATGATTCTCAAACAGTTGTAGGATGTTCTGGAAGACTTGATCAGAGCAACTGAAAGAATCTATGTCAATGTCAAAGCAGCCATCTAATTTCATTCTGGAGAGGGTCGCCGCCGAAATTGCCATTCCTTGCAAGAACAAAAGATCTTGTGCAAAAGAACTAGAAAAGGGCAGGATGCTGTTCGATGAAAATCCTATTATAAGTTTTCAGAAGGTGAAACAGCGAGCTCCGTCCAACGCAAAAGAACAACTTCGAACTCAGGTCGATGAAAAATTTTATGAAGAAATAAAAAGTGTCGATCTCAGTTTGAAGAGGGGGAAAACTTTTTGTCATTCTCAGGTCGACGAAATTTTTTCTGAAGTAAAATCGTCGATCTCCGGTCGACAAAAATGTTTCTCAAAGAGATTTCGTTGATCTTTGTTCGACGAAAAATCTCAAGAAGAGTTCAAAGATCGTCGATCTCCGTTCAAAGAAAGGCGATCAATTCTTCGACCTCAAATAGAAATCAAACTAAACTTCTCCATTAATCATACCTAGCTGGTTTAAGAAGAACATATGTTTCTTTTCATCCAATGGTTTTGTGAAGATGTTTGCTTTTTGTAAATCTATATAGATAAAGACAGAAATTAATTTTATTTTTGTCTACGCAATCTCTAATGAAATGATGTCTAATTTCTTTATGCTTGATCCTACTATGATGCACTGGATATTGTGCAATGGAAATTGCACTGGTACTATTACAAAATATAGTTGAAATATTTAGATTGAAACCATAATGCAGGAGTTGGTTTTTTATCCACAAAATTTAGGATCAATAGCTGTCAGCTTCTATATATTCAGCTATAGTAGTTGAAGTTGACACAGATGTCTGTTTCTTACAAAACCAAGACACAAGCCTATCACCAAGGAACTAACATGTTCCTGATGTGCTTTACCTGTCAACTCTACATCAAGCAAAGTCAGCATCTGAGAATCTAGTTAATTCAAATTCTTACTTGATTTGATAACAGAGTCCTAGATTTAGACAACCCTTTATATATCTAAAAATTCTTTTAAGTAAAATAAGATGAGATTCTTTAGGGTTCACTAGGAACCTAGTACAAAGACATGTAGCAAACATTATATTTGGCCTACTAGTTGTGAGATATAACAAGGACCCAACAATAGCCCCATATATTTTCTAATCAACTGGCTTGCCTTGTTCATCAGAATCAATCACAACATTGGAAGTCATGGGTGCTTTCATAGCGGAGGACCCAGACATCCCAAATCTCTTAATTAGCTCCTAAGCATATTTGGATTGGGAGATGAAAATTCCATCAGGGGATTGCTTCACTTGAAGACCAAGGAAGTTGGAAAGCTCACCCATGCTACTCATTTGAAACTTGGAATGCATCAGGTCAGAAAACCTTTTGCATAGTTTGGAATCAGTAGTGCCAAATATGTGTCATCTACCTATATTTATACTAGCAAAATTTTATTTTTATGATGCCTAATAAACAAAGATCTATCTATAATGCCCCTAAAAAACTTATGCTCTAAGAGAAAGCTAGCTAGGGTCTCATACAAAGCTATTGGAGCTTACTTTAAACCATAGAGAGCTTTATGCAATTTAAAAACAAAAGAGGGATCAGTTTAAGAGATAAAACCTTGTGGTAACTCCATATAGACTTCCTCTTTGAGTTCACCATTAAGGAATGCACTTTTGACATCCATTTGGTAGACTTTGAATTTATTGTATGCTGCATATGCAAGAAATATTCTGATAGCCTCCAGCCTTGCAACAGGGGCAAAGGTCTGGACATAATCAATACCTTCCTCTTGTGAATAGCCTTGGGCTACCAATCTGGCTTTGTTCCTTATAATTAATCCTTGAGCATCCAACTTGTTCCTGAAAACCCATTTAGTTTCAATGACTGGGTAGTCTTTGGGTCTTGGAAATAAATCCCATACTATGCATCTCTCAAATTGATTGAGCTCCTCTTGCATTACAATAATCCAGTGGGGATCTTACTATGCATCTTTTATGGATTGAGGTTCAATCTGAGATATGAAGCAAGCATGCATCACGTCTTGATTGAGTTGATGCCTTGTTGCAAGCCAATTGATATGTCTCCAATCACTCGAGATATGGGATGATCTTTAAGTGTAACAAAATCAGTAGGAGGAGTTAGTTCATATACAGCTTGGGGAATTAATTCCTCTTTTGGAATTATGTTAGCTGTTGTTGGTTCAACAGTTCCAACACTTTCTTATTCACTCTCTTCATCAATCTGTGTAGAAGGATGCAATATAACCTCTTGGGTGAGGTTTAAGTCATCCATTTTCTCACACAGAAGGGGTTCCTACAATGTATCTCTGGTAGAAGAATCCTTCTCCTTGTAATACATATTTGCTTCATCAAAAGTTATATGTACAGACTCTTCCATTTTTAAGGTTAATTTGTTAAATACCCTATAAGCCTTGCTTACTTGGGAATATCCAAGAAAAATTCCCTCTATAGCTTTAGCTTCAAACTTTCAAAAATGTTTCTTGTTATTATTGTGAAAATAACACCTACAACCAAATACTCTAAAATAATCTATTTTAGGTTGCTTCCTTTTAAGCACTTCATAGGGAGTCTTACCCTTAAGTTTATGTATTAAACTTCTATTCAGAACATAATTTGTTGTGCTTACAGCCTCTGCCCAAAAGGATAGGGGCAAGTAAGCATCTGTAAGCAATGTCCCTGCAGCTTCAATAAGGGTTTTATTTTTCCTTTTTGTTACCCCATTTTATTGAGGAGTTCCAGGAGCAGAGAAGCAATGTCTGATACCTTCCTTCTCACAAAATTCTTTCTTAGGAAGAGATTCAAACTCAGTACCATGTTTACTCCTGATCAATGCAACTAGAGTAGAGTACTCAATCTTTATGCTCCTAAGAAAGTCGGTAAGAACTTTAAAGTTATCTGACTTGTTTCTCAAAAAGAACACCCAAGTGAATCTAGAAAAGTCATATACAATAACTAGAGTGTAAGATTTCCCTCCCAAACTTGGTATAGCAATGAGTCAGAAAAGATCTATATGTAGCAAATATAAGATTCTGGGTGAATAACTATTATTGATTGATTTAAAACTATTTTTATTTGCTTGCCTAATTAACAAGCCATGCATAGACTGTCCTTCTTACTGGGGGCATAAGGCAATCCTCTAACAAGGTTGTACCTATATATTTTAGCAATATTTCTTTAATTTACATGTCCTAGTCTTTTATGTCATAAGTCATGTGTATTAATAATCTGATTAAATAAACAAATTTTTGAAATAGCAAAGTTAAAATTTACTACATATACGTTGCCTTAGTCAAAATAATTTTGTTGTTATCAGAAATAGTAATACAACAAGATTGATTAAATGATACCTGATATCCTTCATCACATAATTAGCTTATGGATATCAGGTTATGCTTGAGACGACTCACATAGGCTACCTTCCTAAAGGTGATAGCTCCAACTTTGACATTCCCATATCCTTTTGTTTGACCACAGTTGGTGTCTCCAAAGATCACCTTTGGTCAAAGCTTTGACTTGTAATAAGTTAGATTTCCCTTGTTGTTTGTCATATGCTTTGAACACCCACTATCCAAGTACCACTGTTGCTCTATAGTAGGATAGTCCATCATGTGCATGAAAATAGATTAGGTGTTCTTACCCAGGTAACCTTGGGTCCTTGATTCTTCTCAAATTTATAATTAGAAATAAAAGAGAATTCTTGTTGGTCTTTATATCCTAAGGGGTGAAATATTCTAGGTGTAATTATCCACTGGGTAAAGGGATTAATAAAAGATCTTGGTTGATTAAAATTTCTAAAAGAATTTAGGTTTCTATTATAATTTTTTGCGTTTGACGAATTGTAGTAAGTTCGTCGATATGCATTCGATGAATAGGGATGAGTTTGTCAAACTCCACTTAGAGAATGAAAATATTCAATTTTTTTTGCCCCAATTTCGTCGATCGCGGTTCGATGATCTATATTGATATCGTCGATCGCAGTTAGAAGAATAGTTATATAAAAAATCTACGTTCATAGTTCGTCGATCTGAGTTCTACGAACTATATACATTTTGTCAATCTTGGTTTGACGAAAAATGTTGAACATTGTTTTTACTAAAAATTTTCTTTTTCTTTTTCTTTTGTTTAGGTTTTTGAAACACTTCAATTTGTTGGTTTTTAACTTCTATTTTTTCTTTGCCCTTTTCAGATCTGAAGTTAATAGGGGTATAAAGAATGTTTTTCTTAAGAAGAGGAGGCTGACTTGATGAAGCTCCCAAGCCCAGTTTGTCATTAAGCTTGGACATGACTGTGCTTGTGATATTCATCAATTTGATGCTTCTCCCATTAAGGGATTCTTCAAATTCTTTAGCCATATTTTATTTAGTTTTTAATGAAATAATTTGTTCAGAAGCTAAGTCTAATTCATCTTTCAGTTTGATGTTTTCAGGAAAAAGATTGTCATATTCAATTTGTTTTTCTCTAAGAAGTTTGATTTACTTTTAAGATTTAATTAAATCATTACATAGAAGTGTGAATTCAGTTTTAAATTGATTAGACGTGAAATCAAAAGAAGCTATTTAATGGTCCTCTTTTGATTCAGATTCTGCTACTGATGCTTCAGCTCCTGAGTGGCTGCATGATGCATCAATTGACATCCAGCAGATCTCTCTGGCTTTTGCCTCTTATTCATCCTTACTTGGACTGAACGAAGTTTCTTCTTATGAGTCACTCCAGATCTCAGCCATAAATCCCGTCTCCTTCTTCTTCTTGTATTTTTTGGAGGAAAGCTTGCTAGAGTGCTTCTTAGACTCTTTCTCTTTTCTCTTGTTCTTCTTTTTAGCCTCTGGTGATGGAGACGACAGCCTGCAACATTTTAAAGACGGCGACGCGTGCTTACAGATGACCATGTGGAGCGTCGTCATAATATTCGTCCTGAACGCAAACCAATATATTAATAATTAATAATAATTTATTAATTATTATTACTAATTATTAAGTCATTTTCATGTTTTATTTTATTTTAGCATTTTTATTTTTATTGCATTTAAATAATTCATGTAATGATGGGTGCTTATAATCATCTTAGGTTATTTTAATTATTTCATTTCTTATATTTTGATGGGTGCATATAACCATCTTAACTTTCATTTTGAATTTTGAATTTTGAATGGTGGGAGATTGAGTGGTGTAGGCTATATATAGTCATGTTATGAAGGCTAATTAGAGAATGAAAAATTGAAAACCAAGAATTCAAAATTTGAATTTCCCCTCCTCCTCTCTCTTCCCCTCTTGGAAAATTCGTTTCCTCCTCCTTCTCTCCCCTCTTGAAATTTCAGCCAAGGACTTCTCCCCCTCTGCCCTGGCATCCTCCTTCTTAGCCGCCAACCATACCACCACCTCCACTTATAAAAAACGAGCACCACCCTCCATTGAAAATAAATCGGCCAAAGCAATACAGGTTTCTTTCTTGTGGATTCCAACTCCGTCGTGAAGAGATGAAGGCGGACATGTTTCCTCTCCATCAGACGTGACTCTGGCGGAGACGTTAAAGAGTGATCCACGTAGAGATAATCAGAATCATCCATTCCGGTTGGGTAACGAAAAATTCCTACTTTTGTGTGATTTCTTTTTCCTAGATATTCTTGTGGTGGAAATCCTTGGCGTTGAATTTTGATAGCATTAATTCATCGTGTTTTTCTTTGCTCGATTTGTGTTTTTCTTGATTGATTTAATTTCGAAAGGGTTTGGCGAACCTTCGTTTTTTTTGTTGTGAGAGATCTACCGTTTTTGAATCGAATTTTATTTGGTAAATCTCTTTAGGTATAACACCTCTTTTTCAGACCGGGTTGGTCCTTTTAGCCGGAAAGAATATTGGCCTATCGCCTCAATTCAATCCTAATCGTTTTGGCTACCCATACGATAGCGTTTAGTTGATAAAAATAATTAACGTGGTGCCACGTAGAACGATTGTGCGAGTGTAGGATTTGGAATGTGGTGAGGTATTCGTGATAGTCCGTAGTATTATTATTGGTCAAATGTGCAAGCCTGCAACAATTTGGTACCAGAGGGAGGTTTACGTCAATTTCCTAATTGGCACCCTCCCCATTTTAATAATTTTTCTGCCGACACACACTTGCATGTTTCATTGCACATTATATAAATCAATTTTAAAATTTTTGGTCTGCAAATAAAGTTTTAAAATATTAAATTTTTCTCAAAATTCAAAAACAAAAATTCTGGAATTTCTCCATCATTTTATTAGTAAGAAATAAAAAAATATTTTATTTTTATTAAGACATTAATTTTATTAAATCATTATAAAATTTTAATTTTGGTCTGCCAATAGCGGCCTATATTTTTATTCTCTCAGCAAAAAAAAAATTATTTAATAATCTTCATAATTTTTCCAGCAAGAAAAGAAAAAATACATTTGTTATCTTAAGTAATTAGCGGGAACAATTGCATCTTTGGAAATTAAATAGGACCATGTTAATTATTCATTGCATGTGCACAAATTCCGGTGAGTTCTTCTCTCCGGTTCTCACTAAAATGGTATAAGACATATATGCTGCCCGGTTAGACTATTCATATGTTAAGGATATAGCTAAACACACCCCTAGGGCACACCATATTAATCCTACTTATGACAGTTTAGGGTATCCCTAAATTTTTAGAGACTGGCTTAAGGGATTAAAAAATTATTTTAGGTGTCACATATGGGACGACCACCAAAAGGTCAACATAGCCCGAGATCGTTTAGTAGGTCGAGCCCACGTGTTTTGGCTAAACGAAGAGAGTCGTGTTGGTAGTTATAAACATGCTTGGCCGACAATGCGTAGCCTACTCACGAATGAATTTGATCCCGCCTATATCCGCACTACTAACACCAAGCATGTGAGTGAGTATCATTATGACTCTAGTCCCATACCTGTCTATAGGAATGATTATATACCTAACGCTAGATCAATTTCCCCCAGAGGTCGGCCTTCCCATAGTGTACCTACAACCATCTTTAGGGAAATCATTCCTATTAGGTCTTATGCTTTGGACTCAAAAGATGTTACTCCTAAAGCTTTGACTCATTTATCCTCGACATCTAAGCCTCCTGATATAGTGACTAATACCCATGAGGATGCTGATGTAGATGTGGTATCTCTTGATCCTGAAGATGTTGATGTATTAACTCTGGATTCTTAAGATGACCTGCTAGGTGAGAGTATTCCTTCATATACGATAGTGCCCGACGAGTCTGATGATTCTGAAAGTGAGGGAATCCCTAGTGATTTAGAAGACGATGTATGGGATGAATATATTTTGATCGGTGAGAATAGTACGTTGCCTATTATAAGCCTTACTAGCGTTGTGACTAATCACAATAGTATTGAGAGCCATCTCCAAACTACGATCCCCATCGTGTTAGAGCCTATGAATACACCTACTAAGGATATATCTGAGTTGTTTGAGGAGCCTGTGAGTGTGGATTTCCTTATTATTATTGATTACCCTGACTTAAAGGATGTTTTAATGGTGTTGGAAGAGTCACCTTTGGATGATCTTAGTGATGCACATCCGGGAGATAGTTCATTGATATTATCATCATTACTTGATGATCAAGCTAATTTAGATTCTCCCTGGGATTCAATTTGCCTAATCCTCTATCCTAATTTTGACAATGTACCTACATCATGGGAAGATTTGACTAGCGACGAAAGTGTTATATTGGAAGATTTGCCTTGTGTGGGAAAGTTATTTTTGGATGACGTTAGCGCTGAGGACCTAAAAGGCAATTCCTTGATAATATCTCCATTGCCTGAAGCCCAATATGGATTAGAAATTTTGTCGGGTTCAAGTTTGCTTACTTCTTAGGCCGTTATTGATTCTGATTTGGATGAAGTATCTAGTGGGTTGGAAGACATTTTGGAAGAGTTGGTAGAGTCATCCTGTGATAAATGTTTATCTGAGAGTGAGTTAGGTGATGATGATCCGGTTGAGTTTTCTGTGAGGACGAATCTACTGTTTGATCTTACTTTTGATTTTGATGACTGACACCCGGAGGAATTTTCTTGGACGTTAAATCCGTATTTTGACTGTGAGTAATACTTAGCTCATCATCCGGAATCGACCATGCTGACTCTCCCTCCGATTCACTTGAATCGATTAGATTACTTGCTAGGACTCAAGATGGTTCTTTTTGGTCTAAGACATATTGAAGTGCCCATTTTGGAGAACGTTACTGCTTCTGACTTGGATGACGTTAATTATAAAATTAGAATTGCGACTTTGATGCCTATTAAAGTCATCTTTGATTTGAAGGCTCTCGTACCCGCAGATTTAACCCCGTTACCCTCCATTTTCAGGTTGAGTCAAATACCGCATGGGTTCACTCCACACAGTATCGAGATATTTAGGCGCACTTGTAATAAATTACTCTATATAGTTGTGTCTTATGATTATTTATATGCTTGTTGCTCGCCGAATAAGATCATGCACGAATTTAGAACACAAGTGCCTTTTGATATGATTACGTTTCTACTGTCTAATAATCCAAGTCAACTCGCACTACTTTATGTCTCTCATGTTCAAAGGTTATATAAGCAAAGTAGTGAAGCGCTAGCCATACAAATTATATTTTATCAATTTCATGCTAGTTTACATAGAAGAGCATCTCACTATATGATTTGCGATTTAGTTTTGGTGAATCTCGTCCCAGAACGGTTGCCTTTGGGCACTATAGAAAGTTGGCGAGTTGGTGAGCTGGACCTTTTTTGGATATTAATGAAATTAGGAGAATACACATATCATTTGAAGCTTTCCACTGATTAGGGTATTATCCCTATTTTTAATGTTTCTAATTTAACGCTATATGTTTCTCCACCACTTTAATTAAATGCCTGTCCGTTTGGGTCCACTTTGTTTTCTTATGGTTTTGGTAGTGAGCTTGTACCTGGATCGTTCTCTTCATCGGTCTTCACTGGAAGTATGTTGGTTGTTGATGTAGAAATTTGTTTTCCTCTATTGCCTAATGATTTTCCAAGGTTCCCCAAGACCATCTTTTTGCATGACAGGATACTCCATGTTGAAGTGCTCTCTTTTTCATGTGGTGATGTTTGCCACTCCTTTATTCGATTGCGTGATCGTCCGGCCTCTGATTACTCTTGGCTTACTAGATCGGAGGTGGCTCTTTTGGATGTTGCTCTCCCGCGCTGGTGCATTCAGCACAACTCATTGGTGTTGAGTACTTTTGAGTGGGGGATGATTGATGGAGACGACGGCCCGTAATGTTTTAAAGACGGCGACGATGTGCTTACGGATGACCATTTGGAGTGTCGCCATAATATCCATCCTGAACGCAAACCGATATATTAATAATTAATAATAATTTTTCGATTATTATTATTAATTATTAAGTCATTTTCATGTTTTATTTTATTTTAGCATTTTTATTTTTATTGCATTTAAATAATTCATGTAATGATGGGTGCTTATAACCATCATAGTTTGTTTTAATTATTTCATTTCTTATATTATGATGGGTGCATATAACCATCATAACTTTCATTTTGAATTTTGAATGGAGGGAGATTGAGTGGTGAAGGCTATATATAGCCATGTTATGAAGGTTAATTAGAGAATGAAAAATTAAAAACCAAGAATTCAAAATTTGAATTTCCCTTCCTCCTCTCTGTTCCCCTCCTAGAAAATTCGTTTCCTCCTCCTTCTCTCCCCTCTTGAAATTTCGGCAAGGCCTTCTCCCCCTCTCCCCTCGCATCCTCCTTCTTAGCCGCCAACCACACCACCACCTCCACTTACAAAAAATGAGCACCACCCTCCATTGAAAATAATTCGGTCAAGGAAATAAAGGTTGCTTCCTTGTGGATTCCAACTCCGGCATGAAGCGATGAAGTCGGACATGTTTCCTCTCCTTCTAACGTGACTCCGGCGGAGACGTTGAAGAGTTATCCACGTAGAGATAATCGGAATCATCCATTCCGGTTTGGTAACGAAAAATTCCTACCTTCGTGTGATTTCTTTTTCCTAGATATTCTTGTGGTTGAAATCCTTGGCGTTGAATTTTGATAGCATTAATTCATTGTAGTTTTTTCTTCGCTCAGTTTGTGTTTTTCTTGATTGATTTAATTTTGAAGGGGTTTGGCGAACCTTCGTTTTCTTTTATTGGGAGAGATCTACCGTTTCTGAATCGTATTTTATTTGGTTGATCTCTTTTGGTACAACACCGCTCGTTTGTACCGAGTTAGTCCTTTTAGCCGGAAAGAATATTGACCTATCGCCTCTATTCAATCATAATCAGTTTTGCTACCCATACGCTAGCATGTAGTTGATAGAAATAATTAACGTGGTGTCGCGTAGAACGATTGTGCGAGTGTAGGATTTGGAATGTGGTGAGTTATTCGTGATAGTCCGTAGTATTATTATTGGTCAAACGTGCAATCCTGCATCATCTGGACATTCTGGGAGAATGTGTCATGGCTTCCTACATCCATAGCAAACAATTTCCTTAGTAGGAGTTTTGTCATACCTCGGCTTGTCCTCTTTTCCGGTTGACCTTCTTCTGAAGTCCTTCTTAGACATTTTGTAGAATCTTTTAGCTAATAGACTCAATAGTTCTTCATTGGCAGGTAGTGCTTCTGATTCCTAAGATGCCTTGAAGGCAATACTTTGCTCTTTCCTTCCTGATGTAGAAGTCTTTTGTTCAACTGCTTCCCTAGTTTTGATAAGCTCCTCATAAGACTTGAGCTTGCCTAATAATGACTTAATAGAAATCTCATTTAGGCTTCTGGCCTCCTTGATTGGCTAGATCCTAGAATCTCATGTGCTAGGGAAGCACATAAGAATCTTATCATTAATTTTTGTTAATGAGATGTTCTTGTCCAAGTTCTTCAGCTCATTGATAATCAGGTTGAGTCTGTTGTACATATCTGCAACTGACTCCGACTCTTCCTTCTAGAAATTCTCATATTATGAAATGAGAAGGGATCTCCTATCTTTCCTTTCATCAGCAGATCCTGTTACCATTTTGTTAAGGGAATCCCAAATGGCATTTGTTGATGTGCATTCAGCCAATTTTTGGAATATGCCATCAGACATAGTTTGAGCTAGAATATTCATGGGCTTGGCATCAGCAACCTTAGCTTTCTTTTGAGCATCAGTCCACTAAGGTGGTGGAATTGCACTGGTTCTTATAGGTTCCACTAGTAGTGGGGGACCTGTCAAAATAGAATTATATATGTCTTCATCAATTGAATTCATATAAAGCCTAATCCTTGCTTTCCATGTGCAAACTCTTTCAGATTGCACAATAGAGGTCTGGTGCTTGAGTACTCCTTATTTTGTGTCATGATATAAAAAAACAATAGAGTAAATGGGAACTATCAAAATCTTTTGGTTCAAGTGTTAGCCTATGAAACCAAATCACCTTACCCTCTGATACCAATTGAAAGTGAAGGGATAGATCACACAAACTTTAGAGGTGGTGAATAGAGTATTAAAAATCTTTTGATTAATTTTTATAGAGGATTAAAATAAGTGATATTTATATGTAAATAGGCAGAAAAAAAACAAAGAAAATCACAACACAAAAAATAACAAATAAAGCAACAAGACGACACAAAGATTTTATAGTGGTTCCCCTAAATCTTGGGTACATCCACTCTTCTACCACCATGGTAGGAATCCACTACAGGTTTTTGATCAGGTGCCCTGGCACCACAGGTTTTTGCTCAGGTGCCCTATCACCATAAGATCTATTTTCCAGGGAGATCTAACAACGCTTTGAGCTTTTGACCAGGTGCTCAAAAACCAAACTAAGTCTTTTGATCAGGAGACTTAACAACCTAAGGATAACTTTTGAAGTGAGTTAAAAAGCCTTTTACAGTAAGGTAAAAAGAAATTTGATATTGTCTTCTCTTTTTAAATGTTCTGAGAAGACTAGTGGATTGATATTGTTGTCAAAGCTCCCACTGAGATATAGAATAGTTTAGGAGAATGTAAGCTTTGCAGAGGGTGTAGGCCTTTAGATTGCTTGTTGATCTTCAGGAAGCTTTTATACAGAAGTTGATGGATTGTCTCTTGAAAGCCCTGAATCAAAAACTGATGAAGAACTTGAGTTGTATAAGAGTTGTTCTTCTCTCATTTTTCTATGAATTATTCTTTTTGTCACAGCTTTCTAACTTTTTTTCTATCTTGAAACAAAAATCCTTATATATTCCTTACAGATTTTAGCCTTTGAATTTTGAATTCCTTTCCTTGACTGACTGCAGAAATTCTGGGAGTTGAACTTCTAGAATTTTTCTTTAATGAGTTTCCCCAACTGTCCTAGTAAAATAAGCCAAGTAATAACTCTGTGAAGACCATAATTAATGTTGCCATGGAACGGATATATTCATAAGAATATTGTGCATTAATTATCAGAGCATTACATACATAGTATAATTTGAAATTAATCTGCCTTAGTCGAACTTAATCATCAAAGGATTAGTCGAACTAAACCTGGGAGAAATTAGTCGAACTCAGAAAATTTTTAATCGAGCAGAGCTCCAAGATCATCGAGCTGAGAATTCTCTTTCGTCGAGCTGAGCTCTGAGAACGTCGAGCTGAAAAAGTACTTGACAAACTGAGCTCCAAGTTCATCGAGCTAAGATAGTCCTTCGTCGAGCTGAAGTTTTGATGTGAGATCAGAGATCGTCGATCTCAGCTAGACTTTCGTCAAGCTCAAATAAGAGAAGCAACTTTGAGTTCGTTGATATGAGATTGACGATCATCGAGCTTAGTTCAGCTATTATGGAACGACTTTTCTTAAATCTTTAAACTGTCTTTTATCTAAAGTCTTGAGTCTCTGAAGTCTTTTGAAGGCAGGTTTCAATAATATAACCTAATGTCACTAACCTTAACCTTAGAACTAACAAATGACCATAGTCTATACATGTTGGGTCAACAAACCTAATAGTGAACCTAGCCCAAATCCAAACAGGGGTTTAAACATTCCTGCAAGTTTGTTTGGGTGGGACCTAGACACATTCCACTGATATGTGTTCATGGCCATGTCCTCGAAAAGCTCATGAGCTGCTTCTAGGGTTTTGTGGTTTAAAGTACCACCAGAAGCTGCGTCTTTCATTTAATTAGTGTTTTGATTTAACACATTATAAAATGTCTGCACCTGCAACCATACTGGCAGAGCATGATGGGTGCATCTTCTTAAGAGTTTTATAAACCTTTCCAAGGTTTCATACAAGGTTTCAGAGTCTATTTGTCAAAAGGTAAAGATATCATTCCTAAATTTTGCGGTTTTAGCGCGCGAAAAATACTTTGCAAGAAATTTTTAACTTAGTTGGTTCCAAGTGGTGATGCTATTTTTTGGATGAGTGTTAAAACATTGCTTAGCCATGGTTCTTAAGGAGAAAGGGAAGATTCTTAGACAAATAGCAGCATTTGTGACACCATTAATCTTGAAGGTGTCACAAATCTCAAGAAAGCAAGCTATATGCGCGTTCGGATCTTCCTCTTCAAGTCCATCATATTGCACATACTGCTGCACCATTTGAATTATGCTAGGCTTTAATTCAAAGTTATTATTTGCTATAGCAGGGCGAACTATGCTAGATTCTATACCCTCGAGATTCAGTCGTACATAATAGAACATAGTCCTTTGCACGGCTTCCTCCACTGGGGGTTCTTCAATTCTTAAATTAGAAAATGACTCGGAATCCTCAACCGGTATTTGGAGAGTAGGGCCTTGAAATCACGATCTTCTCTGAAGATGTTGGAAACCCACCTTGTTTAGGGTTGATTTGGGCTAGGTTCACTATTAGGTTTGTTGACCCATCATGTATAGCCTAAGGTCATTTGTTTTTCTAATGTTAAGGTTAGTCTTATTAGGTTAGCCTTTTGAACATGCCTTCAGAAAACTTCAGAGACTCAATTATTTAGAGACAAGAAGTTTTAAAAACTTCAAAATTTCTGCTCGATGATAACTGAACTCAGCTCAACGATCATCGATCTACGATCGACGAACTCATAGTTCCTTCTCTGATTTGAACTTGATGAAAGTCCAGCTGAGGTCGATGATCTCTGATCTCATATTAGAAGTTCAGCTCGACAAAAGTCTTTCTCTTGTCGACAAACTTGGAGCTCAGATTGACAGTCCTTTTTTAGTTCATGATCGCTAAGCTTAGCTCGACGAAGTAGATTTCGCAGCTCAACGAACTTGGAGTTCAGGTCGACGAAATTCTTCCTAAGGTCGAATATTTTCTTTAAGGTCCTATTCGACATTTTTCCTCTTCAGTTTCTCAATTCGACTGTCAATTTATTTGATTACATTTAAGAAGTAATACTCTGATAATTAATGCTTATATTCTCAAGAATATAGCCATTCCATGACAACATTAATTATTGTATTTCACAGAGTTATTACCTGGCTTATTTCCAGAGACAGTTAGGGAATTCATTTAAGACAATTCTGGCAGTTCAGTCTCCAAGATTTTCTGCAGTCAATTAAGGATAGAAATTAAAATTCAAAGGCCGGTTTTCTGCAAGGTATATAAAAGACTTTTTTTAGAAGATTGCAGAATAGAATATATAGGAGCTTATGAATTGTGAATACAAAAAAACTGAAAGAAGAATTGCTCTTATACAATATCAGTCTTCTTCAGTTTTTCTTTAGGACTTTCAAGAGACAAACAATCTTCATCAGTCTAAAAGTTTCCTAAAGTTCTTCTTCAATCTGAAGGCCTACACCCTGATAAAAGCTCTAATTCTCCTGAACTCTTCTATATCTCAATGGGATTTTTAACAATAATAACAATCCACTAGTCTTCTCAGAACTTTGAGAAAGAGAAGACAACATCTATTTTCTTTTAACTTTCTTGTGCAAAGGTTTTTTAACTCCCATCAAAAGTTATCTTTTTGTTGTCAAGTCTCCTGATCAAAAGACTTGGTTTGGTTTTTGGGCACCTGGTCAAAAGCTCAAAGTGTTATGAGATCTCCCTTGAAATAGATCTTGTGGTGATAGGGAACCTGAGCAAAAACCTGTGGTGGAAGGGAACCTGATCAAAAACCTATTAGTAGATTTCTACCAGGGTGGTAGAAGAGTGGATGTACCCAAGTTTAGGGGAACCACTATAAAATCTTTGTGTAGTCTGGATAGCTCTATTCTTTTGTTTGTTGTGATGTGATGGTCTTTGTTTTTATTTCTCTCTATACATATAGATATTACTTATTTTTATTCCGCTATAAAAACTAATCAAGGTTTTTAAAATACTCTATTCACCCCCCTCTAACGTTAATACAGATCTATCCCTCACTTTCAATTGGTATCAGAGGATGGTCATTTGGTTTCACAGGCTAACACCTGAACCAAAAGATCTTTGATAGATCTTATTATCTCTAGTGTCTTTTTTATATCATGGCACAAAATAAGAAATACTCAAGCACTAGAACTCCAGTGTGCAACCTTAATAAGTTTGCACTTTGGAAGGCAAGTATTAGGTTATATATGAATTTAATTGATGAAGATATCTACAATTCAATATTGACAGGTCCCCCACCTCCAGTGACTACTACAACAAGTACAAGTGCAGTGCCACCACCTGAGTGGACTGAAGCACAGAAGAAAGCCAAGATTGTTGATGCTAAGACAATGAATATTCTTGCCCAAACTCTGTATGATGACATATTTCAGAAGGTTGCAGAATGCACATCAGAAAATGCCATTTGGGATTCTCTTAACCAAATGGTAGCATGATCAGTTGATGAAAGAAAAGATAGAAGATCTTATCTCATTTCCCAATATGAGAACTTCAAGAAAGAAGAGTTAGAGTTAGTTGCTGATATGTACAACAGACTCAGCTTGATCATCAATGAGCTGAAGAACCTTGACAAGAACATATCACAAACTGAGATAAATGATAAAATCCTTATGTGCTTCCCTAGCACATGGGACTCTAGGATCTGGCCAATCAAGGAGGCCAGAAGCCTAAATGAAATTTCTACTGAGTCTTTACTAGGTAAGCTCAAGTCTTATGAGCAGCTTATAATGATTAGAAAAGAAGCTGAACAAAAGTCTCCTACCTGAGGAAGGAAGGAGCAAAGTATTGCATTTAAGGCATTTGAAGAATCAGAAGCACTACTAGTAAAAGAAGAGTTGATGAGTCTCTTATCCAAGAGATTCTTCAAAATTGTTAAGAAGGACTTTAGAAGAAGGTCAATAAGGAATGAAGATAAGCCAAGGTATGTCAAGACTCTTACTATGGAAGTTTCCTGCAATGGTTGCAGGAAGCAAGGACACATTCTTCTAGAGTATCCAGAGGCTCAAAAGAAGGATAAAAGAAAAGATAAGGAATACAAGAAGCTCTACAACAAGCCTTCTTCCATCAAGTATAAGATGATGGAAAAAAGCTTTGTTGTTGAGACTTGGATTGAGTCTAAAGAAGAGTCTTCATCTTCAAGCTCTAGTGAGGATGAAGAAGAGGTAAAATCCAGAGAGATTTGCCTGATTGCAATTGATGCTTCATGCAGTCATTCAACAGGTGATGAATCAACAGAAGAATCAGAATCAGAAGAGGATCAGGTAATAACCTGTTTTTATTTCAATTCTGATAATTTTAAAGCTGAATTCAAACTTTTATGTAATTATTTAATTAAGTCTGATAAGGAAATCAAACTTCTAGGAGATAAACAAATTGAATTTGATAATTTGTTTTCTGAAAACATAAAATTAAAATATGAACTAGATATAGCTTCTAAACAAATCATTTCTTTAAAAACTAAACTAAATGAAGCAAAACAATTTTAAGAATCCCTTAATGGGAGAAGTACAAAATTAATGGACATCACTAGCACAGTCAAAGCTAGGCTTAATGGTAAACTAGGCTTAGGAGCTTCATCTAGTAAGCCACCTATTCTAATGAAAAATATTTTATCAACCCCTATATAATTCATATCTGAAAAGGGAAATGAAAAAGTAGTAGATAACAACCAACAAAATAAAGTATTTCAAAAACCCAAATCAAAGAAAAATAAAAACTCATATAAAAATTATTTTAAAAAAAATTCGTTGAACTCAGATCAACGAAATCAGTATTTTACGTCGAACGACGATCGACAAACTCTGAATCAGGATTTTGGGTATGATTACTCAAGAGTGGGTGCTCGACGAAATCAACATGTTTTGTCGAACAAAGATTGACGATCGTGGAACGCAGAAAGTGAGCATTATCATTTTGTGAACCGAGATCGACGACATAAATACTTTTCGTTGACCTCGGCTCGACGAACTCAACCAAATTCGTCAAACTCAAACTTTCAAAATAGATATTTTAATTTTAATCAAACTGAATATCAGAAAACAAAGCTTGTAAATTCCTTTACCCAATGGATAATTCCACTTGGAAGATTTCACCCCTTAGGATACAAAGACCAACCTGATTAATATTCTTAAATTTCTAGTTATAATTTTGAGAAGAATCAAGGTGTAATGCCCCAAAACCCTAATAAGGTCACACGGACTAGGACACTGGCGTGTCCAGGGGAGTGTCCTACTCTGTGTTAGCCTGGCTGTGTCGAGTGTGGTACATGGCTGGAAACACGGGTATGAATAGTGCTGACATGGGCGTGTCGATTGGTGACACGGGCATGTCAAATTCCCGTGTCTTGCTCAGGTTGTGTCGAGGTGTGCCGACTGAAGTACACGGCCTATAGCATGGGAGTGTACTGGTTGACACGGGTGTCTCAAAGTTGACACGGTCATGTTGGGGACCCGTGTCCCTTTCGGGATTTTTTGGTCTTATGTCGATAGAGGGACACGCCCCTCACATCGTCCACATTGATTGACTGCATAAATCACGAGAACTTGTGCAATGGCTATAAGAGAATTAACTCATTTCCTTAACTGTCCCGAGAAAAGCTATATAATTACTCTGTGAAAACTATCAATTAATGTTTGCCAAGGAATAGTTATATTTAGAGAATATATGCATTAATCACTCAGAGCCATATAAGCAAAAGACTAGCAAGTCAATAAGGAAAACAATAACTATAGGGAATAAAATGTTGATCTGGAAGAAATCGTCGATCTAGCCCTGAGATTGTCGAGCTCAAACATCCTATATCGTCGAGCTGAGCCTTGTGATCATTGATCTAAAAATCTGCTTTCCAAACTGGGCTTCAAGATCGTCGAACTGAGATTGTTGATCGTCGATTTGAATCCTGAAAGTAGATCAGAGATCGTCGACCTGAGTTCAGTAATCGTCGATCTCAGCATTTAGAGATTTAACTCTGAGATCATCGAGCGCAGAACGAAGATTGTCGATCTCTCTTTAGAGATCGTCGAATGACTTTTTACTTAAAAAAAATTCTGCCTTGTTCACTCTCTGTTGTCTTCTAAGTCTCTGATGTCTTGGTCTTCTCTCACTGAGTTGTTGACCTAACTGACACCTAAAACACTAGACTAGTCCTTGGCTATATAATGTGGGTCTGACTAAGCGTAGATGTGTGAACCTAGCCCAAATCCAAACTAGGGATACAACAAATTGATTGTTTGTATGGAATCCTTAGTGGATACCTACGATATGGTGCAATAGGAAGTACTGGAGGAAATCAAGGAAAAAGCTTTGAGAGTTGGTACTTGGTGTTCAACTCTTGTGGTCGTGAGTGCCATCCTGTGTGAAGTTAAGCTGTTGGGCTGTAACTGTGAAATGCCTGTGTAGCGAACGGGAAAGGTGAAGCCGTACCCGCGTCAGTCCAGGCTTGAGTGTGACGAATTTGAGCAATGAGAAAGGTGGATCTGTACCCACATTATGGTTGTCTAACCGTGGGTACTTAAGGCCTTTTTATGATCACATAGCGAGTGTCTTTGGACTACATGCCGTAAAGAATAGGAATGCTCATAATGGACTGTCATGTCTGTGACCTCTGAACGGTGGTGGGACCCTGGTTTTCCAGTACACTAATAATGTTCCTTGAGTTCACAGAACGTCGGGCCGTCATGCCGGCGTTTGTGATATGTATTGACTTGTGTGGTTGTGCACGTCCTTGGTGGATTGTTATATATATATATATGTTGTGTGAATAAAATGCTTTGCAGGGAAGGAATTCCGCTGCCCTGTGTTAGGAGCAGGGTCGTTATAATTGGTCAGCTGAATGTTTAGCGTTGCCCTGTTTGCCATCGCTTGGTGGATTTTCCTTTTGCAGGTAATGGAGGACCAAGCGGGAAATAATGGGCTGAAGCCCTGGTTATGTTGCTGGCCCTCGAAGGTTATGTTTTAATTACTCTTGTTCATGTGTGGCCGGCCTGCTCGCCGATGTTTATAAACCGCACTTTTGTTAAGAGAAACTTATAAGGCCATAAGGCTAAGTACTTTGTGTATTTTGGATACATTCCTATTTTCTTCTTAGTTGATTATCTTTGTGATTCTTGAGTTCAAGTTTTCAACCATGAAGCTTCCGCTAGAATGCTCTGTGTTAGGGTTCGATGGTCTTTGATATTATTTAGTAACTTCTCGGCCTGTTTGTGAAATATTGTGTAGGGCCCCGACCGAACCCTCTATTATATTACAGATGACGGGTAGAGGAGTTACAATTTGGTATCAGCATGTTGGTCTATCTCTTTCGAATTCGTGGTCGAATTCTTTTGAGGGGTGACGATCACATGTAAGTGCTGCCATTATAATACATAAAATAAACTCAAGAATTTCATCTTAGGAAAGAAAATAGTTACTAAGACTTGTCTGAAGCTTGCTTAGTAAATTCAATTCTTCTTTTTGGATCTACTGCTTGCTGTCTTGTCATTTTCAAGTTTGCTTCACTGAGAACTTTAATTGTAGCTGCTCTGGGAAAAACTGCCTCAGGATATACCTGCATATAGACATTAGCATCAAAGATATTCTTATCAATATCAAATTGTTCCAGCTCTTTCTCCCTATACTTATACATAGTCAAGAACTGAGAAGGATCAGTTCCTTCTTTTCTATCTTTGTTTATTTGACAGAGAGCAATCAATTCATGAAACCTATTCATCCTGAAGTTAGGATCAAGCTCAGGTTCATACTGAGATGATTCTTCTTTAGAGTCATGAGAGGTCTTCTGAAGCTTCCTGTGCTTGATTGATTGTTCTTTGAATTTTGTTTCTGTTACTGTATGTTGAGAATGACTGCCATGAAGGTTTGGAGGAGGTGTGACTTGACTGAATTTTTCAGGAATTCTAAATCTCCTGCTAGAATTTGAAATATCTTCTCTGTGAGCATGATCATTCTGTCTATCTCTCCTTATTCAATATCCCCTTGAAAAAGACTTGGATGGTTTGCTGTGCGAGTGAGGAGCATAAGAAGTCTGCTGATGGGAGGAGGTAGCAGCCCTAGAAGAAACATTTCCACTAGCACCTACTGAAGGAGGAGGTGGATCCTTCCTGAAAACTTTGATAGGAGAGGAGCCAGTCTTTCTCCTTTTCTTCTGAGCCTTCATCTCATTCTTGGAGAATATCATCCAGTGAGGAGTAGTTGACGTGAGAGTAATATTGTGCCTGATGAAGTAAGGAATGTCATCTTGAGGATTAGACTTAGGCACTTCCTTCACTGGAGCTTTTCTTTTCTTGGTCACTTTCTTCTTCTTACTAACATCTGGATCTGAGTCTAAATCTGAATCTGAATCATTATCAGATGAGCCTGGTGGATTATCATACAAATCATCAATCTCTTGATAACTGAAAGTTCTTCAGCTGCATCAGCAGCCATAATTTAATCCAAGTCTTGGATTGGAGAAGTAGAACAGACATTAGTTGGAGGAGAGAAAGTCTTGGGCTCTGAAATCTCAACCTCTGGCATACTGATCAGCTCAGGCACTGGAACTGCAAAAAGAGCTGCAGAAGGCTCAGGCTCTGGAGCTACAAAGAGCTCAGGCACTGGAGCAGCAAAACTTTGAAGAAGCCCAAGTAAAAGATCTTTGCTCACAAGATCAATATAACATACTATATCTATACAAGATTGAAAAGTAGCAGGGGGAAGACAATCTCTATACAAAAGATCAAAAGAGCTTAGAACTGAAGTCAGTTAAAAAGCTGGAGAGATGAAACAATCTCCATGAAGAATGTCCAAGGGTTCTTCAGGGATTTCAATGTCATCTTCCAAAAATGCAATAACTTATGCATCATGAATATCAATATCTACATTCTCTGTATCTGCCAAAATTGTATCTAAAATCTCTGTATCTGCCAAAAATGTATCTATAATCTATGTATCTACAACTATTAAACCTGTGTCTACCTCTGCCAAAACTGTGGCTGCCTTTGCTATTGCAACTGCTGGAGGAGGAGGGACTTCTTCACTACACATCTCCCCCTACCTGGGAGCAGTAATGTCTGCTGCCGGGCCACTAGATTAAGAAAGGCAAAAAAAAGAGGCAACAAAAGAATTAAAAGAAACTAGTAGAGGTGCAATGGCAATCTCTACAATGGATTTGATGGTAGGGGTGAGGACGGCAATGAGAACAGATGGAGTAGATGATGTAGATGGAAGAGAGGAAATGGAATGACCACAAGCTGTGCAGATGTTGGAGATGGTAGGTTGAGTGGTGGATTCAGGGATAGACACTTGTTCTGGATGGGGGGAAACATGAGGTGAGGGTTCATGAGAAGGTAAATGAGTTGGTGAAGGAGTTGGTGAAGAGCAATGAAGATCAAAAGTTGGTGAGGATTGGATTAATGTTTTGGTGGAGGGGATCTCTTCTAGATAATGTGGTCGAGGAGACAAAGGAGTAGGAGTTCCTGGAGGAGGGCTTTTAGGTGGAGTTGGTTGATGTGGCAAAGGGGAAGTTGGTCTAGCTGGGGAAGGAGGAATCTCTTACTCATCTTCTCTAGTGTGAGGAGTGACTTGAGCAGTGCTTGTGTCCTCATAAACCCTGTGGGTGGAGGGAGCCCTGGAGTGCTTTGAGATATTCCTCTCCCACTTTCCTGAGAGAGATGGTGTCAGCCTCTTCGAAGCATTGATGAATGTTGTTGGGGATGTCAACAACTCAGGGCATTTTTCATTGAGAAAAATTCCTAAAATTCTGCCAAGAGAGACCTCTCTCTTATTTGCTTTCTTTTTGATCAACTCAAACAAAAATTCAGCCCAATTCACTGATTTCTGATTAACCAAGGCACTCATCAAAAGAAAATGGTGCCTGGATATGTTATCATGGGCAGTGTGCTTCCCAAGCAGCACTTTTCCCATAATATCTGCCAAGAACTTGTATTGAGGAGACAAGTTCTTTTTTAGAAGCTTGCTAGGGTTTGCCTTAGCATGACCCATTTTGGCAAGCATGGCAGAAAATTCCTCTTTATCCAAATCAATATAATCTTATCCATTAATAAAACCGGATATTTCTGTAAGAACGACAAGTGTTAGATGTGCCTCCTATCCAGAAATAGTTCCTATCATCATCTGTCCGTCTGAAGAAGAGGTATAAGCCCATTCTTTAATTTCTGATACTAGTAACTTCATCCTTGTTGAAGCAAAAATTGACCTCAACGACTGTTCACAAACCAAAGTGCAACCGACGCCTACTTCTCTCAAATCTCGACCCCTGACTAGCTGCTATGGTCCTAAGACTGACCCAAAGCCTCAACTGGGAGGTCCCACCTCACACCCGGAAGATCTCTGAGAGCTTCCCCTCCAAAACCAAAAGCTGGACTGGGAGCTCTTCAGAAAGCACTGGAGTTAGAGAGTAAAATGAGAACCCTGCCTTCCAAAGAGCCCCCTATGGGTCTTTTTATAGCCTTCTCTTGACCTGAAAATACTGAAATACCCCTGATAGGTCTGCCAATAGCCAAATCCCGCTATCATCCCAGGGGCATATAGGTAATTGAGCCCGAGGATAAAGAAATAATAAAGTAATCTTTTCCTGGGCGCCAGGCCCTACCACATGGACCCACCTGGCGAGAACTCCGGCCGAGAAGGCTCTCGCCGGGTCCTAATTGAACCTACCTTGGCGAGAGCTCCGGCCAAGAAGGTTCTTGCCCGTGGTGGTCTTAATGCCATTGCCGCTGAAGGCTCACCCAGTGTCATCTCGCCTACCTCTGGGCGGGAGCTCCCTCAAGGCAGAAGCTCATCTAGCCTGAGGCTCGAATCCTGGCGCAAAGGGACTCGCCCATAGCTAGGCGGGAGCCCCTTAAGAAGCCGGAGCTCTGCTGATTTGCCCTTGGGCTAGCCCGAGGCTAGCCTAACTCAGACCATTGAAGCCTCTGGGTTCTACCTAGTGAATATGGGGTTGTACACAATCCCCGCTCTTTTCGAGCTCGCCCTGCGCTCGACAAGACAAGTCCAACCCCAAAATATTCGCTGGAAACATGCCTGTCAGCCAAGGGAATCTTTTGGCGGGCCCTACTGCGGCTATAAATATACGCCGACGGGTGACCCTAAGTCTTGCCTCCGAACTACTATTTTTTTACTGAGCTCTCGCCCGAGATTTTATGCGCGATACCAAGATGTCTGCTAAGCATGGTGGCAAACCCCTTCCGCAGGACCTTCAAGATCGGTTAAACGTGGCTCAAGCGCGAGCCTAAGCAAATAGTGCTGCGGTAGCGCCTTGGCTATCGAGGAAATCTTCAGACATCGGCCCTTCTGAGCCAAAGAAGAAAAAGGGGGAAAAGGAAAGCGAAGGTGGTCCGGCGAGATCTTGCTCGCGAGAACAGGGATTCACCTTCTCCCACTCCCATCCCTGCGGGGGACCCCTCCCCTCAAAAGGTATGCCTTCCGACCATGCTTACCGAGCTGATTACGCTACAGGTCTGATAGTTAACGTGACCTCTCGCAAAAATCCGCCCTAAATGACGTCGCCGGGTCTTCCCCGATTCCCCCAGATTCATCAGCCCTCTCTCCTGAGGATCGAACGAGGGTTTTGGAGACAATTCCTCAAGCCGATACCCGGGTGATAGGTATCCTTTCCGCCACTTCTCAATACTTCAACCGTACATTTCCTTTTCTGAGCTATCTTCTCGCAGAGCCAGCTTCCGCCGTCCCGGGTCTTGTCACCCGGGAAGATGAAGTGAGAACCGGCGAGCTGCTTCCTTCCGCGGCAAATCCCGCCCTGCAGGCGGGAGGGGTGGCCTTTGACCCTTCTGCTACTAAGGATGCTGATCATCCCTTGAGAGATGACAACTCTCTCCCTGCTTCCGGCCAGGCTGGGACCATTGTGCGCGAACCCTTCCGCCCAGGGAGAGGAAAGCCTCTCCACCTCCTTTATGGAACTGACGGAGGGGTCGGGCCTTCTCACCCGACGCCAGTCAATGGATCTCGCCAGACTGCAGGTATGCGAGACATTCTTGTCGGCTGATCGTTATGCCTTAATCAAAACCTTGGGCGCACTTTTCGCAGGGGATCACAGCTCTCGGTCGGAAGCCAACGAGGAGAGAGAAGAAGAAGAAGAAGAAGAAGATTCCCTTCCTCCTTCGCCCGGCGAGATAGAAGAAACCTTGAACGGCGCCGAGAACGTGAAGGAGCGGAGGAGGAAGATCTCGGCCGTTCTAGCCAAGCTCATCCGGCGAGACTGCGCCCATGCTGCCGCGGCGAGAGCGTTCCGCAAATCCGTGGAACAAAGGCTGGAGGACCTGGAGCGTGATTTCTTCTTGGGCGAGACTGATCGACCGGGAGGGCCTACTGCCGAGTCTTCGCCAGGGAGATGCATCGTGCAGATCTGAGATCATGCTAGGCGGATCAACCTAGGGTGTACCACCCTGTTATCTTACTTCAACCCGCTGGTGCCTCCGAGAACTAGGCGGCGGGAGCAAGGGCAATGGTGCTGGGAACCGTATTAGTTCATCTAGGTCTCGCCCCTTCTCCCTTATTAGCCTTCCCTTCCGCTATGTACCTTTATGCCTTTGTAATAATTGTTATTAACTTTATTCAGCTCTTGGCGGCGAGAGCAAATTACTATCCGTTTCTTCTTTCATTGTGCTGCGAATTTTAAGAATGTGTTGAAAATAGGATGCTTGCGCCAAAACTAAGTGGCTTGCGCCGAAACTAGAGATGATCGTCGACTGCCGTAATCCCACGGGGGAAAACCGAGGTATCGCCGGCCCAGATTGTGACAGCTGTACTCCGCCGTCATTTTCTCTCTCTATCGGACGGAGCCGTAACGACCACGGTTCCCTATAAATAGAGAAATCTACCAACTGCATTTACTTCTCTGATCCGGAACCTCAACTCCCCTTCCTTGCTCTCGCCCAATTGCTTCCGCTTCTTCCTCTCTATTGTTCTCGCTATTACCCCCAAACTCAAAATGCCGGGCGAGAACGAGGGTCGCGCTCATTGTGCGGAAGCATTCCGCAAGCATCTCTTCCCCTCCTGCACGCTCAACTTGGACGAGTACAACCTGATCGTCAACCGCTTCATTCCCGCTAGCTTCTCGGCGCGGAACCCGGGTAATCACGACAAGGTGAATACCCCGGAAGCGGGAGAGCTCGCCAACCCCCTCGAACATTTCGAGGTGGGCTTCCGCCTACCCCTCTAGCCGGAGATTCGGCAAGCCCTCCGCTACTATGGGGTGGTTCCCGCCTAGCTGAACCCGAACTCTATCGCGATCCTTGTGCCATTCATCTGCTACATGCGATCCGAGAGGATCGAGTTTAGTCTGCCGATCTTCCGCAAGCTGTTCAACTTCTGCGCCAAAGGCGGCGTGGTCTTCTTCTCCGGGCAGCTGCTCAAGACCACTGGCCTCGCCAATAAACATCACCATTGGGGCGAGAAGTTTGTCTATGTCACCAGGGACTTCGGTAACGTCCCGCTCCGACCCGTCCAGTACGATAATGCTGCTTACAAGCCGCCCATTCTGGGGTCGCGCGAGAGCGCACTCCTGGAGTTCTTCGGAACAAAGGAGTTTGACGTTCTCTTCCTCCGGCGAGACGTCGACTCCCTTCCTCCCGTCCACCCGGGGAAGGTATGGTCTCGCCTTAGATTTGATCTTTCGTTAGGATCTTCCTGTGTTGAATAGCGCTTTCTTTGCAGGAGAGCAGGAGGTCCCTCTACGCCAACCTTTCGCTGTGGCCCCGGGTGTTGAGGATCGGGTTACGAGAGGCTCTCTTGCTCTCGCGGAGGCCAGCGCTCGCGCCTACCGGGAAGAGCTCGTTCAGCCTTCGACACCCGAAGCTAAGAAGGGAAAAGGCACTGCTCCCGCCTCGCGATCGCTGAAGAGGCCAAAGCCATCCGCTGCGGACAAGGGCAAGGGCTTGGCCGTCTCGCTTGCCCGACATCGCGCCTTGGGCAAGTCCTTCGAAGGGCTGCTCCAGATGGCCAGCGAGATGGGTGCTGCCGCAAGGAGGCGTACCGAGGCTACTGCCGAGAACCCTCCGGCCGTAGACATGGCTGGAGGAGAGGGAGTCGTCGCCGAGACCTCTGCCCGGACCCCGCCCAAGGAAGTGCCGAAAGGGCACAGAAATTATAGCTTCGGTGTGAAGCACGTCGACGCGGAAGGGAAGCCTCTGCTCCGATGGGATCCCGAATCCAACAGGGTTGTGGTTTCAACGCTCCTCCCCAGCTGGTCGGAGCGGGATGAGGTTACTGGCGAGGCCTTCTCGCTGGGCTATGGCCTCTATAGCCGAGAGGGCGCCAGTGTCTTCGACCAGACGCCCACCCGACTCCTGGCTTTCGACGCTACCCGGGCCCTGCTTCGCGGGTTTGAGCTTGCGCACATGTGCGCGCGTCGAAGCATCAACATCGACAAGAACTTCGCCGGCATGTACAAGGCGAGGGAAGAAGCGGTGGCCAGAGCACGCTCTTCGGAGACAGAGCTCGTGAGTGCTCGGCAAGAGTTGGCGGATGCTCAACAAGCGCTGTCCCTACGCCCCGCAGCCTAGGTAAGCGAGATCTTCCTGGACCCTTGCTCTCGCTACTCGAAGTCATGCTTGCGCAGTATTTACTGAGTTGATCTCTTCTCCACAGGATTCTGCCCAGGCCATGGCGCTCCGCACGGAGTTGGCTGACGTACGCTGCGAGAACGTCCTGCTGAGGGACCAACTCCGGCATGCGGAAGCAGCGAAAGGCCCACCTCCGACGCTTTATGAGAGACTAAAGAGTCATCACTTCTCAGTGTACGACATCGACAAGCTGCTCTAGGCGAACGCTTAGGCTACCGTCAGGCTGACAGTCGAGATGCTGCGAGACGCGAAGCTGCTTTGGGAGGACAGCGTAACCATCGACGCCCGCCAACTCCTTCCCTGGCTATTCGATCAAGTCCCGAAGCCTCCCGGTGCGCCCGACTCTCCTGCTTCGAATATCCCGAAGTCTTCCTCCGCTGCCGGCGAGATGTCTGGGGCGAGCTCGGGCGAGGACTCCAGCGAGGATTCGGGCGAGAGTACCAGCGGGGATTACAGCGCGTCCCCTTGAAGTTCCTTTTCTTCTTTTTCTTTTGATACACTTTTGTAATGAGCGAGAAGCTCCAAACCTCTGTAACTATTTAATATAATGCAATGTTTCGTTTTTCACTGCCGGTGTTTGCTTGAACGAATAGGTTAGAGAGCCAGCGGCTTCCGCGCGAGCTTCCACCGAGACCCTTAGTCTCTTTAGGGTCACCTTCCCTAGAGATTGACTAGGCGGGAGCCTTGTGCCATCGATTAGGTCGTTATGCCCAGGTCTGCCGGGGGCCTCCTTCAACCAGATTCCCCCAGCCGAGACCTTTTGGCCCAGACCCCTATTGGCCAAGACCCTGAATGGCCGAGACTTCTACTGGCTGAGACCTTTAGGGTTGTCTCTGATCTAGGCCAGGGTCATGACAAGATACCTTCCCACAAACTGGATCTACGTTCCACCGGCGAGCCTACGGACCTGCCAGCTAGATGGGAGCCTGCGCAGCGAGTGTACCGGGGGCTGAGCCAGGCTTGTTGTAACACTGAGTAAACATAAATCAAGAACCAAGGACCACGAGTCAAGGACCCAACCTATCCCCCACAGGCGAGCCTTTGGACCTGCCAGCTAGATGAGAACCTGCGCAGCGGGCCCTCCTAGGGTCGAGCCGGGCTCGGGGTGTTGATGAAGATCAAGCCAAACCTCACCCCCACAGGTGAGCCTTCGGACCTGCCAGCTAGATGAGAGCCTGCGCAGCGGGTCTACCAAGGGCCGAGCCGAGCTCGGGGTGTTGATGACGATCATGCCAAACCTCTCCCCCACAAGCGAGCCTTCGGACCTGCCAGCTAGATGAGAGCCTGCACGGCGGGTCTACCGGGGGCCGAGCCGAGCTCGGGGTGTTGATGAAGATCAAGACAAACCTCTCCCCCACAGGCGAGCCTTCGTACCTGCCAGCTAGATGAGAGCCTGCGCAGCGGGTCTACCTGGGGCCGAGCCGAGCTCGGGGTGTTTATGAAGATCAAGCTAAACCTCTCCCCCACAGGCGAGCCTTCGGACCTACCAGCTAGATGAGAGCCTACGCAGCGGGTCTACCAGGGGCCGAGCCGAGCTCGGGGTGTTGATGACGATCAAGCCAAACCTCTCCCCCACAGGCGAGCCTTCGGACCTGCCAGCCAGATGAGAGCCTGCGCACCGGGTCTACCTGGGGCCGAGCCGAGATCGGGGTGTTGATGAAGATCAAGGCAAACCTCTCCCCCACAGGCGAGCCTTCGGACCTGCCAGTTAGAAGAGAGCCTGCGCAGCGGGTCTACCTGGGGCCGAGCCGAGCTCGGGGTGTTGATGAGATCAAGGCAAACCTCTCCCCCACAGGCGAGCCTTCGGACCTGCCAGTTAGATGAGAGCCTGCGCAGCGGGTTTACCTGGGGCCGAGACGAGCTCAGGGTGTTTATGAAGATCAAGCCAAACCTCTCCCCCACAGGAGAGCCTTCGGACCTGCCAGCTAGATGAGAGCCTGCGCAGTGCGTTTACCTGGGGCCGAGCCGAGCTCGGGGTGTTGATGACGATCAAGCCAAACCTCTCCCCCACAGGCGAGCCTTCGGACCTGCCAGCTAGATGAGAGCCTGCGCAGCGGGTCTACCTAGGGCCGAGCCGAGCTCGGGGTGTTGATGAAGATCAAGCCAAAACTCTCCCCTACAGGCGAGCCTTTGGACCTGCCAGCTAGATGAGAGCCTGCGCAGCGGGTCTACTTAGGGCCGAGCCGAGCTCGTGATGTTGATGATGATCAAGCCAAATCTCTCCCCCACAGGCGAGCCTTCAGACCTGCCAGCTAGATGAGAGCCTGCGTAGCGGGTCTACCTGGGGCCGAGCCGAGCTCGGGGTGTTGATGACGATCAAGCCAAACCTCTCCCCCATAGGAGAGCCTTCGGACATGCCAGCTAGATGAGAGCCTGCGCAGCGGGTCTACCTGGGGCCGAGACGAGCTCGGGGTGTTGATGACAATCAAGCCAAACCTCTCCCCCACAGGCGAGCCTTCGGACCTGCCAGCTAGATGAGAGCCTGCGCAGCGGGTCTACCTGGGGTCGAGCCGAACTCGGGGTGTTGATGAAGATCAAGCCAAACCTCTCCCCCATAGGCGAGCCTTCAGACCTGCCAGCTAGATGAGAGCCTGCGCAGCAGGTCTACCTGGGGCCGAGCCGAGCTCGGGGTGTTGATGAAGATCAAGCCAAACCTCTCCCCCATAGGCGAGCCTTCGGACCTGCCAGCTAGATGAGAGCCTGCGCAGCGAGTCTACCTGGGGCCGAGCCGAGCTCGGGGTGTTGATGACGATCAAGCCAAACCTCTCCCCCACAGGCGAGCCTTCGGACCTGCCAGCTAGATGAGAGCCTGCGCAGCGGGTCTACCTGGGGCCGAGCCGAGCTCGGGGTGTTGATGAAGATCAAGCCAAACCTCTCCCCCACAGGCAAGCCTTCGGACCTGCCAGCTAGATGAGAGCCTGCGCAGCGGGTCTACCTAGGGCCGAGCCGAGCTTGGGTTGTTGATGATGATTAAGCCAAACCTCTCCCCGACTGGCGAGCCTTCGGACCTGCCAGCTAGATGAGAGCCTGCGCAGCGGGTCTACCTGGGGCCGAGCCGAGCTCGGGGTGTTGATGAAGATCAAGCCAAACCTCTCCCCCATAGGCGAGCCTTCGGACCTGCCAGCTAGATGAGAGCCTGCGCAGCGGGTCTACCTGGGGCCGAGCCGAGCTCGGGGTGTTGATGAAGATCAAGCCAAACCTCTCCCCCACAGGCGAGCCTTCGGACCTGCCAGCTAGATGAGAGCCTGTGTAGCGGGTCTACCTGGGGCCGAGCCGAGCTCGGGGTGTTGATGACGATGAAGCCAAACCTCTCCCCCACAAGCGAGCCTTCGGACCTGCTAGCTAGATGAGAGCCTGCGCAGCGAGTCTACCTGGGGCCGAGCTGAGCTCGGGGTGTTGATGACGATCAAGCCAAACCTCTCCCCCACAGGCGAGCCTTCGGACCTGCCAGCTAGATGAGAGCCTGCACAGCGGGTCTACCTGGGGCCGAGCCGAGCTCGGGGTGTTGATGACGATCAAGCCAAAACACTCCCCCACAGGCGAGCCTTCGGACCTGCCATCTAGATGAGATCCTGCGCAGCGGGTCTACCTGGGGCCGAGCCGAGCTCGGGGTGTTGATGAATATCAAGCCAAACCTCTCCCCCACAGGCGAGCCTTTGGACCTGTCAGCTAGATGAGAGCCTGCGCAGCGGGTCTACCTGGGGCCGAGCCGAGCTCGAGGGGGTTGATGACGATCAAGCCAAACCTCTCCCCCACAGGCGAGCCATCGGACCTGCCAGCTAGATGAGAGTCTGCGCAGCGGATCTAACTGGGGCCGAGCCAAGCTCGGGGTGTTGATGACGATTCCTTCAACCAGGCCTATTCTATCATCAAGATGGGGAGACATAGTCGGTTAAAGCAAAAGCATTTTAGGGTAGAAAAGACCAATTCTTGTGATAACATTTTTTAGAGAGTCAACATTCAGAAAAGACTACTTCGAAATGATAATATTTATTCACCATATTACAACACATTCTCTCCCTTCAAGGGTAGAAACGTTTTAAGTCATCACCGTTCCAGGTGTGGCTCAAGGTCCTTCCCTCCATATCCTA
Organism: Platanthera zijinensis; assembly: GCA_039513925.1. Taxonomy (NCBI): domain Eukaryota; kingdom Viridiplantae; phylum Streptophyta; class Magnoliopsida; order Asparagales; family Orchidaceae; genus Platanthera; species Platanthera zijinensis. Next base: position 134,624,292 of record CM077081.1, read on the forward strand.
GAGGTAATAACCCCCGTTATCCAGAGCCTTCTCTAATATGTAAGGTCCTTCCCAACTGGGGTTGAGCTTGCCCACAGGGGCCGACCTTCCTGCTGCGTCAACCTTTTTCAGCACTAGGTTCCCCTCAGTGAATTGTTTAACCCTGATGTGTTTATCGAAGTACCTGGCCATTCGCCTTTTTATCTCTTCTTGCCTGATGACAGCAACATCCCGTAGCTCTTCCACCATATCCAACGAGAGGCGCAATCCCTCCTCGTTCTCCAACCTCCAAGCTTCGCTTCCTTCACCCACGGCTGCGACCCGTGGAGACCGAACCTCGAACTCTACTGGGAGGACAGCCTCACACCCATGAGAGAGCTTGAAGGGGGTCTCTCCTGTGTCCGTGTTCGAAGTTGTTCGCAAGGCACACAGGACGGAAGGGAGCTGCTCCACCCAGTTGCCCTTCAGGTTCTCCACCTTCTTTTTGAGCAAGTTCACGATGATCTTGTTTGCCGCTTCCACCTGGTCGTTGCTCCGGGGGTGATGGACAGAGGCAAACCTGAGGTCAATCCCCAGTTGGGCGCAGAAGCTGATGAACTCTTCACTGGCAAACTGAGGACCGTTATCCGTCACTATCGCTTGGCGTAGCCCATGCCTGCATATGATTTCCAGCCAAATGAAGTTCCTGATGACCTGGGAGGTAACCTTGGCTAGGGCCTTGATTTCCAGCCACTTTGAGAAGTAGTCGATCATGACTAGGAGGAACCTCCTCTGCCCGCGAGCTGGAGGAAAGGGTCCAACCAGATCCATTCCCCAAATGGCGAAGGGCCATGGGGCCATGATGCTCCGAAGCCTTTGTGCGGGTAAGAGCTGGAGGGGGGCGTGTACTTGACATTTCAGACATCTCTTTGCAAACTCGACTGTATCCTTCCTCAAGGTCTGCCAGAAGTATCCTTGTCTTATCACCCTTGCCTCCAACGTTCTTCCTCTCGAGTGACTGTCGCACTCTCCCGAATGCACCTCTTCCAGGATTCTCGGGACCTCCTCCTCGGTCACACATCTCGCGAGGAGCCCTGATAACATCTTCCGGTGCAAGCCCCATTCCAACATCAGGTAGTGGGCTGCCTTTCGCCTAAAGCTTTTCGCCTCCTTAACCCACTCTGACAGCTTGCCTGTGGTAAGGAAGGTCACCAATGAGTCCACCCATGAGGATCGCCGACCCACCTCCATCGATTCCCCCTCTTCAATTGCTGGTCGGAAAAGTTCAGTTACGGTCCCTCCTCCCTGAGGCCCAAACTTTGCCAACCGATCAGCTACTGCGCTTTCCTCCCTGGGAACGTGTTGAATAGAGAAGGAACGGAACCCTCCGATGATTGCCCTTACCTTGGATAGATACTTCATAAGGGTAGGCTCCCGAGCCTCAAACTCCCATCTGATCTGCAACACTACCACCATCGAGTCAATGAAGGTCTCCACATCCTGGATTTCTAATTCCCTTGCCAATCGAAGGCCAGCTATCACGGCCTCATACTCCACCTGATTATTGGTAACAGGGAAGTGGAAAACCACCGCCTGTTCTATGGTAACCCCTTGAGGACTCACCAATACTACACCCCCTCCCAGGGAGTGCCTTCCCGAGGCCCCATCGACCATCATCTTCCATGCTTCGTGGGGCTTCGGGTCCTCATTCTCAGCCTCAGTGACATAGTCTGCCAGAAAGACCGCCACGGCCTGAGCTTTGATGGAGAGCCTCGGGACGAACGAGATGTCGAACTCGCTTAGTTCGATAGACCACTTTGCCAGCCTCCCCGAGTGCTCTACCCCCTCGAAGATCTTGCGAAGAGGATGGCCGGTGACCACCCTAATCGAGTGCGCTTGAAAGTATGGACGGAGCTTCCTTGCCGAAACAACCAAGGCATAAGCCAGCTTCTCCAGGATGGGGTAGCGGAGTTCCGCCTTTTTCAGGATTCGTCTTACGTAATAGACGGGCAACTGCTTCTTCCCCTCTTCCCTAACCAAGACGGAGCTCACAACTTCCACCCCCACCCCGAGATACAAGGCCAGGTCTTCCCCTTCTTTAGGGATTTGGAGCATCGGAGCCTGGGAGAGTTGCCTCTTCAGCCCCTGAAAAGCCTCTTCGCATTCAACCGTCCATTCGAACACCTGATTACTACGGAGCACTTTGAAGAAAAAAGAACACCTATCCCCGTACCGAGAGAGGAACCTGCTTAGCCCGACCAACTTTCCCGTCAGGCGCTGGACTTCCTTGGCGCTGTGAGGTGACTCCAAGTCCAATATAGCCTTCACCTTGTCCGGGTTAGGTTCTACCCCTGCTGGAGTCAAGAGGTGTCCGAGAAACTTCCCGCGACTGGCCTTGAAGACACACTTCAAGGGGTTCAACCTCATCTTGAACCTCCACAGGGTGGCAAACGTTTTCTTCCAAGTCCCGCAAATGGGAATCCACGCATTTGCTTTTTGACCAGTAGGTCATCAACGTAGACCTCTAGATTCTTGGCTAAACATCCTTTGGCTGTCACCCCTAGAGTCAGATTGGTGTGACGGAACCTAGGAAGCGCCAACGATTGGAAATAAAGCGACTAATATTGCGGGTCACGGGTTGGTCACGCCCGATGCGCCGTCACGCCCGTGACCTGGGCGTGTCTACTTCGACGATCGTCGATCTCCACGAGACGATCGTCGAACGCGCTGTCTGGGCATGTCACGCCCGTGACCATGAGTGTCACGCCCGTGACCTAGGGCGTGACCAGCCTTCGACGATCGTCGACCTCAATTCGACGATCGTCGGGCTCGAAACTTACCGTTCGGGCATGTCACGCCCGTGACCTGGAGGTCACGCCCGTGACCTAGGGCGTGACCAGCCTTCGACGATCGTCGACCTCTGTTCGACGATCGTCGAGCCAGAAATTTGCCGTTCGGGCATGTCACGCCCGTGACCTAGAGGTCACGCCCGTGACCTAGGGCGTGACCAGCGTTCGACGACCGTCGATCTCAAATCGACGATCGTCGACCATAATTTACCGCCCGACGCTGTCACGCCCGTGACACAGGTGTCACGCCCGTGACTACCGATCGACGATCGTCGATCTCAGTTCGACGATCGTCGAACCCAGAATGGGCTACCCGGGCCTGTCACGCCCGTGACCTATGTGTCACGCCCGTGACATTGGCCGAAACGACGGTTCAGGCCCGAAATAATTCTAACGCGCGTGGTGGAAATTAATGCTGGCTTGGGAAGTTACACCAGGAGTAACTTCGGCCGTTTTCCTTCTGTATTTATATAATAAATAAGGAAAAGGTGGTCCAATAGGAAATCGCCAGCTGGACATACCTGTTCAGTTTCCGCCGTTTCTTATCCCTGCATCATACCGAAGCATTAAGGGGAGGGAACTTCATGGCCATAATGGCTTAAACCATTCACCTTCCCACCTTCCTGTTTATAAAAGCCCACTTGACAAGAGGAGAGGGTTTACACGCTCAAGCAAACCAAGCAGATCCTTGTGCTTGCTGTAAGGAGTTCAGCAACGCCACCACCGCGCCATGGCACCTCGTCGCTCTTCTCGCCTCCAAACCGCGAACAAGGTCCTCCTCTACTCCTTCTCTTTCATGGGTAGATCTTAGGATTCTTAGAAAGGAGATTCGCGCTCAACGGAGCCGGATCCATCTCTCGTTTTCTTGGAAAAACCATGAAAAAGATATTTTGAGTTCGCCGGAAACCGCCACCTCCGGCGGCCAAACCACCGCCGACCGCTAGCCATCGCCTCAACGGAGGTGGTGGTGGTGGTGGCTGGCCAGGGAAGTGACCGGACGGCCGGCAACGGATCACGGAATGCTTACAGGAAAAATGATTTTTCCTGTGTCTGTTCGGGTTCATAAAGAAGATGAACAGTAAATCGTTTTATATTTATAAATTATGTAAATAATTTTATAAGAAAAATATGCTCGGTTTAGTATATTTTAAGGCTGCAAAATGAGGCACTTAGAGGCCGAATTAGGAAAAATGACCAGACACAAAAGTTGTAGCCCTCGGGGTCTACCTTAATTTAAAATTTATTTTATTCAATTTGGGTGAGTGGTTTGAACACATCACTCATTTTGGTGGGATCAAGACCTAGGTTAACCAGAAATTAAAATGGTTGCCCACGGTTCATAACATGTCCAAATGACTTGAAATTTGGACTGGAGGTCTATAATATGTATATCGAGAGGCTGTCCAAAAATGAGAATTTTTGGAGAACTTTTGCCTAAAGTTTTTGTAAAAATTTAATAAACAATATAAAATTAATTAGGAGATGAAATTAAGCCCAAACTCCCCCAAATTTTGGGTGGTGGTCCCTGGCATCAATATTAAGATCTGTAGAAAATTTCTACTCGATTGGTCGAGTTCTGAATAGGGAAGTATCAAGTCCTATATTTAGGTCTTGGTGAGGGGTACTTTGGGGAAAAGTACGATTGGAGATGGAATGGACAAATCTCCTCAAAAGAGGCTGAAGTTGTCGGCCACTGATTGTTGGGTATATGTCTACCCTCTTGGGTAACATGGTGGCTTAGGGTGGATTTTACCCTAAGAGATTGGCTCAAATCCAATGGGTGGGAGTTTGAGGTTTGTGAAGGACATAGGAGCAAAAGCTCTTGTATGCCCTTGAAATTTGGAGGAGAGGGGGATGATATGATGAAAACCCTCTGGTTGAAATAGTGAAGGAATTGGAGGTAGTTAGGTACCTCAAAAGTTGAGATGTCGGATTAGGATAGAAATGTAATTTAGTTATCTTAAGCACTAAATCTAATCCAAAAATTATGAAACTCGGGAGGAGGGAGTTTTAGGATGTATTAGACTTATGGTAATTTTTCTGGAATTTTATGATTAATTTATATTATACTTCATGTGTTAAAGAACTATTAGCCCAACTTGTTGTTTCAATTATTTGGAGGCTTTACATTAATTATAATCAGTTAAAATTCTGGATTTAGATCTTGACTAGTAGAACATTGATCCCTGAATTTTTATAGAATTTTATGATGAGTAAATCTAGTACATTATTCACAAATGATTGGAAGGGCTTTTATGTTTAAAAATTAATTATGGATAAAATACTTGCTGGAAAATTATGAAACTTGGCCAGTGCTAATTTTTAGGCCTTTATCTGCATGTCATAAATTATTTAGAATTTTTGGAAGAATATTTTCAGTACTTGATTCATAAACTATAGAAATTAGAGATTATGTCCAAAATAGTTTTCATGACATTTTGATGGTGGAAAATTGTGATACTTAGGATTTAGCCTTCTGAGATAACCTATTAATTATCATAAATTTGCTGGACATCTTGCATGAATAGTTAGGGTAGTTCATGTTCAAACCGGTGACCCTTGAAATTTTCGAGGAATTTAATTAAATGCCAAATAAATTAGGAAAATTTCCATCTTCTGGATTTAGGTTATTTATATCAAGATAAGTCTCCAGTAAATAGTTTAGGGCATTTGGATGAGTAATCGATCCTTGCATAACCGGTTCGACATGTAGCCTAGGTCGGTCTGCAATTAGTAAATTGTGAAATGCAATAGAACATGATCTGATGAAGATATAAAGAGTAGCGAGTAGTGGTGATAGTTAGAGTTAAGAGGTGCTCGGGTTTGGCGAAAGATCGCTTTTCCCGAGGAGTGGAAGGTTTAAAAATCACCCTAGGATAGTCTATCGTAATATGAGAAGGGAATCGGGCTAAGGGAAAACAACCAATAACAATAAGTGCCTTGCGAAAGGAACTTCGGGCCGTAATGCACCGTCTTGGTTCCTAGTGCCCCTTGAGAGCCCTTCACGGGGTATACGGGGGCAGTCCTGGGCTAACGTAAACTGTAATAACAAATCGACAAGAGTAACTTAGCAACTAGGGCTGCACTCTTCACAACACTGTTGGCACAGGAAGGTTAATTTGGAAACGGACGGATGGTACGGGGAGCTTCGGCTCGTTGATTTGGAAACGGACGGATGGTCCGGGGAGCTTCGGCTCGGGTGGTTTGGAGACGGACGTTTTGGTCGGGGAGCTTCGGCTCGGTTTTGTGTGCTTACGATTTAACTTGCATGTGCATAAAATAGGAAAAGTTAAGGTGGTGGGTCTTTCGATAGCGGGGAGTTCGATTGCACCGACACCGATATCGTTGACTCGGCAGGTGATTAGCACTCCGCCAACAGAAGTCCGGTGCGCCAGCCGGCAAGAGTACGCAGGCGTCCGCTTTGTGCACCAAGCGTTAAGGCGTACGATAGGTCAGACCAGTGTGCTTTACTGGTTTTGGAGGTGGGCGAGGCCCAACCCACCGCTTCCGTTTGCCACTACGGAGGTATCCTGGGAGGTAACGGCTCCGAAAGGGGGAACTAAAGGTCTGTGTGCACAGAGTCGGGTGTGTGAGTTGCACTGCATGACATAACATACCCACCATATAGTTGCATATCATAATCATTCATAACAACCTTGACACCTAAAGTATAAGTGGAATGGGACGCTTATACATTAGGACCTGCAAAACGACCCCTTGGTCTATAAGCTTGTGTGGGCAAGTTTATAAATCAAAGGTTATTTTCAATATATAATAACCCCTGCTGTTTGATAACCGACACCCCAAGGTATAAGTGGTATGGGACACTTATACGATGGGAGCCTTGCAAAAGATCCCTTTGCTTATGTGTTCTTGCATAAGTGAAGGTTTAAATTCATTTAATTGCTTTTCTTACTGCTAGACCTATTATAACAACTTATTAACTGCTCACCTAATACAACTTGCTAGATTAGTTTCCGCTGCCATCTGTTTTCATGCTAATCCACCTTCATGTCCTTCCCTTTCTTCCTCTCCGCTCGGTACCTAGGAGCCATGAGGGGAAGGGGTAGGGGATGATAGGGCTTAGTCTTTATGACTAACGGTTTTCGAACCGCATCATTTAGGGGATCGTGGAGCCCAGCATGGAGGAGCAGCCCCAGAGATCGGTGCGCCTAGAGATGGGGCAGTCTAGCTCCGGAGTTCACACAGCCGGGACCGTGAGTCTCGACCTTGAGTAGTTTCTGTTTCGCTTCCGAATGAGAGACTTGTAGTGAGGACATTCTGTACCGGGCATAAGCCCGTATTTATAGTACTCTGTGTTTCTGTGGATACTCCTTCGTGGAGCTTACTTATTTATATATGTGATTTTATTATTGTGGACTGTTTACTATTACTTCAATAATTGTGCTACTTTCTGTGATCGATTTGGCCGGCAGAATTGGCGCCTTGTGGTGATGACCCTTCAGGACGTGAAGGGGTCACCGCAAAGCGGCGGTTCTGGGCCTAAGACCCCGGTGGTTGAAAAAGGAAAAAAAAAAGGGGGGGTCTTACAAGTGGTATCAGAGGAAACATCGATCAGAAGGAAGTAGCAGTCCACAAACCCTCGGTCACCCGCGCTCGAGTTTAGTTTGGGGACAAACTAAGCAGCGGAAGCAGTGGTGTGCCCATATGGGGATCACATATAATTTGTCCACCTTTAGGTAATATTTGAACGTTTTTCTCAGCATGTGTTTTCGTTGCGCAGACTCCAGCACAGCCTACGCCACAGGGCGGAGTTCAGCAGACTCAGGGAGTTGCACCACCTCCACCGGTCCCCACCCTTTCCTTCAGTCAGACATGGGACAGACCCTGACTGCCATTCTGGAGGCCTTCAGGGCCCAGCAGGTTTCGGTCCCGCAGCCCAATCTGGGGACCAACTGGCTCAGCATCTTCCGGGGTCTTTCTCCCCCGTCCTATCTGGGGACAGAGTCGGCTGTTCGGACGGAGGAATGGCTGGATATCATGTACGAGATGTTGACCGGGATTCGGTGTCCATGGGAGGAGAAGGTGGCTCTGGTTGTCTCCTGCCTGGAGTCCCATGCAAAGAGGTGGTGGAAGACGCTGTTGGACACGACCTTTGCTGATAGGGAGGTTGCGGAGATCACTTGGGAGGAGTTCAGGGCCGCACTGCTGGAGCATTTCGTTCCGCAGTCGGCTAGGGATGACTTGGAGGAGCGGTTCTTACAGCTGAAGCAGGGTACTCGGACCGTGGTGGAGTACCATCGAGAGTTTGACCACCTGGCTCGATACGCAGATTCCTACCAGCTGGACGAGGCAGGGTATATCAGGAGGTTCTACAAGGGCCTACGTGAGGACTTGAGGGAGGCCCTCTTGTTTGTATCGACGGGCCCATCTCCCGGATTTGGAGATGGCCAAAAGGATTGAGGCAGATTGGCACACCACCGGGGCCGGAAACGGCCAGCGGAGGATCAGGGACGAAGAGGAAGGAATGACCAGCGGCGGGGTGCTGTACCAGAGGGAAGGAGGACAGAGGACCAGCCTCGTCAGGACGTGAGGCCGGAGCCGAGGGAACAGGTGGTATTGGCCCCTCCACCCCTTCGGATGCAGGAGATGCCGAGACCCGGGGGAATGGCGTATCCCCCAGAGTGCTACTTTTGTCATCAGATTGGGCACATTCGGAGGAACTGTCCCATGAGGGGGGCACCACCTCCAGCACATCAGGGCGGCCCACCAGCTCAGCATTACGGAGGCCGAGGACGCGGCCGCGGTCGAGGATACCAGGGGGAAGATCGTAGACAGGGAAGAGAGCAGGTATATTCCTTGGACCTTGCACAGCCGCGGAATCCGGAGCAGGTCATCGCAGGTATGCCGAAATGCTTCTTTGTTTTCATAGAATTTCCCCTTTAAGTTGTTAAAACTTTGAATCGCACTAGATTGATAGCAAGGAAAGTAAAAACTCATTATAGAACCCTAAGATATCTAATCACCCCAGGTATAGTCTTCATCAGCGGCAAGCCTGCCCGTACGCTGTTCGATACTGGAGCTACTCACTCCTTTGTGTCAGAGTCGTTCGTGGAAGGACTGGAAGGTGTGGAGCGGTTCACAGGCTCGAGGATGAGGGTGCGACTACCGGATGGATCTGAGCTCCTTACCACGGATCACTGCAATATGGAGGCGGAGATTGGTGGAAAAGCGTTCGAGGCTCCAGCGACGATTCTGAAGCTGACGGACTACGACCTGATCCTGGGCATGGTATGGCTGCATTGGAACTATGCCCAGATTGACTGCCAGGCAAAGAGGATCACCGTGAGACACGGGGACTCTTTCATTACCATCGAAGGTATAAGACCTGTCTCTCGCATACCTTTATCTTCGGTACAGGCCGTTAAGGCCCATCTGCAGGGAGAGGAGGTCTATCAGATTCTTTTCGAGGTGGCGGAAGTCAAGGAGTCGGTAACAGACATCCCGGTGGTGCGAGATTTCGCTGACGTCTTTCCAGAGAAACTACCAGGATTACCTCCACACCGAGAGCAGGATTTTCAGATACAGCTTGTGCCGGGGGCCAAGCCGGCGTCTAGGGCCCCTTATCGGATGGCCCCAAAGGAGTTGGCAGAGTTTCGGACCCAGTTGCAGGAATTGGTGGAGGCAGGTTTTGTCAGACCGAGTTCCTCGCCATGGGGAGCACCAGTCTTATTTGTAAAGAAGAAGGATGGGACACTCCGCCTGTGCATCGATTATCGAGCGCTAAACAGGCTGACCGTCCGGAATACCTATCCGCTCCCACGGATAGACGAATTATTTGACCAGCTGGAGGGAGACCACTATTTCTCGAAGCTGGACTTGAGATCAGGATACTACCAGTTGCGGATCCAGGAGGAGGATATCCCGAAGACGGCCTTTAGTAGCAGATATGGCCTGTATGAGTTCACCGTGATGCCCTTCGGGCTCACGAATGCTCCGTCGGCGTTCATGAGTCTCATGAACCGGGTTTTCGAAGCCTACTTGGATGTGTTCGTCATAGTATTCATAGACGACATCCTGATCTACTCCAGGACGGAGGAGGAACACACTCGACATCTGGCACTGACCTTGGAGAGATTGCGGGAGCATCACCTTTATGCAAAATTCAGCAAGTGTCAGTTCTGGTTGAAGGAGGTGGCCTTCTTAGGTCACATCATCAGCGGAGCCGGGCTAGCAGTAGATCCAGCAAAGATTCGGGCAGTTCGCGATTGGTCGCAGCTGAGGACGGCCACCGATGTACGCAGTTTCTTGGGACTTGCCGGTTACTACCGGAAGTTCGTGGAGGGGTTCTCTCAGATTTCCCTCCCTCTCACATCTTTGACAAAGAAGGAGACACCTTTTGTCTGGACCCCGCAGTGCCAGGCGGCTTTTCAGGAGCTGAAGGACCGACTCATCTCAGCCCCTATTCTGGCCCTTCCATCGGGAAAGGAAGGATTCCAGGTGTATACCGACGCTTCGTACCAAGGGATGGGAGCGGTGCTGATGCAGAACGGACATGTCATAGCATATGCCTCCCGCCAGCTGAAGACCCATGAGAGGAACTACCCGGTGCACGACCTCGAGATGGGAGCGGTCGTTTTTGCTCTGAAGGTCTGGCGTCATTACCTTTATGGAGTCCACTGCGACATCTTCTCCGATCACAAGAACTTGAAATACGTGGACACTCAGAAGGAGCTGAATATCAGGCAGAGGCGCTGGGTGGAGTTCTTAGCAGATTATCAGTATGAGATGCCCTACCACCCAGGGAAGGCAAATGTGGTGGCCGACGCGTTAAGTCGGAGAGCGGCCACATCCGAAGCTGGGCCCCAGGTTATGTCTATGGAGCTGGTCCAGTCATTCAGAGACATGCAGATATCCCTAGTGTCCGAGGATGACCCAGATCTGTATAGGGAGTATCTGGCATCGGTAGTGGCCATTGACGATATTCGGGATCGCATTCGGGACGGACAGAGGACAGATGCGGGGGCAGAGCCGATGTTCCGAGCTTTGGAGGAAGGTTCGACAGGGGATTATTCCCTGAGGGATGGGTTGCTCCACTTCAGAGGCAGAGTGTATATACCAGCAGGAGGCCAGATCCGAGAGGATATTTTGACGGAGGCGCATTGCAGCCGGTACTCCGTGCACCCGGGGATCACAAAGATGACCGCTGATCTGAAGAGGACGATGTTTTGGCCGGGCATGAAGAAGGACATTACGTACTTCGTGACCCATTGCGAGGCGTGTCAGTTGGTGAAGGCGGAGTGCAGGAACCCCGCAGGACTGTTGCAGCCACTCCCGGTGTCGGAGTGGAAGTTCGACGACATAGCGATGGATTTTATACATGGTCTTCCCCGGTCTCGGACAGGGAACGACTCGATTTGGGTGATTGTCGATCGGCTGACGAAGGTGGCCCGCTTTATACCGATCAGGAAGGATGACTCGGTGGGAGTGCTGGTACGGAAGTTTGTGGAGCAGTATGTCCGATATCATGGCGTGCCCCGGACGATAGTGTCGGACCGCGATGGACGGTTTACATCCAGGGAGTGGCGGTCAGTGCAGGCATATTTGGGCACCCGGTTGACTTTTAGCACGGCCTTCCACCCTCAGACGGACGGGCAGACCGAGCGCACCAACAGGACCTTGGAGGACTTACTACGGCTGTGTATACTAGACCGAGGGGAGCCGTGGGAGAAGATGTTACCCTTGGTCGAGTTCTCCTACAATAATAGCTACCAGTCCAGCATCAGGATGGCGCCTTATGAGGCCTTGTATGGAAGGAAATGTAGGACCCCGCTTTCTTGGGTTCAGGACGAGGATCCGAAGCTGCTGGGGGATCGGATTTCGTTGAAGACACCGAGGCTCAGGTGAGGCTGATCAGAGATAGGATGCTGGAGGCACAGAGCAGACAAGCAAAATACTATGACGCTCGGCATCGTCAGGTGGAGTTCGGGTAGGAGATCGAGTGTTCTTGAAGATCCGGCCCATGCACGGAGTCTCACGGGTGTGCGGTCGGAGGAAGAAACTCAGCCCTAGGTATATGGGCCCTTACCGGATCCTGGAGCGGATCGGACCCTTAGCCTACAGGCTAGAGTTGCCACCAGAGCTGGCAGCTCTACACGACGTCTTCCACATCTCTTCGCTGAGAAGGGCTCTACTACGCCCGGAGCAGCGAATTTTGACCACAGAAGGGCCGGTAGCTTCAGACCGATCTGTTCACTTGGAGCCGGTTCGGATCGATGACAAAGGAGTGCGGATCTTGCGCCGCAAGAAGATTCCCTTAGTCAAGGTTCTGTGGAGAAATCACGGTCAGGAGGAGCACACCTGGGAACCGCAGGATCTGATGAGGCAAAGATACCCGGAGTTGTTCAGTCAGGTACATCTCACCACCTCTCGGTATACTATAAACTGCCTTCTTGTTTTGGAATGTTAAGACTAGACAAGGGAAATCTAGGACCTAGGCATGCACACTTAATCAGAATGGTAGGGGCTAATCTTTTGTTTATTGGGGAGATTGTCATCGTTATCAAACGAACGGTCGCCTGAACCCAATAGAAAGATCGAATGGGATGTTACAAGATTAATTTATTCCGATAGAAATCCCCGTAGGCTCAACCTCAATTTCGGGGACGAAATTTTTGTTTTGTTTATTGGGATTTGTAACATCCCATTTCCGGCTAGACCCCTAGGAGTCAGATTGGTCGTGACGGAACCCTAGGAAGCCCAAGATTGGAATAAAGCGACTAATATTGCGGGTCACGGGTTGGTCACGCCCGTGACCGGCCCGTCACGCCCGTGACCTGGGCGTGTCTACTTCGACGATCGTCGATCTCCACGAGACGATCGTCGAACGCGCTGTCTGGGCATGTCACGCCCGTGACCATGAGTGTCACGCCCGTGACCTAGGGCGTGACCAGCCTTCGACGATCGTCGACCTCAATTCGACGATCGTCGGGCTCGAAACTTACCGTTCGGGCATGTCACGCCCGTGACCTGGAGGTCACGCCCGTGACCTAGGGCGTGACCAGCCTTCGACGATCGTCGACCTCAGTTCGACGATCGTCGAGCCAGAAATTTGCCATCGGGCATGTCACGCCCGTGACCTAGAGGTCACGCCCGTGACCTAGGGCGTGACCAGCGTTCGACGACCGTCGATCTCAAATCGACGATCGTCGACCATATTTAACCGCCCGACGCTGTCACGCCCGTGACACAGGTGTCACGCCCGTGACTACCGATCGACGATCGTCGATCTCAGTTCGACGATCGTCGAACCCAGAATGGGCTACCCGGGCCTGTCACGCCCGTGACCTATGTGTCACGCCCGTGACATTGGCCGAAACGACGGTTCAGGCCCGAAATAATTCTAACGCGCGTGGAAATTAATGCTGGCTTGGGAAGTTACACCAGGAGTAACTTCCGGCCGTTTTCCTTCTGTATTTATATAATAAATAAGGAAAAGGTGGTCCAATAGGAAATCGCCAGCTGGACATACCTGTTCAGTTTCCGCCGTTTCTTATCCCTGCATCATAACCGAAGCATTAAGGGGAGGGAACTTCATGGCCATAATGGCTTAAACCATTCACCTTCCCACCTTCCTGTTTATAAAAGCCCACTTGGACAAGAGGAGAGGGTTTACACGCTCAAGCAAACCAAGCAGATCCTTGTGCTTGCTGTAAAGAGGAGTTCAGCAACGCCACCACCGCGCCATGGCACCTCGTCGCTCTTCTCGCCTCCAAACCGCGAACAAGGTCCTCCTCTACTCCTTCTCTTTCATGGGTAGATCTTAGGATTCTTAGAAAGGAGATTCGCGCTCAACGGAGCCGGATCCATCTCTCGTTTTCTTGGAAAAACCATGAAAAAGATATTTCGAGTTCGCCGGAAACCGCCACCTCCGGCGGCCAAACCACCGCCGACCGCTAGCCATCGCCTCAACGGAGGTGGTGGTGGTGGTGGCTGGCCAGGGAAGTGACCGGACGGCCCGGCAACGGATCACGGAATGCTTACAGGAAAAATGATTTTTCTGTGTCTGTTCGGGTTCATGAAGAAGATGAACAGTAAATCGTTTTATATTTATAAATTATGTAAATAATTTTATAAGGAAAAATATGCTCGGTTTAGTATATTTTAAGGCTGCAAAATGAGGCACTTAGAGGCCGAATTAGGAAAAATGACCAGACACAAAAGTTGTAGCCCTCGGGGTCTACCTTAATTTAAAATTGATTTTATTCAATTTGGGTGAGTGGTTTGAACACAGCACTCATTTTGGTGGGATCAAGACCTAGGTTAACCAGAAATTAAAATGGTTGCCCACGGTTCATAACATGTCCAAATGACTTGAAATTTGGACTGGAGGTCTATAATATGTATATCGAGAGGCTGTCCAAAAATGAGAATTTTTGGAGAACTTTTGCCTAAAGTTTTTGTAAAAATTTAATAAACAATATAAAATTAATTAGGAGATGAAATTAAGCCCAAACTCCCCCAAATTTTGGGTGGTGGTCCCTGGCATCAATATTAAGATCTGTAGAAAATTTCTACTCGATTGGTCGAGTTCTGAATAGGGAAGTATCAAGTCCTATTTAGGTCTTGGTGAGGGGTACTTTGGGGAAAAGTACGATTGGAGATGGAATGGACAAATCTCCTCAAAAGAGGCTGAAGTTGTCGGCCACTGATTGTTGGGTCTATGTCTACCCTCTTGGGTAACATGTGGCTTAGGGTGGATTTTACCCAGAGATTGGCTCAAATCCAATGGGTGGGAGTTTGAGGTTTGTGAAGGACATAGGAGCAAAAGCTCTTGTATGCCCTTGAAATTTGGAGGAGAGGGGGATGATATGATGAAAACCCTCTGGTTGAAATAGTGAAGGAATTGGAGGTAGTTAGGTACCTCAAAAGTTGAGATGTCGGATTAGGATAGAAATGTAATTTAGTTATCTTAAGCACTAAATCTAATCCAAAAATTATGAAACTCGGGAGGAGGGAGTTTTAGGATGTATTAGACTTATGGTAATTTTTCTGGAATTTTATGATTAATTTATATTATACTTCATGTGTTAAAGAACTATTAGCCCAACTTGTTGTTTCAATTATTTGGAGGCTTTACATTAATTATAATCAGTTAAAATTCTGGATTTAGATCTTGACTAGTAGAACATTGATCCCTGAATTTTTATAGAATTTTATGATGAGTAAATCTAGTACATTATTCACAAATGATTGGAAGGGCTTTTATGTTTAAAATTAATTATGGATAAAATACTGCTGGGAAAATTATGAAACTTGGCCAGTGCTAATTTTTAGGCCTTTATCTGCATGTCATAAATTATTTAGAATTTTTGGAAGAATATTTTCAGTACTTGATTCATAAACTATAGAAATTAAAGATTATGTCCAAAATAGTTTTCATGACATTTTGATGGTGGAAAAATTGTGATACTTAGGATTTAGCCTTCTGAGATAACCTATTAATTATCATAAATTTGCTGGACATCTTGCATGAAAGTTAGGGTAGTTCATGTTCAAAACGGTGACCCTTGGAATTTTCGAGGAATTTAATTAAATGCCAAATAAATTAGGAAAATTTCCATCTTCTGGATTTAGGTTATTTATATCAAGATAAGTCTCCAGTAAATAGTTTAGGGCATTTGGATGAGTAATCGATCCTTGCATAACCGGTTCGACATGTAGCCTAGGTCGGTCTGCAATTAGTAATTGTGAAATGCAATAGAACATGATCTGATGAAGATATAAAGAGTAGCGAGTAGTGGTGATAGTTAGAGTTAAGAGGTGCTCGGGTTTGGCGAAAGATCGCTTTTCCCGAGGAGTGGAAGGTTTAAAAATCACCCTAGGATAGTCTATCGTAATATGAGAAGGGAATCGGGCTAAGGGAAAACAACCAATAACAATAAGTGCCTTGCGAAAGGGAACTTCGGGCCGTAATGCACCGTCTTGGTTCCTAGTGCCCCTTGAGAGCCCTTCACGGGGTATACCGGGGGCAGTCCTGGGCTAACGTAAACTGTAATAACAAATCGACAAGAGTAACTTAGCAACTAGGGCTGCACTCTTCACAACACTGTTGGCACAGGAAGGTTAATTTGGAAACGGACGGATGGTACGGGGAGCTTCGGCTCGGTTGATTTGGAAACGGACGGATGGTCCGGGGAGCTTCGGCTCGGGTGGTTTGGAGACGGACGTTTTGGTCCGGGGAGCTTCGGCTCGGTTTTGTGTGCTTACGATTTAACTTGCATGTGCATAAAATAGGAAAAGTTAAGGTGGTGGGTCTTTCGATAGCGGGGAGTTCGATTGCACCGACACCGATATCGTTGACTCGGCAGGGTGATTAGCACTCCGCCAACAGAAGTCCGGTGCGCCAGCCGGCAAGAGTACGCAGGCGTCCGCTTTGTGCACCAAGCGTTGAGGCGTACGATAGGTCAGACCAGTGTGCTTTACTGGTTTTGGAGGTGGGCGAGGCCCAACCCACCGCTTCCGTTTGCCACTACGGAGGTATCCTGGGAGGTAACGGCTCCGAAAGGGGGAACTAAAGGTCTGTGTGCACAGAGTCGGGTGTGTGAGTTGCACTGCATGACATAACATACCCACCATATAGTTGCATATCATAATCATTCATAACAACCTTGACACCTAAAGTATAAGTGGAATGGGATGCTTATACATTAGGACCTGCAAAACGACCCCTTGGTCTATAAGCTTGTGTGGGCAAGTTTATAAATCAAAGGTTATTTTCAATATATAATAACCCCTGCTGTTTGATAACCGACACCCCAAGGTATAAGTGGTATGGGACACTTATACGATGGGAGCCTTGCAAAAGATCCCTTTGCTTATGTGTTCTCGCATAAGTGAAGGTTTAAATTCATTTAATTGCTTTTCTTACTGCTAGACCTATTATAACAACATATTAACTGCTCACCTAATACAACTTGCTAGATTAGTTTCCGCTGCCATCTGTTTTCATGCTAATCTCCACCTTCATGTCCTTCCCTTTCTTCCTCTCCGCTCGGTACCTAAGAGCCATGAGGGGAAGGGGTAGGGGATGATAGGGCTTAGTCTTTATGACTAACGGTTTTCGAACCGCATCATTTAGGGGATCGTGGAGCCCAGCATGGAGGAGCAGCCCCAGAGATCGGTGCGCCTAGAGATGGGGCAGTCTAGCTCCGGAGTTCACACAGCCGGGACCGTGAGTCTCGACCTTGAGTAGTTTCTGTTTCGCTTCCGCATGAGAGACTTGTAGTGAGGACATTCTGTACCGGGCATAAGCCCGTATTTATAGTACTCTGGTGTTTCTGTGGATACTCCCTTCGTGGAGCTTACTTATTTATATATGTGATTTTATTATTGTGGACTGTTTACTATTACTTCAATAATTGTGCTACTTTCTGTGATCGATTTGGCCGGAAGAATCGGCGCCTTGTGGTGATGACCCTTCAGGACGTGAAGGGGTCACCGCAAAGCGGCGGTTCTGGGCCTAAGACCCCGGTGGTTGAAAAAGAAAAAAAAAAAAAGGGGTCTTACATTCTTCCCCCTTTGGTCTCGAAAGACTCGATCCATCATGCGTTGGTATGTTGCCCCTGCGTTTTTCAATCCAAAGGGCATCATCTTATAGCTGAAGCATCCCTCTCTCGTGATGAAGGAGACATCCTTGACATCGGGAGGGTGCATCCGGATCTGGTGGTAACCTGAAAAAGCATCCAAAAACTCATAACAGAAAAACCAACGGCTGAATCAACCAGCGCGTCGATTCGAGGTTGGGGATAGTAATCCTTGGGGCATGATTTATTTAACAGGGAAAAATCGATACACATACGCCACTTTCCTCCCCTTTCTTTACCATTACCACATTGGAGATCCTGCCTGGATACTGGATCTCCGAGATGAAGCCTGCCTCCAGAAACTTCCTGACCTCCTCTCGGATGGGCTCCTCCAGCTTGGTGGCGATGGCCCTCATCTTCTGGCACATGGGGCGAGTCCTCGGGTCCAGGTTCAGGCGATGACAAGCTACGTCCGCATCGATACCCGGCATGTCTGTCGCGCTCCATGCGAAGATGTCGATGTTGCTCTGGATGCAGCATAGCATCCGCGCCTGGTCCTCGAGGCTTAAGCCTCCGCTGACCCGCACCCTCTGTACTTGCCCCGCTCTGGTGAGTACCTCCATCTCCACCACTTCCTCGCCGGCTCCAGCCTCGACCGCTCCCATCCTGCCCTTGCCTCCTCCCACTCAACTTCTTATCCTCCGACCTCTTCAACCCCCATTGCTTCCACCAGGCCTTCTTCTTGCCTCTGCTCTCCTTCCCTTGCCTCTTCCAGGCTCATCTCTTCCATCTCTGCTACCTCCTCCATCATCAAGTCCTCCGCCTCCTGCGGGCTCCACCTCTACTTCAATACCTCCTTCCTGCCCTGCCATCTCTTTCTCCAGCTCCTCAGCCTCAGCCATCCACGACACGGTGTTTACCGCCATCACATAGCAGTGCCTTGCCACCTTCGGGTCCCCCCTGATCCTAACCTGCACCCCTCCGTTGCTGAACTTGAGGCATTAATGAAATGAGGAGGGGACATAGTGAAAGGCACTGATGAGAGGACGCCCAAAGATGGCGTTGTAGCTACTTCGGGCGTCTACAATCACGAACCTACAATTCCGTGAGACGCCCCCAAGCTTCACATGTAGGCCCACTCCCCCTTCTACCTCCTTCCTCTCTCCAGAAAAACCAAAAAGCAGTCCATCAGAAGCCAGGACCCTTTTTCCCTCCACCCTCATCTCATCGAAAGCCTTTTTGAAGATCACGTTCACGGAGCTCCCGTTATCCACCAGTATCCGGGAGACTGTGAAGTTCTCCACCGCTGTCTGGATCACTAGTGCGTCGCAGAACGGGTCTTCGTAGTCTGGCATATCCGCGGACGAGAAGGTGATTTTTTCTTCTGGGGGGGGAGCTAGGGAGGTCGAGGCGACCCCTCTGCGGAACATGGTTTGAAGGCTCCCCTTGCAGGTTGCCTCGATCCCCACTCCCCCATGGATCACTCCGATCCCCCCTCGGGTTCCCACATCGACCCTATCTTCACATCTATCCTCAGCCTCTCTATGCTGCACCTCGACGATCCTTATAGGCGGGTCTTGCCTTCCCGCTCCTCTGGCCTCCCTCACCTCTAGAAATTCTGGGCAGGTGGCCGTTGCGTGACCTTCCTCCTGATGGAAGTCACAATAGGGCAACACCACCCTGCCCCCTCTTCCTTCTCCTCCTCCTCTTCTCCCTGCTCCTCGATTTCTTCTTCCTCTTCCTCTCCCCACCTCCATGGCCTCCTACGGTAGTGGGGGGTGACCTCTCGGTCCCTGCCTCCATCCTCCCTGCTCGAGTCATCTCGGCTCCCGGAAGTTGTCTCTTCCTTGAAAACCCCCTTGGCCCTGGGGGCGGCCTACCTGAGGCCTCCAACCCAATCGGTTGTTCATCTCCCTGGCCCCCCATGCTGCCGTCCCTGCCCTCGGGGTTCTTCCCTCCTCCTATCTTCCCTTGGCTCCCTCTGCTCTCTCACTTCTCTCTGCCTCCCTACTGTCGGCTCCTTCACATCATCCTCCGTCAACCTGTCCAGCTTCCTTGCAAATGCAGGGTTTTCCCTCTCAAAGTCTATCTCCTTTACCGTCCTCTCCATGAGCTCCTCGAAAGAGAGAGGGGGCACTCTCTTCAGCTCCATGCTAAAAAACCCGGCCTCAGCCCCAGGGTGAAGGCAAGCATCAGCGCGCGCATACCCCGGGACCTCCTGGACCAGGAGAATCTCCTCATGGAACCGGTCAACATAATGACCCAATGTCTCTTCCGGCTTCTGCCCCACCGCAAACAGGCACTCAGACTCCTTCTTCCGCTTCTTCGAAGTCGAGAACCTCAACAGAAAACCCTTGCGCAAGGATGACACGCATAAATCGAGCTCGCCGGCAACTGGTGGAACCAGTCCCTGGCCTTCTCTTTCAGGGTGATGGCGAAAAGCCTACACTTGAAGGCATCCGACATCTGCCTTATTGACACCACATCCTCAAACCATTGCACGTGCTGAACCGGGTCATCCTTCCCGGTGTAGTAGGTCATATCCAGCTCCCTGAACCCCTCCGGCACTGGGGCCGAGACGATGAGCTCACTAAAAGGGGTCTCGCCCCCTGCTTGGCAAGAGGGCCCGTCCCGTGACCTCGGCTGGCTGGACCGATCTGCGAGACCGTGCCGGGGAAGAGCTCCCGCACTATCGCCTCCTTCTCGCCTAGATCAACCAGAACCTCCTTTCCGGGACGCTGGCCTGGGAAAAGCTCCCGCGCAGCCACATCCCTCTCGCCTGCCTCCACCGGGACTTCCTTCCCGGGGCGCTCCCCTGGGGCATCCTCTCCTAACAGTGGAACCGCCTCCACAGGAGCCTGCGGTATCTCCCACTCATTCCTTGCCGAGAAGGCCAAGCTGATCGTCTGCATGACCTCTCGCCTGAAATCCTCTAACATCTTCCTTGTTGCCTCTTCTCCCTGGGTGGGTGATCCTCCTGCACCAGATCCTTCACCTTCACCTCCTACCATGGGACTCAACTCCAGATTTTCTTGCACCGACTACTTCCACGCTCACCGCACCAGAACTGTTGAAGCAAAAAAAATTGACCTCAACGACTGTTCACAAACAAAGTGCAACCGACGCCTACTTCTCTCAAATCTCGACCCCTGACTAGCTGCTAAGGTCCTAAGACTGACCCAAAGCCTCGGTTGGGAGGTCCCACCTCACACCCGGAAGATCTCTAAGAGCTTTCCCTCTAAAACCAAAAGCTGGACTGGGAGCTCTTTAGAAAGCACTGGAGTTAGAGAGTAAAATGAGAACCCTGCCTTCCAAAGAGCCCCCTATGGGTCTTTTTATAGCCTTCTCTTGACCTGAAAATACTGAAATACCCCTGATAGGTCTGCCAATAGCCAAATCCCACTGTCATCCCAGGGGCATATAGGTAATTGAGCCCGAGGATAAAGAAATAATAAAGTAATCTTTTCCTGGGCGCTAGGCCCTACCACATGGACCCACCTGGCGAGAACTCTGGCCGGGAAGGCTCTCGCTGGGTCCTAATTGAACCTACCTTGGCGAGAGCTCCGGCCAAGAAGGTTCTCGCCCATGGTGGTCTTAATGCCATTGTCGCTGAAGGCTCACCCAGTGTCCTTTCGCCTACCTCTGGGCGGGAGCTCCCTCAAGGCAGAAGCTCGTCTAGCCTGAGGCTCGAATCCTGGCGCGAAGGGTCTCGCGCATAGCTAGGCGGGAGCCCCTTAAGAAGCGGGAACTCTACTGATTTGCCCTTGGGCTAGCCCGAGGCTAGCCCAACTCAGACCATTGAAGCCTCCGGGTTCTACCTAGCGAATATGGGGTTGAACAATCCTGGTCATCAGAAACTTTTGTAAATTCGGTGCATCAAATAGCTTTAAAAAATCCTAAAACATCTGATCACTATGCTTGAATGAATCTAGATCAATATCAAAACCTGAATCGAACTTCATGCTGGACACAATCGCCGTTGGAATTGCCATTGGAGAATTCCTGCAGAGAAAACAAAGATCAAGTGCAGAATTGAATGAAATGAAAGCGCGGGACTATTTTTGTCTAAACCCTAGTTTATAAGGTTTAAGAAAATGAAGAGACGGGATTAGCCGAGCGTATTAACTACTAAAATGACTTCAAAACCAAGGTTGGCGAAATATTTTAATACAAAATGAGTTTGGTAACCTCAAATCGAAGAGAAGGAATAAATCATCAATTTCAGTTCGACGATAAATTCTCTGAACCAAAAATCCTCGATCTCTGTTCGATGACAATTGTTTCACTAAGAAGTGACTGTCGATCTCCGTTCGAGGTTCAACTTCACGAGACGTTAGCAGATCATCGATATCAATTCAACGATCTGTCAACAAATCGTCGAGCTTAGACAGAAAGTCAAATAATCTCATCTCCATTAATCATACCTAGCTGATTCATGAAGAATAGATGTTTCTTTTCATCCAAGAGTTTGGTGAAAATATTTGCCCTTTGCAAATCATTAGGGATGAAGGTGAGATTGATTTTCTTTTTGTCTACACACTCCCTATTGAAATGATGTCTTACATATATATGCTTAGTGCTAGAATGATGGACTGGATTCTGTGCTATAGAAATAGCACTAGTACTATCACAAAATATAGTTGAATTATTTAAGTTGTATCTATAGTCTATTAGCTGATTTTGTATCCATAACATCTGAGAATAGCAACTGCCAGCTACTATATACTCATCTTCTGCAGTTGATGTAGACATAGATATTTATTTTTTACAAAACCAAGAGACAAGCCTAGCACCCAAGAACTGGCATGTTCCATGAGGTACTTTTCCTTTCTACTCTACATCAAGCAAAGTTAGCATCTGAGTATCCAGTAAACTCAAATTCTGACTCAGCAGGATACCAGAGTCCTAGATTTGGGAAACTCTTTATATATCTCAAAATCCTTTTTAATAAAATAAGGTGAGATTCTTTAGGGTTCACCTTGAAACTATCACAAAGACATGTGGCAAACATGATATCTGACCTACTTGCTGTGAGATATAACAGGGACTCAACAATGGCCCTATATAATTTTTGATCAACAGGTTTCCCATGCTCATCAGAATCAATAACAGCATTGGCAGCCATGGTTATTTTCTTAGCTGAGGCACTAGCCATCCCAAACCTTTTTATCAGCTCATTCGCATACTTAGATTCAGATAGAAAAATTCCATCAGATGACTGCTCTATTTGGAGATCAAGGAAGTAGGAGAGCTCACCCATACTACTCATCTCAAACTTTGAATGCATAAGTTTTGAAAACCTCTTGCATAGTTTGGGATTTGTGGAGCCAAATATTATGTCATCTACCTATATTTGTACTAACAATATTTTATCATGATGATGTTTAAAAAATAAATTCCTATCTACTATGCCCATAGAGAATCAATATTCTAACAAGAACCTAGCTAGAGTCTCATACCAAGCTCTTGGAGCTTGCTTAAGTCCATAAAGAGCTTTATGCAACCTATAAATAGAAGAAGGTTGAGTTTGAGAGATAAAACCTGGTGGTTGTTCAACATAGACTTCTTCTTTCACTTCTCTATTCAGAAAAAGCACTTTTAACATCCATTTGATAGACTTTAAATTTTTGAGAAGCAGCATAGGCCAAGAAGATCCTGATTGCCTCTAACCTTGCCACTGGAGCAATGGTCTGATCATAATCAATGCCTTCTTTCGGCCTATACCCTTGAGAAACAAGCCTAGCCTTTTTCCTTATGATTGCTCCTTGTACATCCATCTTGTTTTTGAACACCCATTTTATTCCAATTACTGGGTAGTTCTCTGGTCTTGGGACCAATTCCCAAACTCTATACCTCTTAAATTGGTTGAGCTCCTATTACATTGCAAGGATCTAGTGGGGATCTTGCTCTTCATCTTAAATGGATTGAGGTTCAACTTGAGAAATGAAACAGTCATGCATCAAATCCTGGTGGAGCTAATGTCTAATCTGCACACCTACTGATATGTCTCCAATCACTTGAGATACAGGATGATCTCTAAGTGTGACTAAATCAGCAAGAGGATTTTTTGCTCAACAGCTGGTTGAGCTAATTCCTCTTGTGGAATTATTTCAGCTGCTGGGACACTATCAGTTGGCTCACTGAAATCTTCATCACTGCCTTCCGCTATTTGTTGAGATGATGGTGTAATAACCTCAGGAGAGAGTGTCACATCATCCAAATTCTCACATAAAGTAGGTACCTGTAAGTTCTGACTGGTAGAAGTATTCTTCTCCTTATAAAACATATTAGTTTCATCAAAGGATACATGTACAAACTCTTTAATTTTCAAGGTAGATTTGTTATAGACCATATAAGCCTTGCTTACTTAGGAATATCCTAGAAAAATTCCCTTTTCAAACTTTGCTTCAAACATTCTAGTGTATTTTTTGGTGTTAATATGAATGTAACAAACACAACCAAATACTCTAAAATAGTCTACTTAAGGTTTCTTCCTTTGAGTAGCTCATAGGGGGTCATAGAATTTAGCTTATATATTTAATTTCTATTCAGGATATAGTTAGCTGTGTTCACTGCCTCAGCCCAAAAGGAAAGGGGCAAGTATACATTAGCAAGTAATGTAATGCAGCTTCAATCAGGGTTCTATTTTTCCTTCCAGCTACCCCATTTTGTTGAGGAGTTCTAGGAGCAGAAAAACATTGCCTGATACCTTCCTTCTCATAGAACTCTTGCATAAGAAGAGACTCAAACTCATTACCATGATCAGTTCTGATCAATACAACTTGAGTAGAGAACTCACTTTGTATACACTTGAGAAAATCTGTAAGAACCTTGAAGTTATCTGACTTATTTTTCAAGAAGAACACACAAGTGAACCTGGAGAAGTCATCTACAATAACAAAGGTGTAAGACTTCCCTCCTAGGCTTTGTAAAACATTGGGTCCAAAAAGATCCATGTGAAGCAAATACAAAATCCTAGGTGAGTCACTCTTATTAATGGATTTGAAACTATTTTTAGTTTGCTTGCCTAGTTGACAAGCCCTGCACAGGCTTTCCTTCTTATAGGGGTAAGAAGGCAGTCCTCTTACAAGGTTGTCCTTAGATATATATAATGTATTTTAAGTTTACATGTCCTAGTCTCCTATGCCATAATTCATTTTGATTACATGATTGGTTAAATAAACAAATTTCATTTATGGCTAAATTGAAGTTAACAATATAAATGTTACCTACTCTAGAACCAGATAAAACTACTATGTTGTCTGCTTAAGAAATAATGCAAGAGGACTGATTAAAAGATACCTAAAATCCTTCATCACAGCATACTAATAGAGATCAAGTTATGCTTCAATCCACTTATATATGCAACCTTCCTGAATGTGACCACACCTATCCTGATTTCTCCATAGCCTCCAGTCTAGCCAAAGTTGGAGTCACCAAAGATAACTTTAGGTCCTAGAGTTGACTTATAGTTGGATAAGTTGTCCTTTCATCCGGTCATGTGCTTTGAGCACCCACTGTCCAGATACCATTGCTGGTTGTATGGTGGACAGTTCTTCACCTTCAACAATCAAAACATTAATTGATTTGACCAAGGTTACCTTGGGTCCTTTGTTTTCTTCATAAGAAAAACTTGAGATAACAGACATGGTTGGCTGAGATTTATAGCCTAGTGGATGGTATCTCCTATGTGGAATTTCGCAAAGGGTGAAAGGATTGATTGTTTGTCTTTTCTGATTAGGGTTTCTATTACAGTTAAAGATTTATCAATTCTCACTGGGTTCGACGATTGGAAGAGAGATCGTCGATCTGAGTTCAACGACATGGGTTGAGATCATCGATGCTCAGAGAAGAACATTATTTCCACTGCTTATCTGTTATACTTCGTCGATCTTTAATCGTGATCTTTTTCATTGATTGTCTGATTACGAAATTATTGTTCTAGTTCGAATTTTTGTTCTTTTTTTTTTTGTTTGTTCGACGATTGTTCTGCATTTTTTTGTTTATTTGTTCTGTTGTTTGCTTTTTTTTTGGTGCTCTGATTTCCTTAGTCCTTACCTTGTTTAAGATGTTTTGTTGGTCCTAGTCATTTTTTGATGGGGGCTTGGCTTTTGCTGACATTGTATTTTGAAGTTTTTAGTCTTTTTCTAGTTTTG